>CAXIVR010000004.1:25051227-25111468 GCA_964035755.1 Teleogryllus oceanicus
GGGGGGGGGGTTTTTGGGGCGTGCGGTTTCGGTCAAAACTCGTCTAGGATCACGACAGAAGCGGCGTGGGTTCGCCTTGGGGATACGGCCGCGCAACAGAACTTTCCATTCTTGCGAACGGATTTCAACTTCCGGCATAATTCGACACAACTTTTGGGACTTCAACCATTTCTCCTGGAAACGAGACTGAAATATGATTTCTTTCTTCAGAAACGCCTATTTTGGGCACCCGTTGCTGTGTCCTCGTTTGTTGAATTATCAGTTGTAAGTCTAGAATAGGTATTTCAGATTGCAATTTTGTATCACTACATGAAAACATATCTAGAAATATTTTCAAATTAAGATGTTATGTGCTGAATTAAGTTATCTGAATATTATATGCATTTTAATTGAAGGGTTGATAAATTGATACTTAGCACGCAAGCATACATCATTCTTGGTATTAATTTAACATCTTGTGAAAACTTTGAATTGAAGATTTATTTCTCTCAAATAAACTTTCAGTGACCTTCAAAAATTTTCTTCTTTTGAACAGATTTTAAAATTTAAAATTTAATTTCATCGTAGATAATTCAATTAATACTCTTTACAAACTTGGATTCATACCTCTGAAAGTCAAAAAAGCTTTTAACTCTGTATACTACTATACTGTATACTACAAATACTCTAATTGTATTCTTGCCATTGCGAGAAATAAATAAAAATTTCCACCTAAAATAATAAACACTGCGAGATTAGAGTCTTCAAAATACACATTAGTCAACATAGAACGAAGTATTTTCACTGTGTTTCAGAAGAAATGTTGCAAACTTCTAAAACTTGTAGGAGGATCGAAAATGATCACTTTTTCCCAATATACACGTGGTGGAATTTTCACATAAAAACACTCATAAATAATCTGTTCCTGATTGGAAGGTAACTCAGCAAGCATTGCTTTTTCGCAGATCACGTTCCGACGCTGCCAAAGATATTTCCTGTACCCACCAAACATGAAAGCACGAAGAGTTGCCTATCAGTTACAGACAAATTACATGTCTACTAATGTTAAATTATATTCCGCATCAAATGGTCATCGTCAAAATGTGAAAACTTGGACACCTCCCTACTTGACCTAAAATTTGAGCATTTTTTAGACTCATTGTATATTTCATGTACCGTTTTCTAATTGCATCATATATTATTCAATGAAACTGCAACGAAGCGACTTACCAGCAAGTAGAAGGGAAACAATTAGAGCGCGACGGTGGGCGGAGGAACGGTGGTGCGGGGGTGGGGCGGCAGGGCGAGGCGTGGGGTGGCGCGGCGCGGCACAGGGGAGCGCATTCCAGGTCGGACGACGCGACACGACGCGAAGCGACGAAAATCAATAAAGGGAAAATTTTACGGCGCCGGAGATAACGAGCTTCGTAACAGGGGAAACGCAGCACGAGCAAGAACGGGGCGAGCAGGAAGTCGGAGGCTGAAGCACACGAATGGCCCTGCCTGCGGTGCAGAGTGCGGCGTGCATACAGGTATGGAAGGTTGGCAGCTGGAAAAGTAGTTCCCGGAAATCAGGAAAGAATTATTGATAGAACAAGCAAAGTGAGCTTCAGTTCTCAATAGATAATTCTCACGCGTTCCAGCCAAACGTAAATGAAAACACAAGTCATCAAAATATCGGAATAATATGACCAAATCAGTTAATTTTAAAAATTAATCAGGTGTGTTAATTATAATAATGCAAACTTCATACAATCTATACAAACAATGAATGTAATTTGAATACACTTATTTTCTTATACTATTCACATTCACGGAATGCGTTGCGATACCAATTTCTTGAACAAATTTCATATTTTGTCTTGTTAGTTTCCTTGCTACTTTCTTCCTCTCGTATTTCTTCACAATGCTAATATTATGCTGTTTTAGGTATCCACTGTAACTGCAATTCTGTTAATATTGAGTTCAGAATAGACAAAACGAGAATTCTATGCAAATTTGAGTAAAATGTTTGGCTTTACCAATTCCGGAAGTGTCAGGAAGGTTTTATCTTTTCAAGTTGATCTGTCAACTGGGATTCTGTCACAGAAATGTCGATTATCGCAAAGGTCCTGGAGTGAAGCGCCGGTCGGCTCAAATAGTCAATGTAGGAGGACTTTTTCAGTCCCAGGACACTCGTGAGGAAAAATTCTCTGAATTGACTAACAATTTGCAACCATGTGAAGAAAAACATATTTTTCAGATAAACGATTGGGTAAAGGCACTGAAATCTACAAGGCAGACCCTATATACTATTATCAAATAAAAATCTAAAATTTAGTAAATGCTTTGCATTCCAACTAAATCACTGGCAACTTTCATAATTTGCTATCTAATAAGAAACAACATTCATAATTTAACATTCATAATTTGCTATCTAATAAGAAACAACGTACTGAAGAAGCACTGCAGGAAAACGTTCAGGAAAGTTGAGTTACAATTGTATTTCGTCAAGAAGCAAATCACAAGCAATGCAGTTCTGAGGCCTGCAATAATATTGTTGAGTTTAAAGATTAATAAAAAACTAAAATTCAACTTTTTTTAAATTGAAATTTAACCTACGAAAATGTAATTAGCGTACTGATAATTTTAATCTGGAGATAACTAATGGTCTTAGGAAATGATTTACATAAAAGATAGATAAAACGGAGAATTGCGGGAAAGTTTGTGATTTTACATGAGTATAGCTGCACTAGCTATTTAAAAGCTACGATCTTAAAGATTTTCAATCTGCAAGTCAGGTCAGGTACCTGCTTCTAGCTTTAACTCTAATTACAGAAATAATTACGTTACATCCACGCTGAAAAAATTGGTTTTGAAAGTGAGCGTACAGCAAAGGTACATCAACTGCAAACTAGAGCATTTGCGGACGATAACTTCAGAATAATTTTCGTATTCTCTTTTGCAATTTACTCGGCAGCGGAAACGTAGGTGGAATTCATTCAAGCAACACGAACTTCTTTCATCCGGAACCCCTTTTTCACTTCAATCTAAGTTTAAAAGCTGTTGAAGGAAGAAGGTGAGGAGCGAACCATATCAACCTGCAACCGCACAAGAAGAAAAGAGGAAATGAAAGTGAAGTAGGATGAGAAAAAGTGAAGAAGAAAAAGGGGAAAAAAGAGGATTTTGCTGCAACTTGTTTCTGTTTCGAAACTTCTTGTTTGCTCCACACACATCCGCCACGAAGAGAGTTCCAAGGAACGCCAATAACAGCAATGTTAGACGTGAAACGACTTTTAAGCATCAGAAAGAGACAAGACTTCCGAAAGATCTGTAAACCTCGCGCATTGGGCTTCTGTGAAATCCACGGGCAGTAGTAAGTAAAACTCGGGTACATAGCTCCCCGATACCAGCTTTGAAAAGCAATCGGTATATTTTAAAACACACGCGTGCACGATTTTAATCATATGGCATTCAGACGAACAACAGATTCCATTGTAAGAAAAAAAAAAAATTAATCATACAATCCACATTATTAGAGATGTAAGATATTAGGAACAATTTAAGAACAACTATTACCACGATGAAATATGTAAGCAATACAAAAATACACAATAGAAATAATAAAGATGAAATATATTGAAAAATATTAGTAAAATACGACAGACGTGAAATAATAACTAGGAAAGTATGATTACACTGCAGAAGCTTCTTTCAGAATGTTATATGAATCAATTTTGGAAATGTCCTGTCCTTCAAACAAAGTTTTGAACTTCAACGACTTCAAGAAAACAAAATTGTTCTTGAGTGGGAGATGTTCATGAATTACATGCATTTTGGTAGTAAAAAGGCAGGAGTTTTTAAACACAACACACCCAAAAGCAATTAAAACTAATTTGAACAATAGTAGAAGGAACCATGTATTGCAAAGTAAAATCCACGAGATGCAAGTAAGTAAACGCCAAGTGAGTAAGAAATATCATTACGGAAAGCAGAAGTTCACAGAGTTGCGAATCAGACCCCAGAACATACTAATACGTTGTAAGGAAACAAATGAAGGAGTGATGCACGCAATCCGAGAAATGGGTCCGAAAGCCGTTGTATCTCCGCAGAATGGGGCGGTTCTTGCGACAGAGGAGCAGCGGCGGAGACTTCAAACGGAGACTCTCAGTGGCAGTGGGGCGGAGGTAGAGCGCGCCCTGATGAAACTAAGGCGAGCCGAGGCAGCATCGTAATTCATTATGCCTCCCCTACGTATGTCGGAATGTATCCACGGTCGCGTGACACAGCGCGAGGTGCGGGCGGGACTGGGCCTAGAGAGGCGGGGCGGGGCGGGGCGGGGCGGGCGGGAGAGGCGCGCTCGCGAGACGGAGATGGAATTAGTTTACACGTACTAGGGCTGCGGGGCGTATTTTGCACGACGTACGTGTGTCGCCTTGCAAACGCCCCACCTCCACCCCACCGTTCGGTCCGCCCTCGCACTGCAACCTCCGGCTTCGTACGCGCCCAGCACCACCGCAGAGCCTTGCCCTTTCCCCTCCCCTGCCTGAAGCATGACCAAACACTGAAGCTCACCTACAATTTCCAGACGTGGAGCAGAAGTAATCAAAATGGGTGCAAATATTAAACTTAAAGATTTGCAATATAAATGATTAGATCTATAGATGCAATGTGCGCTGCATACGAATGTAGAGTCCCATCTTGATCAACTTTATCTAGTTTTCCGTGGTTTCTCCGATCAACACCAGGCGAATGCCGGAGCAGTACCTAACAAACGGGCCACGGACCGCGCGATCTGTCCTTCCTTCTTGGGAATATCCTCTCCTCTTTCACACATACACTAACATGCACACCCACCACATATTCCGGGAGATCGGTCGGGAGCTTAGAGCTTGTCCTGTCTGGGGCGGTGCCTCACTTGTGGATGAGTCCTGGTTGGGGAAAACCCCACTAGCCGACGGTAGGTCGCCGTCGGATCTCGCCACTCAGCGGGGGAAGATCACCGCCATCTCCCGGGAAAACATGCGCTACACTAACGGGACTAATGACCAAACAGTTGACGCGCCGAAACACAAAAAAACCAAATCAAGTTTATCATCCACTTTCCCAATCCATTGACCACATGCGATGACAGCCTCTCAGTTTGCTTCGGTAATGCCTGTAATGTGGTTACCATTTGGTTAGCAATACTATAAAATAATTTCGTTTACTGATGCTAATAATGTTACAAAGGGAAGCACATTCTAGTTTTTCCAATATTACTACATTTTGTTGGCACTTTTATTATTCATTGAATACGGAAAAAGGTGAGGTGGGGATTTGGAGCACAATAAACATGTGCAGATTACACATTTTCCCGGGCGTCAGATAATCAGTTTACTGTATTCTTCACAGAATAAATCAGCGCATATAATTTAACATTATTTTTTTTTATGCTTCACTGTTTCAGTAAAAAATTTATTTAGCATGTACCTACAACATATTTATTAATTTATTTGTAGCGTTAATAATATTACTGAATATCATGTTTACACATGTATATAAAATATACAAGTATTTTTTTATTATTGTAGGGAAAAGTGTTCATTCCGGTGGGAACTTCAGCATCTTCCTCAAATATTTGTGTAATGTCCACCCCTGCCCAGATAACTCACCACATAATCTCCTCTCGATTCATTTCTTCCACCTAGACCCTTTCCACAACATTCTTCACACTCCCACAATCTTCACACCACAGCAGAATACCAAAAATGTGATATTATAAATGGAACGACAATATATTACAATGGAGAATAATATTACTATTAGAATTTACCATATAAAATGATTTCAACACTTACTGGTTTGCAAAAAGAAATGCTACATTTGAATTCAAAATTGATAGATAGAAAATTAAATACTCAGTCGTTAGCAATCAATAGAAACAATTTCGCTTCGACTGACTGTAATTTAAATTAAAGCTTTATTTAATAATGAGATGGAAAATTCCGTTAGCACTACGAAATGAATTAAAGTTGGCATATTATTTAACTCGTCTGCATTTGAATTGAAAAAATAGTTTTTTAAACGATACAGAAATAAGATTTAATAAATATTCGGATATCAAGTGTGGAGTAATCTACGTAATTTATATGCATCTCTTTGTATATTACAGACGGAAAGAACATGTTTTCTAAGCATAATTTTGTACATTGGTCACATAAACTTAATTACTGTGTTAAACAAATGAAAATCCGATAAACCATGTTTATAATGAGCAAATTAATCTAACAACTTTCCACCACTAGTAGTGTCGGAAAGAAATTTCGAGAAGACATTCCAATTACTGCAACGAAACATCAGACACAAATTACAAAAATCTGTAAAAATATTGCATGGACAGGCAACTGCAACACAACGGGCGAATCAACCGCGAGCAGCGGAACATTTAGTTAGTTAATGCCTCTAATTTACGTGGCGAGACTCAGGACGTCAGGCCTGCACTTCCGTCTAACACGCAATTCCTACGCTCCTTTCACCACCAAGCGGAGAAGGAGGTATTATCTTGGGCGACGAAACAGGCCGGACTCAATTTTGCTCAGAGGCTTCATTTAGCTTGAGGATCTTTACATGCAAATCTACTACATGTGACAGCCGGCTTACTTCCCTCCGAAGGAAGGCGTATAAAGGGAAATTTTTTTCGCCCTTAAAATCCACGGCTTCGATCGGGTTTGAACCCGCAAACTCGGTACACCAGTCCGATACGCTAACCGTTACCACCGAATTCGTTTAAAGCTGACATCTCGATGAAAGGGTGCGGGGTGGAGTCAGAGCAAAGGGCAACGGCAACGACGCGGCCGCAGCGGGTGCATTCCGCATCCCCAGCCCACAGGCACCCAAACCCCACAGCTCTTGTTTCCCCACCGCCTTGTGGCCTTCCGCTGTCCAGCCGCAGACAGCCCACGCCACGCTGATCCCGCTATGGTCACCGTGCCACCTACAGTCGCCGTCCGCGCTGACTTCTCCGTCGTTGCTCACCGCATCATCCCTGCAGGGCCCATCATCCCCCTCCCGCCGCAACCTCTTCATTCGCGCTGAACACACCGGCTAGTCGTCTCTCCCTTTCTGCCCCGTCCCTCTACCGACCATGTTACCCTTTCTCGTTCGCCTCGACTTCTTTGTCTCATCGTCCTGGCTATCTACTATATTTTTTTTCTCATCTGACATACTCAATGATGAAAGGTTTCTTTACGTTCACATATTTCAGATCATTTGGTGATATATGTTGTTAGTTCATCTTGCGTTATCTGAAACTCACAGTGAGGAGAGAGCATAAATGAATATTATTCACAACACCAAACTTAACGCAACTCATACCGTCACCAACGAAATTATACCTTCTACACTATCTCATCTACCCCCTGCAGGGCCCCATGTCCGCCTCCATCGACGTTGCAGCAACCATCCCACTGCCGCCACCGCCTCCACTACCGCCTCCACTACCGCCTCCACCACCGCCTCCACCACCGACTCCGCCACCGCCTCCGCCCCCCCGCCCCCCCCATCGACGTTGCAGCAACCATCCCACTGCCGCCACCGCCTCCACTACCGCCTCCACTACCGCCTCCACCACCGCCTCCACCACCGACTCCGCCACCGCCTCCGTCAACACCTCCGCCACCCCTCCGCCAACACCTCCGCCAACACCTCCGCCAACACCTCCGTCAACACCTCCGTCAACACCTCCGTCAACACCTCCGTCAACACCTCCGTCAACACCTCCGTCAACACCTCCGTCAACACTCCGTCAACACCTCCGTCAACACCTTTGCCTCGCCACGGCCTCCCGTCTGCTGCCACCTCTGCCACTCACTCACCTCGGCCACCGCCTCTACCTCTGCCATCACCTCCTCCGCCGCCGCTGCCACAGCAGCCTGGGCCGCGCGCCACTCATAATTAGGGCCGGTGGCGGGCATCGATCGGGGCTGCGGGCGCTGCGGGCCGGCGCGGGGGCGTTGCGGCGCTAAGCTCGGGGGCGGCGGTGCGTCTCTTCCGCGTCCCGCCCGCCCACCGCACCGTCACCATCCTCGCCATTCCTCCGCCCCGCTGCACACGGCCTGCGGGGGTTTGCAACCACGTCCGCGTGTTGCCCTGACTGTTACCACACGCCGCCCACACCGCTGCACCCGCAGACCCCATTGGGGGGGGGCGTAAGCGCGGTGGGCGTCAAAAATTGCGTGGTGAAAACCAAGAGATCCACGGTAACAGACATTCACGTAAAAGTAATTTTACCGCTACCAGAGGAACGAAAGCCTGTCTTAACCGAGCGGCCTCCTGTAAAGATGTAACAGTTCGTCGCCCGTTAAGAACGATCGAAATAAATGCGCAGTAGCTAAGATGACAAATAACGCATAGTCGAGGAATGTTATTTCTTTATATAATTGTTCTTGTAAGAAATAACTACGAAGATTAAGAGGTATTACGAAAAGTATTGAACGACAAATTGCACGTATCGACCAGCGATGTTCATAACTACTAGCTAAAGTACTCGGTAATATTAAGATGTTTACTAATCACACTCGTCTATTACAGTAAAATAAATTAATTAATCTATGTTGAATCCGTCCATAGTTGCTTAACAACCCTGACTGTCGTTCCCGAATATTTCCCGTCCCGCCCGATGTCACACTGTCCCACCGAGTTCCACCCTGTCCCGGTGCACCCTGCCCCGCCCCTCGTTGCTCTACATCACCCCCCCCCACAGCGATGCCATGGGTGCTACAATTTTCGCTGTTATCACCATCGTTGCTATTGGTCCGTCAAGACATTTATACTCACGGAAAATTTCAGTAACAATTTACATCGGTTTTGTTCCTAGCAATACATCATTAATGAAGTCACGCATATTATGTTCTATAAACAAATGAGCAAAATTTATAAAGAATCAGAAGGTTGAATGATGCAGTCCAAATATCAACTCATAATTTACATAGTTTTTATTTCAGAGATTACACAGGTCTTTATCACATTGATAAGGCGCTCAGTTTGCTCGTCCATGGTGTGTAGAAAGAGAAAAATTGCAGGAATAAATTCATGAAAAAGCACCCAGTCAATCCCCATGTGAAAAATAAATTCTCCATTTCATATGTGCATTCTAATATTCAGTGGATGTCAATGAACAACATTATTATCATTAAAATGAAATTTGACTCTATATTTCCGGGTACTTTTGTATTTTATATCTATTGTTCGTAAATAATGAACATTTCCAGTGTTTTGTTTTGCAGATCAGAAGTATACAAGTCAACATTACGGCAGACGTTTTGTAGTCTCTTTTTTACCAGGACATGTGGCAGGTCTATTATCTAATTATGAAAATGAGGCTTCATAGTCCAATACAACTCATATAATGGAAATTTGCAGTTCAACGTCTTATATTATATTTCATTAAATTTTATATTGAATAAAAGCATTCTACTTTCATTGAAATATTTCATGAAAGTTTATTTTCGATAAATAATAAAATAACTTTTTTAAATCGACTTTTTCACGTTTGTTTAATTTTATCTGTATTGCTTAAGAGGAGTGTAATCAAATTTTCTCAAAATTAGTTGGAATGTTGTCACACAACAATGTCGTAAACTGGAAGTGTTTGTACTTAAAATCCAAGCATCGGAAATAAATACTTGTCCGATAATAATAATAACAATAATAATAATAATAATAATAATAATAATAATAATAATAATAATAATAATAATAATTGTAGCGGCGATATACGAGGATTCGTATCGCGCGCCTAATCGGCGGCGCGGCACGCAGGCTACCGAAGGCAGCGGGCCAAACCGGCGCGAAGGCCGGCCAATAGGACGGGAGCGGCTGGCGAGCGGATCAAGCAGCCACGGGGCGAGACTACGGCGCGGCGTGCTTCTTAACCGGCCGCGCCGGCCAGAGGAAGAGACAGTTCTATGCGATCCCGCAGTGACCCCGTGTGTAGTGTACCTAGTGCGAACTCGGCACAGTAATTGGTTTCTCTCCTGGTATTTTGGGCGACCGTGCGCATCTTGGGACTTCTACTGGATGTTGGGCACCGCGGCATTGTACAACGGACTACGCTTCTGAATTCTACTAACAAGATCACTTCTGTAAAAAGCTTGATCAATAAATTGTTATTGTTCACTTGTGTCTTTTGTCATAACATAATAATAATAATAATAATAATAATAATAATAATAATAAACTTTTATGATTGGGTAGATTCAGGTGATTCATGTTGTATCTCTTTTTTCTACAACGTTTATATTTTTAATAAATATTTCTGTTTTGCAGAAACTATTATATTGGGGTAAAACTAAAGCTTTTTTTAAGCTGCGTTACGGATACGGTGAGCTGTTTCAAAATTATAAAATACTGTAACCGGCAAAGTGCGGAGGGCGGTATTTAGTATCTGAACACGTTTGAGTGCAAAATCTGTCAACACTGAAATGAGTCTGTGAAATATCAGGTATCCTTGCTGGCATATTTACTCATCAGATAGTGCTGTTTAGGTTATTTAATACATCGTGTGTGGATTGTAATTTTATTAAAGAGTGAACAACAGCCCTGAGGAAAACAAGATGGTCGAAACGTCGGCAGCACAGCTTTGACGCGGTGTCACCTGGACAGCCAAGATCATTTACACGACTCGCAAGAGTGGTCTCTGCCACGGGAGTGTATCGTGAAACGAACTTTACAGCACAAAAAATGTATTTTGTTTATTCCGATACTTATCCATATTTCTACTTTATTTCATCAAATATAATTCATATGGTTAATATTAGTCTATTATTATTATTATTATTATTATTATTATTATTATTATTAATATATCCTCCGCCTCGGGAGTACAGGACCTTGTCGTTGGTGGCGGAGCTTGAGTACCCATGACCGAGACTATGCCGGCGGTAGCGTAGCTACTGGTAGGGCCTCCTTGCCGGACAGGTCAAAGGATAGGGGTGAGACGAAGAAGTACTCCAGAAGAGGACCTAAACGCCAAGAAGAGGACTTCAAGAAGAAATCTCGGAAGAATCATGCAAAACATCGTTAGCGTGAAAAAGATGGCGAAGATGTCCTGGGTAGATGCAACTCAAAGCCGTAGTGAAGGCGATGCACCTAGGGTGAGCAACCCGAAAAATTGCCCTGCAAGTTTGGAGGCAGTGAGATGGCATACCCATCACCAAACTAACCTGCATATGGGCTAGAAACCCTATCAGGCAAAAATTAAAATTTCACAGATCGCAACAAGTACAACCGGACGCCCCATATACGACAAGGCAACGAAAAGGATATGATAACGGTTTAGCGGAACATTTACAGATAATGACTTGAGAATGTTAGATCGTTAAAAGGAAAGAACAACGTATAATCAATATAATGAAAGAAAAATTTGTGGATATAGCCATGTTAACAGAAACCAAGAAGAAAGCTAAAGGCTCAATGGATTTAGATGATTATGCTCTTATATATAGTGGTGTTGATATCAATGAGAGAGCTGCGTCAGGAGTTGCAATCTTAATAAGCAGAAGATGGAAAAATTGAGTTCATTCTTATAGTTGGATATCTGACAGAATTGTCACTCTTCGGTGTAAAGTAGATAGAGGATATATATGCTTCATTTGTGTGTATGCCCCAGAAGAAGGGAAAACTTTGGCTACAGAGGAATTTTACAATTCTCTACAAAAAACTCTCGATGAGACAAATAAAAATGATTATATTGTCATATCTGGAGACCTCAATGCCAGAATTGGGAATGTATCTATTGATAAGATAATTGGCCCCAATAACGAAGATGCCCTGAATAAAATGGACGTAAGCTAAGAGATTTTGCATGTTTTAATAATATGAAATAATGAACACCTTTTATAAGCATAAACGTATCCATAAGATGACATGGGCAGCACGTGGTCAAATTAGTGCTATGGATTACATCATGGCAAACGATAAAGTAAGCAAACTTTTCACAGATGTAAGAGTCTACAGGAGTTACGATATAGATAGCGATCACTTTGCACTCTTAGGAAAGTTAAAACTACTGAAGAGATGGGTTAAAACAATAATCGCCAAACTTGCCCCATCCAAAAGATTTGAAAGTATATTTACTAAATGAAGAATCTGTCAAACTGCTATACCAACAACGTCTGGAGCAACATAACAAAACATATGAAATTAGTAATGACGTGGAAGAAGAGTGGAGGAATTTGGAAAACTATAATGGAAGCAACAGCATAAAGGGAAAAAAATCGAAACACTAGGTTTTACTTCAAAGAGAGCGAAGAAGAGGGCTTATCCACAACTAAGAAGGAATATACCACAATTTCCAACCACGTCAGGTATCTAACAAGAAAAGCCAACAGGAATCATGGGATAAATATATAGCTGATATTGAAAATGACATACATGGACGCAGAAATCCGGTATAAAATTATGAGGCACCTTAATAGACAGAGAAGGATGTAGCAGATATACAGGTAATTAAGACTACATGAATGGCTCTTTTATTATAAGAACTTATGGACAAATAAGAATGCGAGTGATAAGAATGAGAAGGTAGACAAAATGAAAACCTTATTGAAGACAGCTAGACCAGATAGAATTTGAGGAACTGGAAGAGGCATTAGCTAAAATGAAAAATAGGAAATCTAGTGGTAGTGATGGCATTAAGGCAGAAATGCTTCAATGTGCAACTAAAGAATTTAAAATAAGGCTTCTCCACTTCTTCAACCTATGCTGGAATAGAAGAAAATACCAACTGATTGGAAACTTGCTGTAGTTCTGCCTATTTTTGAAGGGAGACCGACATTATGTGACAACTACAGAGGTATAAGTCTCCTAAACGTTGCGTATAAGGTATACTAAAAAATTGACCTCTAGATTAAGGAAAATTGCAGAAACAATGCTGATGGAAGAGCAAAGTGGCTTTCGCCAAGGAAGGTCTTGATAGACAATATATTTGCCTTAAAACAAATTCTAGAGAAACACAGGAATATAACAAAGAAACCACATCTTGTTTGTAGATTACAAGAAAGCTTTTGACACTGTAGCCAGGCATACCCTCTTTGAAGTACTGAAAGAAAGGAATCCCTGAACATCTGATTCTTGTAATTGAAAGTATGTATAATGAATCCAAATATGTATTACTTGGAAACCAGATCGAAAAGCGAAAGTGGACCAAGGCTTTACGACAAGGATGCAGTCTTTCACCGATTCTGTTTGATATTCATAGACGAAGCTCTTCTGAGTGGAAGACCAGATTAAAATTTATAGTTTAGACTTAACGAGAACAAAATTATGGACAATACTTTTGCAGATGACCAAGCAATAATAGCAGAAAGAGAAGATATATTACAAAAGCAACTCATGAACTGCAGCGGATAATGTCAGAATATAATCTGGAAATATCGGACACCAAAACGAAAGTGATGGCATTCCAAGGACGATACCCGGTACGCTCAAAAATTGTAGTAAATAATAAAACTGTAGAACAGATACAGCACTTCACATTCCTGGAGCAGATATATCATTTATGGCGAAATCGACATAAATAAGAAAATAGAACGATTCAACCAAATGAATGGTACCATAAGAAGAACACTCAGTTCAAAAGTGAGAAGAGACACTCTCATCAAATTTTATAAAGTTATGTCAATACCAACTTGCTTGTATGGGAGTGAAGTGTGGACAATGACAAAAAAAGATATCTCAAGACTGCAAGCAGCAGAAATGAGATTTCTTAGAGCGGTAGCGGGATATAGTCTCCTAGATAACAAAGAAACACAAAAAAATGAGCGAAACAGAGCTAAATGAGCTAAACGTAGAATGTCTCATAGAGAAAGTCACCAACTACAGACTGTCTTGGCAAGAACATCTGTTGCGAATGAACAACGACCGCATTCCTAAACAATGGCAAATTATCAACCAAGAGGAAAGAGAACATAGGACGTCCAAGAATGCGTTGGAAGGACCAGTACTAAGTGACGTAACAGGCATCATGCTAAATACTTGAAGATAAGAAGAAGAAGATTATTATATCATTTCCATCATTGATTCGATGTTAATCTTTAACAATGACGCTGGAATTGTTTTACTCCAGTCTCAAATTATTCCAAAGAATTATATTTTACATTGAGTTACCTATTTACCTCCACCAAAATACATGCATAAAACTTGTATAGTCAATGCAAGGTCACATGTGATTTATGTATAACCATGGTCTGAGGATAAAGACAAAAAATCTTGTGATAATTATAGGTTTTACCTTTAATTCCTGCATACTTTTATCTGTTATGTTACTACGTTTAGGTTTGTGTTTATAACATATTTTCACATGTTGGGTGAAATGTATTAGAAATTCCCCTAAAACAAAGGGGGTCTAAACACCACAGCGCGAGCTGAATCGTTATGACAATTCGCACTCACCGTGCAGGGTTAACCCCTCATCGTTCTCTCTCCTCAATTCCGATTCTCGGTAACCTCTCGTAGCCTGCAGGCGAAGGTCATCGAGACGAACCAGCTCCGGTGCGGTGTTTCCACACGTCACTCGACGCCAGAGCGACGCGGGCTGCAGCTGGCGTTCCGCGGAGTGGCGTAACAGGGAGCTGATAGCCCAGGTCCAATTGCGGCGGCAGCGGACCCACAACCTCCATTTGCCACCCTTCATCATCACCCTCCCTCCCAATCACAGTTCCCGACAACCATCGTCTCCGCAATCGGGGGAGGAGGTCAGTTTTCTCATTAGTACGCCTCGGGGCTACTTGCTTGTCAACCTTTAGTAGCAGTTCGGAGACTTTGCTGTCGTCAGATACCCGGACTCACGGCGCATGACTTGTGAACGTAGCACTTAATTTATATTACGAATATAAGGGAGGCCACTACGCAGGTGAAAACAGAAATTATTTGGTACTTTGTCTTTTCATACACATCAAAATATTGCACAAGAACGGAGAGTGAGAGATAGGGGAGAACGAATGGTCTGGTCCGCTTGGCAGCATTGTAGACACCGGAAGCACCATTCATGGGCGGGGAGTTTAAGAGCGTAAAGACAAATAGATGAGAAAGTAGCGATGGGTTAGCGGATGGATGAAAGTGAGCGGCAGAAAGTGTTAAGTGCGGTCGGATGGTGAACAGGATGAATTGAAAGTGCCAGGAAAATGGAGTGTTGAAGAATGGATAGAGGGTAGTAGGAAAGTGGTGGAATGTGGTTGGAAAGTGGATGCAATTTGGAGGAAATGAGTGGAATGGACATAGAAAAAGTGAGTGAAATCGACAGTGCACGCGGGTGAAGGGTGAGTGAGAGGGATATGGGAATGGCGGGTAGATGGACAGGCCAGGCAAGGTGCCACATAAACAAATACTCTTATGTGTGGGGAAATTCATTATTCTTCAGAGTTAAGTGAGAGAAAATGTGTTTATATAGTCCTTTTCTCTTTAATCTTAGATAGCTTGTTCACATCGTTCTTTGATCGATCGAAGTCTTAAATCGAATACAAACAAAAAAATTCATTTGTCGAAGTATCGACTCTTGCAAAATAACTGTAGAGAAGGCGACATCTGTCTGAATTAAACCTCTCGCGACAACTGCTCTGTTAGGCTGCTTCCTATGTTTATTCCCAGCAGTACCTTAAACACCGACCGACGGACACCCAACAAACAAAATGCAAAACAGCACAATTAAAACCTCCAATAAACTCCAAAGCTGCTAATTAATAGATAATGTCATCACATTTTACAAATCAATAATCAAACCCTTAATGTTATACGCATGCCCCTCTGAGTAACGATCTGCTACAACCAAAAATAAACTACAAATAACACTAACTATAGTCCACCGATTGGAAACTCACGCTTATGGTTTATATGCAACAAACGAACACACAAAGAACTAAATATAACCTCCATCAACAAACACATGGCCCATCTCTGCAATACCTTTCATTCAAATATCAACTCAATGCAACACGCCATGCAGAAGAACTTCGCCTCAACACACTATACTCCAACACGTGTTAAAACCGTTACCCTGTTAACGCTTTCCTAATTATATTCTCAAATAATTGTTAACAGGAAGTGCTGATAGTATCTTCCTACCCTTCCCGTAGTTAAAGTATTTTTTAGATTAGGAAATGAAAATAGTTGTAAGCCATCAATATATATGAAAGGTGAAATGTAACTCAAGTATGTAAATGTGAATGAAAATAAATATGTATTAAAAGCGAGCGACGAATCGCGCGGATCCTTCCTACCACCCATCCTGCCCCACTCCCATCCTTGAGCCCTGGCCATCGATCGAAACTTCTGACCCTTATGGCGATAGAATAAATCTCCCAACAATTACAGTTCTTATCTGTATTTCTAATTTTCATGCGCAAAGAAAAACTAGCAGCCATGTTAGTCCATGTGAGAGGTGTCTTTGGTTTTGATAGATGGACAGATCTCAGGGAAAATACAAAACACACAAAGAAGAAATTCGTCATTCAACTATTAACATATTGCATTACAGAACATTTTTAAAATATTCCGGTATGTAAAGAACTCTTGTAACTTTATGTACTACATCACTATTAAAAATATTATCGGTATGTAAAGAACTTTATAACGTTATATAATATATCACTATTAAAAACTATTATCGGTATGTAAAGAACTCTTGTAACATTATATAATATATCACTATTAAAAACTATTATCGGTATGTAAAGAACTCTTATAACGTTATAAAATATATCACTATTAAAAAATATTATCGGTATGTAAAGAACTCTTATAACGTTATATAATATATCACTATTAAAAACTATTATCGGTATGTAAAGAACTCTTATAACGTTATATAATATATCACTATTAAAAAATATTATCGGTATGTAAAGAACTCTTGTAACGTTATATACTGTGTCACTGCAGTATTCATGAAGAACGTTTTGCTGATATATTTCATTTACTGCAGTGTTATACGAGAGTTGTTCATTTGATGTTATTGAACTTCTTGGAAAAGCATTTCCTGTTGTTCTGCTCAGCAGAATTTGTGTTGCTGCAAGCAACTATAACCGTACTATGGGGTACGTGGGGTACTATGGGGACTCATGGTACCGCGGGCAGCTTATGCTCAGCAGAGAGCCCGCACTTCGAGTCTGCCCCCGCCTCCTCGCCGCTGACACACTGGGACGATGCCTGATCGTCCGCTTCCTGGGTTCCTTTGATCAAATGAAGACTGATGTCAATGCTGCACACGGATCACGAACCGTGGGAATACGCGTTCTCCATTAAATTCCCAATAGACTTCTAGACTTATCCCGTACCAGTAGCTCGTCATCCCATAATAATAGAACCCATCCCTTATTCTGACAAGTTCCGAGCAAAACTTGTGGATTCGAGATGCGGCGCAGCTGTAGGTCAACCAAAAAAACGTACTATACGCCAGGTACAAAAAGAAATATCCTTAAAATTTTAATCTTGAAACTGTATTAAAAAAATCCAGAACACATAAGATCATGGTTTTTTGTTTTGTTTTATTTATTACTCTGCATGGCGTAGGTGTCCGACCTTGCGTTCGGAACGCAACGTGAATGAACATGGAGGGGTTTAAAGTCGAAATCTCCGCCTGCGCCGCTACATATTAAATTCTTGGTGAGGCCTTGATAACAGCCTTCTGGCGCCCGTTGCGCGTGTGCGCTCTAGTTCACCGGTTCGCAAGCTCAGCGGCCACCCGAGACTTAATTTGCGACTCGCGGGCAGGCAGGGGCAGGGGATAGGAGAGCAGGGCGGGCGGACAGGGCGGGCGGGCGGGAGGACAGGAGAGTGGGCGGTCCATCAGGAGGGCGGGTGGAAGGGCAGGAGGGCGGGCGAGAGGCAAGAGAGCTTTCGGGAAGACAAGAGAGTGGGCAGGTAGTCAGGAGGACAGGAGGTGAGCGGAGGACAGGAGAGCTGGCAGGTGGGAGGATAGAGTAGTGCGTGGGCGGGCAGGCGGACAAGAGAGCGGGAGGTAGCTGGGCGGGCGTAAAAGAGGACGGACAGGAGAAAGAACGGAGGTGATGTAGGCCTTTTCAAAAGAGTATATTATAAGTATGAGTAGGTGCGTAGTTGAGTAGCTATGTACTGTGTCAATAGAAAAGTATCTTTGAAAATAACTCTCTGCTGATGGGCTTGAGCCAAGTCAGGAGCAAAGAGGAGGAGATCAGCATGTGGCTGGGCGCGTAAAGGTGATTGCACCGAAGGGCGAGCAATGGACAAGCGATGGAGGAATGCGATAAAGAAACGATGGATGGGTGGGCGTGGGACGGACAAAAGACAGGTGACGGCGGACCAAGGGTGGACGATGGCGGGCGATGGGCGGCGATGGGCGCGATGGGCGGCAATGCGGGCAATGGGCGGGCGATGGGCGGGCGATGGGCGGGCGATGGGCGGGCGATGGACGGCCGATGGGCGGGCGATGGGCGGGCAATGGGCGGGCGATGGGCGGGCAATGGGCGGGCGATGGGCGGGCAATGGGCGGGTAATGGGGGCGATGGACGGCCGATGGGCGGGCGATGGGCGGGCGATGGGGGGGCGATGGGCGGGCGATGGGCGGGCGATGGGCGGGCGGTGGGCGGGCGATGGGCGGGCGATGGGCGGGCGGTGGGCGGGCGAGTGGGCGGGCGATGGGCGGGCGATGGGCGGGCGATGGGCGGGCGATGGGCGGCGCGATGGGCGGGCGATGGGCGGCGATGGGCGGGCGATGGGCGGGCGATGGGCGGGCGATGGGCGGGCGATGGCGGGCGATGGGCGGGCGATGGGCGGGCGATGGGCGGGCGATGGGCGGGCGATGGGCGGGCGATGGGCGGGCGACGGGCGGGCGATGGGCGGGCGATGGCGGGCGATGGGCGGGCGATGGGCGGGCGATGGGTGCGATGGGCGGGCGATCGGCGGGCGATGGGCGGCTATCGGCGGGCGATGGGCGGGCCATCGGCGGACGATCGGCGGGCGATCGGCGGGCGATCGGCGGGCGATCGGGGGCGATCGGCGGGCGATCGGCGGTGATCGGCGGGCGATCGGCGGGCGATCGGCGGGCGATCGGCGGCGATCGGCGGGCGATCGGCGGGCGATCGGCGGCGATCGGCGGGCGATCGGCGGGCGATCGGCGGCGATCGGCGGGCGATCGGCGGGCGATCGGCGGCGATCGGCGGGCGATCGCGGACGATCGGCGGCGATCGGCGGGCGATGGGCGGCGACGGTAAGCCAAGGGCGGGCGAAGGGTGGGCCATGGGCGGGCGGGTGCTGTGAGCTGGGCGATTGCTGGCCGAGCGATGAGATGATGGGCGGATGTCTCCGGTGTCCGCAAGCTGGCTGCGTGGCGGGGCGCGGATCCTTTGTCCTGTGCCGTCGATATGTCATCCGCCCGAGGCGTCTTTGTGGTCGCAGAGGCGGAACGCACGCGTCTTGAGGCGGTAGGGTCGGCGTTGCGGTAGGGAAGGGTGGGCGGGTCGGCGGCGCGGCCGTCTCGCGCCCAGTCGCCTCCATGGTGCCGCCGCAACTACTTATTCTAGACACTTTTCACTTATTCGAAACGCAAAATATTCTTATTAATGGACGTGAAACAAATCAAATGGAGTAAATCAAGTATTTTTCTCTTACATGTACGAAATATCAGTTTGTAAAATTAAAATATAGATTAACATTCAAATGAAAATCAAACCAAACTATTGAAAGGTAGTTGAATGAAGAAATTGAATTGTAGTAAGCTTGATGGGTTAACAAAAATTTAGATACACTGTGGACGCTTTCTCTGTGTTTTGAAAATATTTGCGAAACACTGACAGAATTCTAGATAATTTCTGCATGAAGGTGTTCAAAAGGCGAATATAAAAACGTTTTTATAAACTGCATTTAAACAGTGTCTTACCATTAATTTTGAAAGTCGGTGTTCAAATTTTCTTTCAGAAAGAAATAATGTTGATTTTCGTAGAAAGGAAGTATTCTTCATAACATAATAAAAATTAAATGATTTGATATAAGTAGATAAAATTACACTAGCTTAATACAAATCTTAAGGAAGCCCATAAATTAATGAAACTGGTTTGAGAGTTGTCCGTACAAACAAGAAAGTTCAGTTTAAAGTGATGGATTGTATTCAGTAAAATGTAAAATCTATATGATCATATGATAAGGTAGCTGTTTAGATATAACCGTATACATTTTCCAATTTTATTTATGTATATTGACAAAAAAAAGTACAAAGATATTGATTCAGTGATTATCAGTATTAGCCCATTCTCTGGCGTTGCTTAATTTAATTTGAAAGGAGAGATAAAAATTGTTTTTTACTAAGTACAGTTTTTATTACGAAATTAGTTTGGCTTTCGAACTAAAAAAGATCAAAGGGGCTCCATGCCTCTCGAACTCCGTTCATTTAGAGAAATTGAACCTCGACCTCTTTGTCTTTGAACATTTGGGAAAGCACAATCCTATTTGCAAATAAAAATAACTCACTGTATCACAAAATTTATCAACCAATCAATTCTTTAAAATCATTAAAATTTTATTTTTATAAACTACTCTAGAGGTAGAACGTATCGATTTATTTACTCCAATCATTATAATTTCGTGTTTACTTTGATATTAAAACACTGATAACGACTAAATAAGACATAAAATATTCCAATTGCATAAAGATAATACAATATCAAAAAATTTAAATTATCAGAAAAATGCCTAGAAATTTCTTACAGCTCACATAAATCTATCTGATTAATAAATTATAATTTCATTTCTTAATTATAATACATTTATTAATTTAATCAGTGAGAATTGTTTATTAGTCCCAAGATTTTTTCAACATATGTGCAGACGCTACACAAATCTTTACTGATGCATTATTAAAACAAGATGATTAAGGAATGCTAATGAAGTGCAATAATGTTTAAAAGATACAGCTAATAACGCATGTGCATGATGATATGGAGGAAATTACTCCTGGAAACAAATATATCATATTCTATTTTGCATCATGATCATGCTTTAAAAAATAAATAATTCTGCAGCAATGGACATTTAGATGAAGAGTATAATATACTAATATCAAAGTATTATCTAGCACCATTCAATTTATAATAGACGTTCAATGAAAAATAAAGCGGCCTGAAAAAATAATGAACCACTTCATTTATTCATTATTTTATTCAAATTATTTACAAACTGTCACAATGCCCATGTTTCAGTAGTAAACAAGGTCATTAATGTCAGAATTGATGAATGCTGGGAGTAAAGCTTGATCTCTACGTACTTAACCAAATGAAACGAGATTTCAAATGAAAATATTTTCCCAGTACTAGCATTAAAACTACAGAAAGTTGAAAAAGATACACGTGCTGACACTGTGTAAAAATCTCAACGTGGGTACGTGGGTAAAAAGCAAAGTCTCTGCTGTGACCTGACAGATTCCTAAAACCCTTTTACAAGCAGGAAATTTCTCTGCCGATTTAGGACGCCAAAATACGGGGGTTTAATTTTCATCGTCGGGACAATAGATCCGCGGGGAAAAGACGCAGTGGGGCGGATTCAGGAGGGAGGGGAAAGGGGGAGGAGGAGAAGAACGGCGCAGGCGGAGGAAGTCTCTCCGATCATAGGAATTCTCGTTAATTCTTGGGGGAACAAAGAGCGCACCGCTTGCGAAGCAGCCGCAAAGCAGTGACGACGGCTGAAACGAGGTGTGGGGGGGCGGGGCGGCGGGCTGGGGACGGGCGTAGCAAGACAAAAGGGTGGAGCGAGAGAGACGAGGCGGGTCAGAGCGGCGTGGGCAGAGCAAAACTAGGTGAGACGAGATCGAGCGAAGACGGGGACGAGGACGAGGACAAAGGACAGGAGAGACAGGAAAAGGCGGAAAAACAAGGACAGGACACGAGGGCAAAGAGGGAAAAAAGACGAGACAAAAGACAGGACAAGGAGAGACAGGACGAGGACAGGGCAGGAAAAAGGACGAGACAGGACGAGGGCAAGGAGGGCAAGGAGAGGGCAAGGACGAGGACAAGACAGGGACGAGGACAAGGACGAGGGCAAGGACGAGGGCAGGAAAGAGGGCGAGGGACGAGGGCGGGACGAGACAAGATTGGCGAGACGAGGACAAGGGCAGGACAAGACAGGACAAGGACGAGGACAAGGGCAGGAAAGACGAGGACAGAGGACGAGAAAGAAGGACGAGGACGGGACGAGGACAAGGAGAGACAAGAAGGACAAGGACAGGGCGAGAGGACAAGGACAGGAACAGGACGAGGACAGGACGAGGGCAAGACGAGGACAAGGAGAGGACAAGGACGAGGAAAGACGAGGGCAAAGGACAAGGACAGGAAAAAGAGAGGGCAAAGGCAGGACGAGGGCAGAAAAGAGACAAGGACAGGAAAAAGAGAGGGCAAGGGACGAGGGCAAGGAAAGGACGGACGAGGACAGGGAAAGAGACAAGGGCAGGACAGAGACGGAAAAGAGGGCGAGGACAAGGACGAGGACAAAGGACGAGACAAGGACAAGACGAGGACAAGGATGAGAAAGGACAGGAAAGGACAAGGGAAAAAAACGAGGGCAAGGGGAGGAAAAAGGGCGAGGAAGGACGAGGGCGAGGGGTAGGACAAGGCGCGAGGGCGGAAGAGGACGACGGAGTGGGGCGAATGCAGGCGAGGGGGGCGAGGACAAGATGAGACCGGCGAGGCCCGGCGAGAATGGTCGAGAGGGGGAAAGGGGCGGCAAGGGCGAAGCGAGTGCTAGGCTGAGGTGGAGGAGGGGAAAAAGGGAGGGAGAGGTAAGCGGAAGATGGAGAAGAGCAGAGGTGATGAAAAAGGCAAGATGGTGGAAAACATCCCAAAGGGGAGGGTGGGGTAAGAGGGAAAACAGGGGGTGCCCGGGTGTGTGAAATTGTCACATTTAAAATCTTTATAGTTAATGTTATGTTGAGGATGCAATGTTAAGTGTTAATGGCTTTGGCGTCAACCTGGATACCCCTACTGTAATTTTTTCCCCCAATTGTTTCGAAAGATTTTTGCCTCAAACAAAAGTTGGTTAAAAAAATCAGCTCTTTAAAAAAGATCATGTACATTTTTTGAAGAAAACGAGTAGTTTGTGTAATTTGCGCTTGAAATTCACGCAATTTTTTCTCAAAAAAGTTCCAACTTTTTTTTTTTTAAATTTCTCCACTTGTAATAAGGGACGGTAAAAGATATGGTGCTTGTCCCATGTGCGGATAAACGCAATTGCGGGTTTCGCCACAGTGCCTCGTCAATATTTGAGTACTTCAGTGTTGAACGGCGAGATGGTGGCGGTGATAAGACACAGGTGTTTTATTCAGTCAAACTGGTGTTGTTGTAACTCCTCGGTCGAGAGTCAGTACTTCTGTTTGCGATGAATTTAGGAGCAGTTGTTTATAAATTACTCCTCCGAATGCCCGGTGAGGTATGTAATATACCATTTAATATCAACTAATCCCTAAAAAAATTCCTGCGTATTGAATTGCGTCTACTTCGACGCAACGCGTCTCCCAAGCCCCTTAAGGCGTTGAGCGCTGCGCTTTCAAGGTAATCCTCCCCAATACTGCGCTTGTTTATGAGTAATCCTCCGTTAACAGTCTGTCGCGTCTCGTCGTTTTCGGTTGTCAAGAGGACCGCCAGGTAGCATCTCCGCGTACGCGCCTCCTACTACGCGCTCCTGCGTCACTACCTATCGGCCAGAATTGGGAAGGAATAAGGATAGGGGTAGGGTTTAGGACACTTCACAGGGGTTGGACTAGCCCTTGTGAAGCAGCCGAACTTGTTTTGTTCGAACAAATTTCACATGAGATTCGACGGGAATCAAATCCGGATCTCAGTGGTGAAATGCTTGCGACTTTGCAATGAGCCACGATTACAGCCACTTATTCAATGACTAAACAAAACTATGCCCGTGAAAGATATTCCATAAGAGCCTATACTAATTTAAACTTCTTTTATTAATAAATTAAGCCCTCAAAAGGCAAATTGTTTCTTACCGTCGGAAGAACAGATTTTGCTTTCATTTCAGAAGTATTTTTCGGGGTACTTCACTGAGGTCGATATAACGAACATACTACTGAAACGTTTTAATTACTAATAATTGTAAGCCGTAACCAATTTCCAGTTACATAAACAATTTGGGCGCCAGGAAAAGCTTACACTTAAATTCTTGATTAAGTATTACTGTCAACTGGATATATTACAAATAAAATGTAAATCTCGCTGGTAGTCGACGGGTTCTTATGAAATAATTATTTACTACTTACTTTGCACCAATTACTCAATCTGTCATCCATACGAAGTGGCGAGGAATCTGAAAATAATTCTAAAATGTCTACTCTAGGATTGCACGTAATGGCAAGTGAGAATCAGCTTTCTTTCAAACTATGAATTATAATTTATTATGCATGCCCAAAGTTATCAACTATCATTGATTATCACAATTTATCGTTATGTGATGACCATTTTCCTCAATATTGCAATCACTACGTTATAGAACCTTTTATCGTTTCTTGTCTCTTCGCGCGCACGTCGCTCGATGTCGCCACGACCAATCTTCCTTCTTATTGAAGTCGATGATCAGCGTTAAGTCAGAGCTTCCTCAACTACTTCTCAAACACTGCCTATACTCTTTGTCTTGCGCCTCAGGTGGGCACCTATCAAACTGATTAGTTTTCCCAAGTCGGAATAATATCATTCTAATGTTATTTTCTATCACCTAACCTGGCAGTTCACAATTCACTGGTAAAATTTCTAAGTCAAATCTTGTAACTCCACCGAGAAAATATTCTAAGTTCACTTTCGGGTTCGCTCATGAAAATATTATAAGTTCGAGTTTGCAATGGCAAATGCAACACGTAAATTTCCTGTTGTACTCCTAATGCGGAAATATTCAAAGTTCAAGTTCAATGTTCACTCTCAACAAGTCCCGAGATGATAATTAGCCTCAAGAAAAAACGCGCCAGCGATCCGCTCACCACCACGACACGAGTCGGAATGCCCTAATTCCCAATCTGGTCCATCCTTCAAAGCTGTGTTTTTCTCTCTCTCGTCTTTTCGCGTTGGTATGGTGTATCCTGCACCTGCTACTAAACGAACTCGTTGTTTCTCGTTGCTACGGTGTCATCTGCGTATCTGCACCAAAGAAATCCACGTCTTTTGCAATACCTACAACATTTTGACCATTACTTGCCTAAATAAAATGACCGTCTGTTTTGGTGTCACAATATGAATATTCTGTTCTTAATATGAGAAACATAGAAACAAAATATGGAAGTAAAGTAGTTTTAGATAAGAAAACGATAAATAATATCAAATTTGTAGTGTATTTTTACCTGTTCGACATGCCAATTGTTTAAAAGAAAGAATATTAAACTCTTTAATATTTAAAATTTAGGTTAGTCTATAAGGGTTTATGGCAAGGATGTGTTGTTCAATTAAACTTTTTACAAGATTGGATTAAAAATGATGTCTGCAATATTATTATTATTATTATTGTGTGTGTATTATTGTATTATTATTGTGTGTGTGTGTGTATTATTTAAATTATGGTATTTAAGGTTCTCAAGAGACCTCAACACCTCAAATCACATAAAATTGTAAAAGTTGCAAATATTTCAGGCTAAAATTATAAAAATATAGAGAATTTATAGCTAAAATGGGATTTTATTACAAAAAATGAAAATATTATTTACAATTGTGTAAACGCGGTCTATAAAATCAGGTCAGCCCCTTCATAGTACTATTAAGGAAAAAATCTGTCTTAAATATTACAGTTGGCAGGAAGACGCCCCCTAAAAAATTGCAGTTTTTGAATTTTTAAACAATTTGTGAATTCAGCGGACATGCAATGACCACCATTCTCTTAAGCGTTGATTGCGCAGTTCGAAGACAAAATTTGATTAAAAAATTTAGCGCCGTATTTGAGTAAAAGTTTGGAAAATGTTATTGAGGATTGATGTGAAGTACCCACAAAACCCAAAATATCATATTGAAACTCCCAAAGTCACGTGACCATTCAGATCGATTGGAGAATATCAGTTTTGAAGAAAATCGGCTGAAAGGTTTAGACGCTAGCGTTGAATACAGACAGACGGACAGTTTTGACATCATTCGATTTTTCGGTGTCAAGAACCAACAAAGCATGGTTCTGGCTAACAATGTGTTAGAGGATTTTTCTTCTAAATGTAGCAAAGGGATTTATTCACTTTTTCATTATCAGTTTTTCGGCGCACGAATACCTAACTTATATTTACGAAGAACTTCATAAGACGAGAAAGTGAAAAGGAAGACCACAATCTCAATAAAGGAATCTTTGTTTGTGATAATGATTAAATTCACAATTAAACCATTGATTGCCGTGCATCAACATTGGCGGATTCCACACATAAGTGATTGTCTATCAGAAACATTTATTTACAAAAACCGAAGAAACCAATCTCAGTAAAGAAATTTGCGCTCATAATAATGATTAGTTACAAGATACCTTTCATTCCTTTGAATTGACTTTGGTATCTTTTACACATAAATAATTGGATCTCAAAAACCTTTTTTTCAGAAAATTTTCTTCATGATTGCTTCGGAATTATTTACAGTTCTACAACCACTGGATTTACTGCTGAAGTCGCATGAAGTCTAATCTGGGCCTTGTTTGGGAATTTTGTTTCAGTCAAGTGACTTTTTGGGGAAATTCTGTAAGTTGATCGGATGATCTGTGATTGATGGTATTTGTAGTTTATAATGAATTTGTTTATTAGGTATAAACCATGATGCGTTGATGAGTCTTCCGAGAAATTTGATTTAGAAAGTTTGTAAAGCGTTTATAATACCAGATGCAATGTTTATCCAGGCTGGACAAGCATATGTCAATGATAAAATCTAGATTATATTTACATGCGATCTTTTTGCGGTAGCCTCGACAATTATGAGGTGTGGGACGCACACGTCCTTGACTATTGCCATGGAAGTCGTCTGATTCAAAATCTATACGCATACAATCACATTTTAATTAGCATATATTTTAATTTGAGCATACAAAAAGTAATACAACTGCGGCAGTTCTCTGCTTTCTCGTTGCCATTTATGCCAGGCTGTCAGTATCGCAGTGGTCGCTGGGTTACTTGTGAAACATCGGTGTGACAGCTGAAAGGTTAGTATATCATCGGTCACAGAGGTTTTCGGCACACACTGTTATTAAATGGTTTAAAAAATAAACACAGAATTAATAGCATAAATGTAGTAGTTTATATTTTCAGTAATGAAAACTTCGTTGTGCGACGTTTCGAGAGATTCCCAGACACATTGTTCAGAAACATTTCGTATACATTATTTTCGTTCATTATGCATTTTAGTCCATTTTGAATTTTAGTCCAGAAACCTGAAGTGTCCATAAAAATTTCGTCCATTTTTTTATGTCAACTTATAAGAATGGTTCACTGAGCTTTGGCGTTCATCCCATTGAACACACTAACATTGGGTTCATTAGATACATTTTTGGTCCACACTAATAATAGTCCATTGCATCTATATTTAGTAAATTAATAATATGTAATAATCTTGATCTATAACCTCTGGTATGTGCATTTATTTCTCTGCAGCGCAAGCTACCAAATCCCACATTGCCCCACTTTGTTATCACGGTATCAGTCTGATGGTTCAATCAATTTGCAAGTATCTAATTTATAGCAATAGGATATCAGTTGCCTGCTGATTGTCAGCGAAGTTGCAATTAATGTCCTTTGATCTTTTATTTATAGTCTAAAACTTTCCATTTTGTTGCATGATGTGCCACAATCAGCTTCTGAAATTTCGAGTGTCGGCCCTCAATAAAATTATTTGTTCTTTCTGCTCGATTTAACCTCGCTTCATACACATTCCATAATTGCGGACGCAATCGAGACGGCTCTGCCATCATCCTTTCTCTGCAAATCGTCCCCTCAGATACATTGTTTCAAAGGTCTTGCACATCGCCGTAACTTATTTCTAACATCTCTGCCATGTTGTCGAGGGAACGAATGGAAGGTCATCAGCAGCTGAAAGTCACTTCTTATGACATCTTCGGTGAAACGTACCTTCAGCCCTGAGTTAACAACTTGCCGCTAAATAGCTTGCAAAAGGCATGAGCATCCACTTACTGTGCTGTTAGATAATACGGCTCGTACTGCGGTAATAGCACTCATTTCGAAGTCCAACATGAAAACTTCACCTGACTCTGCAGCATTTTTAAGATGTTCAGAGATTAATACAGAAGTTACTTCTTTTTGTGGTACACTAACAAGTTAATGGTAAAACCAAATCGTGTATTTTTTTCATGTATTGTGTAAAATGAATATTATAATCTTGGAACACTTTTAAACGTTCCGTCACAAAAAGACTGTCCTGTTTCTACATAACCCATCCTTTTTATTAAAAGTAAGTATTCTGTTATTGTCTCTGCTGTGGAACTGTAAAACTGCTTCTCCGCTTAAGCTAACATCGAACGGTGGAATTACTGTACACTCTTGAAATGATTGAGGCAGTGGATGCCTACCTACATTCTGTGATCGGTTGACACTGCATAATAAGGAAGTTCCTTCCGGTCAATGCAGCAGTATTCCTGACCTTCTATACCCTGTATTTATTCTTTTATTATGCATATAGGAGGTTCATTTGGGGGTTGTTCGACCCTTTTATTTTTTATTCCTGTCACCATTCTCGTTGCAAGAACTTCAGTACCTTTTTCCACATGAGTATGCTGACCTTCTTTATAGATATGGATAAGATCATTTACATTTTTATTGGTGACGAGACGGGCATTGCAGATATATCCATTTTCACAACGTCAATAAGATTTTTTTTCCATTTCTTTTCAAGGAATTAAACTGATACATATATTTTTAATAAATAATTTTCTTTGTTTTTAGAAGAAGTAAAGATTCCAATCCCAAAATAATTTCTTATTCAATATCGCTGTAACCACAACACAGTACATTATTTAAATTGTGAACATACAATTCTGTGGACTTCAAAGAATAAGGGAAAAATGTGGACGAAAGGAAACGGGCACAATAGTTGTGGACATACGAATTAATGGACTATATAGTATATAGGGGACGAATTATTTATGGAGAAAAAGAAGTGGACGAAATATCAGTAAACCGAATTTAAGTGAACCTTATAACAGAGGACAATATAAAGTAAACAAAGTGTCTTGGAAGCGTTTTGACTTAGTGGATTTTTCCTCATCCTCAGGCTACAATGAATGTGAGAAAATTGTTTTAATAATAATAAATAATAGGCTTCTGACATTAGAAGAAATTATTCAATTACAATGAAACACTAGCACTCGATATAAAATAACATGTGATTACTCATCATAGTCGGCAACAAAAGCAATTAGTACAATAAAGTAAATAAATAAATAAATAAATAAATACCTTCATCCGCCAGTGCAAGAGCACGTTCAGCCTGGCAGCAACAATAAGTTCGTTAGAATTCGTAATATGTTCGTGCCAGTCGTTAGTCAAACACTCAACCATTTATTACCTCTATAAATGTAGATTAACTTGCATTTAACATCTATAGATTAACATTAGAAACTTGTAAAGGTGAACGGAACATTTAAGTATGTTTTTTTCTAAATAGTTATAAGAGAAGTATTGAATAGTTGCTTCAAAAAAAAGTTACCAATACGGAGGGCTCCAATACAGAGCTCCAATACAAAAGCTCCAATACAGAGGGCAGGATTTTCATTTAAAAGTTTTGAGCTTTTGGAGATGATAATGAATTCCCATTTAGTTCTTAAAAGGTAGAAACCAGAAGAACTTGCCCATGTTTGAATTTTGTTCAAGTTTTCTTGGATTATTTTAGTTGTTATGCGGGGATCTATACCACAGCATTCCATGGAAATATCATCCGCGAAGATAAATAATTTACTTGGAGGTTCTATGATACTACTTATTTCATTAATTGCGATCAAAAACAGGAGTACACTAATAACTGAACCCATCCACCATTTCCCTGCGTGTTGATATTTTATCAAACATACGTACACGCAAATATCTATGATAAGGAAATTTTTTCCAAAAAGCAATAAGTTACCTTTAAAGTTTATTGAGGTGAGATTACGTATAATCGAGGTTAAAAAATAATTTCATAAGCTTTTTCAATATCAAGCGAAACAACAATTGCATATTGGTTAAGCGAGGTGCGTCAAGCTGGAACAGCCAAGTCAGCACACCAACACGAAACATGTCAAATCATTTATTGCTAATTAATTGCCACAATTTTGAATTAATCGCCACGTATTTTCGTGGAGAAAACGGGTATGTGCTAGCTTGACGTCAAGCCAGCACACACATAAGTTAAATTCGAGTCGGAGATCAACGGAAACCCTCAAATCATTTATTGCTAATTAATTGCCAATTAATTGCCACAAATTGGAATTAATAATAACGTATTTTCAGTCTAAAATAATCAATGTCAATGTCAGCAGGCATTACGCAACACCGAACATAATAAAAAATAATGGAATATAGAGAAAACAAACGAGCAGAAACACATAAAACTAAGAAAATAGTTTAAAGACATATCGAACTATTGTTTTACTCTATGCATGATTTAATTGCCCCTCTCTTTTATGAAATGATACATTTTTTAACTTCGTAGTTATGCTACTACGTGCGACATTCAAATAGATAATGCGAGAGTACAAACGAGTAAGATATATCTAAAATCTATTAAATAACTAAATACACATTCAGAACTAGTTTATTACACTAAAGATAATTAATAAATTTTTGCCGTGTATTATATAAACATTGCTGAAACTGCATCAGATTTAACTGACCAAGCCACATTTTCAAATTCGAAAATACAGAGAACCAACTAGCACAATCACATAAAATTAAGAGCATAGTTAATAAATATATGGCACTAGTTTCTTACTCTATACACTATTTAATTGCTCTTGTCCTTTATTAAATAATAATTTTTTAAGACTTCGTTGTTATAAAATCTTCTTGACTTTCCAACAGTAATTGCGATAGTGCCAACGAGCACTAATATCTAAAATGTATTTAATCATTGAAAGCACATTTAATACTAGTTTATTACACTAAAGATTAATTGATAAATGTATTAGTGAATTATATAAACATTACTGAATCTGCATGGGAGTTATCGAACAAAGTCAGATATTCAAATTCGAAAATACAGAGAATCCACGAGCACAATCACATAAAAATAGGAACATAGTTAATAGATATTTAGTACTAATATTTTACTCTATACACGATTTAATTGCTCCTGTCATTTAATTAATAATATTTTTTTAATATTTCGTTGTTATAAAAACTCGAAGACATTCGAACAGGAAATGCGAGAGTACTCTCTGAATCTGAATCAGTGAAATTGTCGCTGATTCAATCAGTGAGCGCAAAGTCACTGACAGTGAAATGTAGTTTCGCTGACAATCAGTGAATATGTGAAGCTTTTCATAATGACTGCCAGCATTTCACTGATTGTCAGTGGCAGTGCTGCGCCCAGGCCGCGCCACCGTACCGACCGGTCCAGTTATTCACGTGGTGATGTGTGTGTGTAAGCAAAATCCCACGGCGGAACGAGTGAAATAGAGGTTTCCTGTGAGAAAACTGACCTGTGTCTGAAGATTGTTTTAATTGCGTTAGGTGAGTAGTTTTCGCTTTTCTGTGACTCGTCTTGTTGATAACTGTGAGTCGTTTTATTTTATGGTGATCATTTAGCCATACTAAGAAATAGGTTATGAACATGTGATTAATACCACGTATTTGTTTTTATTAATAACTTGGAAACTTCTTATGTAACTTAAAAGTTTTAAAGTAACTGTTTGGTGATACAGTGTGAAATATCTGACGTGCAATGGATAATTTGGTTTATGAAAGTTGTAAAAAGTCCAATATGCTCTCGATTACACCACAGCAGAGCCGGGCATGCCAACAAAATATTAACTCTTTCTTTGATTTTTCCAATTTAGTTTAATGACACCAGTCCAGGAGTGGAGTTTTGGAAAAGTGTAAGAGAAAGTGTTGGAGCTAACTAGGGACTCTTTAACACTGAATATTTTGAAAGGTATTTTAATTTGCCAAAGACTACTGTAATACTGATTTATTTTGATCAGTGTTCCTTGCTTTCCTTAGTCACTAAACACATTATATTTTACTCATTTACATGGCGAGGCTAGTTTGGCAGAGTGGAGGGGGAGTGCAGATGGTACATCAAAGCCATTTGCCACTCCTGAGGTTCCCTTTCCAGACCTCATTATTCTGCCAGTTAGTATGATTTTGTATGTAATCTGAAAATAAAGTAACCATTTTTTCCTCACATAACTTCTTGACCTATCTATGTTTCTGTTTTAGGAGAGCTCTAATTTGCATCTGGAGGAATTGGAAAGGAGAAAAACATTCAAGAAAAATGTCCAGCAATATTTGATATGGGTGAAAGGAAAAAAAACTATTTTTTTTTGTTGGGGTGATTTGGTTTTAAATCTCCCTTTTTTAATAATAAAATATTCCTTAATGGAAATTTAAAAATTTTAAATTAAATTACAACAAATTTGACATCTCAACATTAGCAATTTTTTCATTTTTGCAGTATTTGATTATATCCCCCAGTTTTTTAATTTGAAAAAACAAAAGGTTTCTGTAATAAACCCTCCTGGGAAATAAACAATGTTTCGATTTTTAATTATAAACCTTCCCCTTAGAATTTTTTGTTATATAAAGAAATTTGATTCTTTGTTCCGTGTCTGGTATTGACTTCTAGATTAAAAGATTTTCCCAATATAGTAGGGCTCAATTCAAAATTCATCTAATTTTTTCTTTCAGGAGATTTTTTCTTTTCCCAAAGATCTCCTTTTTAATTCAATTTATCCCCTTGTTTCAATATTTTTGTTATCATTATGAGGTTTTATTGTATTCTTGAGTCTATTTTCCTCTTTTTTCTAAATCTTCGCTGTTTTTTGTTTTTTTCAGGGTGGGATTTTATGGTTTTACCTTTTAAAAAGTTTTTTGTTAACTTATTACTGTATTCTGTCTCAATTTCCACAGTTTTTTCACAATAGTTGTCCATACAATAGCACCCTTTTTGCCCGTTTCTTATTCATCTTTTTTTTTCCCCAAAAGTCTGGTTTAATTTTTCTTAGACCTTTTGATTAGGGGGTAAAATCATTTAATTTTTTTATTTGGGAATTTTTTTAATTCTTTTGAACTTTCCGGGATATTGATCTGTTAGTACCATCCAGACACATTTTTTTTTACTCTCAGTTATTTTTAGAAACACCTTTTGATTTTGATGTTAAAATATAAGCATATCTTGTAAAATTTTCGACCAGTGGGTGGGTTTTTTTTTGTTGCCCGGGACCCTGTAACCTCTGATGGTATCAAAGAAACATTTTGAAAGGGTGCTGCTTGACCTAGGTGTGTTTTAACCAAATTTTGATTTTTTCAGATTTATTTTTAAAACACGTTTCACAAAATCTATATGTTAGATATTTTTCTGTAAAAAATTTTTTTATTTATCATCTTTTCTCCCCCGGGAAAATAAGTTGTACATATTTTAGTAATATTTTATAAATTTTCATAATATTTTTTTTTCAATTTTTTTAATAAATTTATTTTAGAATATTAGTTTCTTTTTATTGTTTTGTAGTTCTGCATCTTTTTGATCCTTTTTTTGTCTTCTAATTTCACTGGGTTTAAATTTTTTAAAATGTCATCTAGTTTTCAGGGTCTAGAACTGGGTTGTTTAAACAGTCTGTCTTGGTTTAATTTTCTAGGGGTTATATTTAACTTTTAAAATTTTATTGGGGCAAAAAATATGTAAATCACCCAGTTCTTAATGTGTTCTTGTTTTTTTATTTAAATTTTTTTAAAGGGTTTTTGATTGGGGGACCAAAAAAATTTCTTCGTAGCCAATGGTGAATATCACAACCCTTTTTTTGCCACTAAGGAAATTTTTTTTCCTTTTTTTTTCTCAATTTTTTTAAAAATATCCCCGGGTTATTTTCCCCCTTTTTTTGTTGTTTTAGTACAGCTCTGATTTTTTTTGATCGTTCTTTTTCAAATTTTTTCCCTTTGATTCTACTGTATTTTTTTAAAATCATATTGAGTACCAACCTGTCAAGGGAAAATTTTAAAAATTTTCTTCCCCAAAAAAGGTTCAAACTTTTTATCCATTGGATGCTTTTTGGGCTTCCATTTAAAAAATTTATAATAAAATCATTGAATTTTTTTTCAAATTTTTTTTCTTAGATATTTTTGCTTATCTTATAAAACTTTCTTTTTAAAAATTTTCAATTGTTTCATCTGAGGTACCAGGGCATTTTTTAACCTTTTAACTTTTTCAACCCCGTAATTTCTAAGAGTTTTGAATTGAAATTTTCCCTTTATCCAAAATACTTTTTTAAAATTTTCTGATAAAGAAATCCCGACCGAACTTGACTGTCTTTTTTTTTGTTTTTTACCTTCCAAAATTTGTGTTGTAATTAGCTCCTTTGGGAAAGGGTTTTTGTTTTAGAGTTCATCTGGGTTTAAAAATTTTTCCCCCAAGTGAATTAATGTTAGAACTTGCTTTCTTGATACATACCATCATTCATCAATTTTATTTCCCGTCTTTGAAATGTAAAAGGGGCCCCCTTGGGGTGGCAATGCATTTTTCAAGGGGAGGAGATCAAATTTTTGGAAAAAACAAATAGCTTTTTTTTTTTTTATACACATATATTTTATATATACATGATACATATTTTAAGTACCCCCGCTGACAAAAAAGGGGTGTCCCGAGCCGAACTTTAAAGTTTTTTTGACCCTGCCCCCCTGGGGATCGAGCTGACCCAATTTTAGTTCATTTGGAGGGGGAATTCATCTTGAACATTCAAAAAGGGGTGATGGGGGGATATTATAAATGGCGGTGATGTGAGTTATATTATAGTAAATATTTGAATATAAATATTAAATCAACCAACAGTTTTACTAAATTTTTGTATATACATTTAATTACATAAATAAAGGCATGCAATTTTCCGTAAAAACATTTTGAAACTGTTATAAAACGGTTTTGCAAAACATAACATTGGACAACGACTATTAAGCTCCATGTCTACATTTCGTCGTTTATTATTGTAATATTTAATATAAATGCAAATAATTTGCATTGTATGCATTGTCTAACCTAGTTATTTTATTAGAAAAATTAATAACTTAAAGAAATACGTTTTGAGTTAGTTTCTAGAGAAACACGTCTCGAGATAGCAGCTTTCAGTTATTGAAATGTATCATCAATTTCTCAGATGACCCAATTAAAAAAATACTATATGGTCACGGATATTAATATTGTAATTAAATAGTTTTGATATGTAAAATACTAAATAAACTTGAAGTATTTAAAGTTCATTTAGTCACAATGAAAGTTTTCTACTGCAGACATTATGATTGGTAAGTGCAGCTGTAAGCAAATGAATGATTTTTAATCTTTTGTTTTGGGGATCACAATTAATTACCTCTTCAATCTAACGTTAGGGTGATTGCATTTTACATGGAGTTCTTTACCGCAAATATTAAAAATCATATGTGATACCTAGTCTTTGAGGATTTTTGCGTGAGAAATCAAAAACGACATGAATCATATATAACATTTTAATATCTTAATGTTTGCAAGGTAAAACACCTTTGTCTATTGCATGTGACATTGGAGGAACACACACACACACACACACACACACACACCTCATATCAATATATTACTTACATGTATTTATGTATGATTTCAATCAACATAATGAAATTAATATATTTATATTATTATAGCAAGTATATTTTTACATTACGATATTTTTATTTTCGAGAGACGAGCAATGCACTGAGATTTTTACGTCATCAGATGTTACACCCACTTCTTCTAGATAAGCAGACCTATGCAAACACTGTTTTGCTAATCCATTAGAATCTAAATTCTCCTGTCATAAATTATTTCAAAATTGTAATTATTATGTGTTTTCAAAATTTTTGTGGAAACTGAATCTATTTTGATAATCGTTAGAAAATGAATAGGATCCTCTTCTGTAAAATATTGTTTGCAAAAATAAAATTTTTCTATTTTCATACATTTTTACATTTCATACAAATTGCCTTAATTTATTGGATATGTGTTCTACTTATCTTCAGTAATATTGCACTGCATATTATAATTTTTGTGTGAATTGTTAATAAATATTGTAAACAAAATAAGCAATTAATTTTTTATTTTGGGAAAAAAATTTCATTTAAGTTATAAATATTTATAAAGTAATTTAATTAAGTACTATAATATGAATTAAAGGTTGAATTTTAAAACTATAACTAATGGCTTTATTATTGTTGAAACGCATTGCTACTATATTACAATGTAACGTTTTAAAATGTACTGCCCATTGATTGATAGTTTGTGTTCGTATATAGTATATCTCGCAGAGACGATTTTACAGAAAATCTAAATAATAACGAAATAACCTCAAATTTATAATTCATTTGGCATTTGGTCCGCACACTTCGGCAACCACTTTAATGCAAAGGTCAAGGAAGAAAAAGAGGAGAAATCTAATGCTATCGCTGTTGGGTTCGTAGCTTAAATCTTCAGGGTCACCATTACGTTCCTTTTGCCGGTCTTAGGATTCAGAAAGTGATACTAGATATTTCAACATTAACTTGAATACATGTTGCATGCATGAGAGAGAAATGATGAACAAATGTCTGGAGTTTTAAAAATCTGCCTTTGGAATACTGCATCAGAAGTCCTGGCTATTGTAATTACATTTTCTGTCATTCGTCGATAAACTGCCGAACACTTTCCGGTGAATTATGTTATCGCCGCTAAAACTGAAAGATTTCCAGGTTAGAGACCACATATGTTATTAATTGGATCGAAAATAGATTTTAGTGTGGAATTGACATTATTCATTGGTGCAACATACAAGAAATGTGAATTTACTATTTGTGATAATTTTCTCTTTTACTTCACTCCCGTCAATTTTTCGAAAACATAATTCAATCATCTTTTTTTTCAAATACAATGTTACTTTAGAGCCTGTCTATTCGGAAGAATAGTTGTTCCCATTAACTGATCATGCCGATAAATGGTATAAAAGTTTGCAAATATCATAAATACCAAATAGAGTAATATCTGATATTTGTTATCTAAAGGACTCCCCTCTAGAAAATAATCAAATTTTCTTTGTTTTCATTTAATCTTTTCAAGCAAGAACGTTACTTTGCTTTTGTTTGGTATGGCAAAGATCTTAACAGATCTTGCCCCTTACACTGTGCCAGCTTTTTATAACAAGGCTTCTTCATCCGGTATCTTCCACTTCGGGTTAAAAGGTAATTATTGTAATTCTTAAGCGAGTATTTTACAGTTCTAATGACCGTTTTTCGCAATCCCTACACACCAATGTTTTTTATTTCATTGGCATCTTCCTCTATTCTTCTGCCCTTCATTGTCAAATCGATGACGAATTTACAAGATTTCTTTGGCCTTCCTCGTTTTCTTCTTTCGAAAGGATTCACTCAAATATAATTTTTGATATTCTGTCAGCATGGCTTCTGCAACATACCAATGAGTTGTTTGGATTCTACATTTTCAATCACTTGCCTCTCAATCGTGTATCTGTCTAATCTCTTCGTTTAGTATTCTATCAAACAGTATACTGCAACATCGTCTCCTAAAATTCATTTTCATAGCAGTTAACCGAGAGTTTATTGCATCATTTTTAATTCTAATTTCCGATTCATACGTAACACAGCTCTCCACCATTGTCTTGTATATTGTGTCTTAGTTTTTCTTTCCGAAAATTTTGTTTTTATAAAATATTATGAAGTCTACTAATAATTGGCCTTCCCTAGCTTATTTTTAATAAAGTCAATATTATTAGATCCCTGCTCTAATAAATATCGATATATTTAAATTCCTTTCTACTGGAAATATACCTATTTCTGTTCTAGATCATATTGAATTTCCCTACAAACCATGTGTCTTGACTTTACATTATTTATTTGAGTCTCCATTTTTTATGTTTTATTAGTTTCTGGATTAAATGTACAGATACAAAAAAATATTTCTCTACCTATTTTTCAAGTGATACACTTTGACTCCAAGCGGGAAATCGTATGTATGAATTCAAAGGTTTTGCAGCGTTCTCCAGAAGTCTTAAACGATATCCCACCAACATTTTTAGTTGTTGGATTATACACTAATCAAACTTTCAACATTTGTTTACCAGTCTTGCATAACTTATTGGGTGTCTCTAAAATAAATGTAACAAGTATTTCAACGTCAAAGTTAAGGGTAAAGAGTGTTTCTGATGAAATAATATTATATAAATAAAAAAGATCTTCATCTTCATCTTCATTACTAGTTTACCACTAGTTCATTATGAGAGAGAATTAATATTTCTAGGATGAAGAGAGGCACGTGACCTGAGTCTTTTATTTTGGATCCGCAGTTAGGATGGTTTAGTAAAATAAGTTTGTAGCATACTCTTGAATGAATGATTGAGAAGAATATTTAATAATGGACTTGTTTATTAATCAGTATCATTCACAACAATGTAGCCTTTCAGAATGTTAGCAAATGGGCATGATAAACATATTTGCTAACTAATAATCCAGATATTTATTATATAAATACATGGTTTAAAACCAAGAATTATTTTTTCAACTTCATCACTAACTTATTCCTTAAAATTTATCTGCGTGACGCATGTTAACAAACACTTCATATTACATTCTCGTATACTTACGTATATACAAGTAATATACGTAGTATAGAAGAATGTTATATATGCTGCGCGAAAAAACTGCGCATTTTCTGCGAAAAAATCATTGCAGCGCTCTGGTGACGAAAAACCGAATAAAAAAATTACTAAATTAAGAGAAAAGACCTCCTAACACGCGGTGTAGCCATAATTCCAGTTTTGGTGAATCGTGATGCCAAAAAACCAGTGGAAGCAAAACGTCCGTCTGTCCGTCTGATGCAACTCGCGCCTAAACCATGCATACGATTTTTTTAAATTGAAGAAACCCTGTCTACCGTTTTCACCTGAGCTGTTATGCGATTTTGAAAAACATTCATTAATTTTTGGGGGACTATTTGTAGCCTTCCGGACATTTTAAATTTTCAAAACGGCTCCAAATTTTTTCTGTAAATTTCTTGTAAGGACTGTTTACTCTATATTAAAATACGCTTATAAAGGTGGGAATATGTCCAATTTCACGGTTAACTCCGAATTTTGAAAAATCGCTAAAATTTGGATATTTTGGCGTCTTACTACAACTACAAAATTAAAGATAGGAATTTTTGCTTCAAATGAAATCATGTTGCTTATAATTAGATCTTTTAATAAGGTCATGCAAATTTTTAAAAGTTTAGTTGATTTCGCACAATATGGCGTGCAATATTTGCAATTTAAATTTACATAAACAAGATTTTCTCAAAAACAGCTCCAAATTTTTCTTTAAATTTTTAGTTGGGAGGTAATGCCAAATGCAGCATATCCGATAGCATAAGCAGAGATGTGCTCTATTCTATTGTTTTTAAAAAATTACACAAATGTAATTTTTGAAATACCTCTCGGGCTGTTAATATGAGCATTTGAATAGATTTATAGATTATTTAACTTGTGAGTAGAAGTGCTAAATGACTTTAGAAGTTTTCCAAAAACTCAATAGATTCCTGTAAGAAAAGAGCTATTTTGAACTGAAAAAGTTGAAAATTGTAAAAATGTATTTTGTGCGGCGATAGATGTCAGCTGGCAAAGAGAGAACGGCAAAGGGCTGCTTATGTGAGCTGGCAAAAAGAACCTTAAAACCAGTCACACAAGGAAATTATAAACATTTGCTGAGAAAGTCTGTCCCATTCTGTGGCACCTCTAGTTCTTAGCCTACCATATTTTGGTAGTAGCGAAGTGTAAGCATTTCTTAATTTTTTTAAAAGCAAAGAAAAAGAATTTCAGCTAGAAAACTTGACAAAAGAACAGTGAATTTAAAATAAATAAAGTTAATTACAAAGGACGTAATACTCGTATTGGGATTGGGAAGAAACGAACGTACCAATGTAAAAACCAAGCAGCCTATGAACAGGAAAATATGGAGTAGTAGACCAGAATCTGGTAAACGACCAGTAATCGAAAGTACATCAAATTCTTTCACAGTTTGTAACGGTATCTTCTTGCAAGAAAAGGAATGTTCAGAACATTCTCGACATCGTTATTAGGAATTTATTTTCATTGCTCGTCAAGTAAAAAACCGCTGATATCGTACGGGATTTGAACACGCGTTCCTCTATTGTGAAGCCACGCACGTAAGCGATTGCGCTACCGTGAACTTACTCAATTAAGAATCTTACGAATTTTGTCTTCAAACTCATTGCTTTTCCACACTTCTGCAATTTAAAATATTAAATAAATTACCTCTACGAGACATAAGAAAGCAAAGAAATCTACGCACTATAAAATAGTTAATTCTACTTAAGAATGTTTCCAGTTCAGTACTATGTAATTTTGCTAGTAGGCGCTTCGGCCCTAGCCTGACACTCAACCCTTATCGCCTCTGCCCAGGTGAGATTATTAGACGTGATAACGTTGGGCGCTGGACAAGTTTCGACACGGCCCGACATTCCAGAGATCCATTTGCTGCAAGTAATTACTAGAATCTAGAAACATTTAATGACTTCAAGAAAAATCACCTATCATTCCACCAGTTATTATCTTTTGTTCATCTACTCACATTTATATAAAAATAAACTCTTATTTTCTCGTGTTATTGGTAATGTTTTCTTAATATATAACAAATGTTACACTATTACCACTTCATTCGTTTTTGAAAACTCTCAAACGACAACCGTAAATGCATACCTTAAATTATTGAAAAGGAAAAATATTAATTAAAATCTCACACATAGTCAAAAATAAAAAGTTGCATGAACAGGCCAGGACGTGAACTCGAGTCTTCAGTTCTTCAAACAAGCACCTGAACTACATGACGTCACTCCCCGCAGTCACTTATACAATGTTTTACATATTAGGATGTGTTGATGGTGATACTTGTTGAGTTTTCTAGCTGAAGACAGGAATGTTGCTAACGAAAGAAACAGTAAAATTGGTTTTGAAACGTTTTAATAGTAGAAAAGAAAAACGGTTTCATTGCGGTTTTGCATTTTCAAACCATTCTTTAAAATTGTAAATATTGCTTGCACTTTTGCACGAAAAATGCCATCATTTCAAAGAAAGCTATGATTCTTATGCAAGAACTCATTATGAACAATAAATTTCACCTGAAGGAACAATCTCTATCATTAATTTTGTAGTTGTAGGAAGACGCCGAAAATAATTTAGTTTTAAAATTTTCAAAAATTCACATTAACCCTGAAAATCGGACCTATACCACATTTCAAAGTGTATTTTACTCTATTATTACAAGAAATTTAGGAGCCGTTTTTTGAAAATTTTGAAAAATGTCCGAAAGAGCTTCCTTAACAAAAAGTACCCCAAATTTCAAGATTTTCAAAATGTCCAAGCTTCAACTACAGCCAGAAAAACAGGGGTTTCTTCAATTTGGAAAGGATCGTACGTGTGGTTTAGGCGCTAGTAGTGATCACAGACGGATGGACGGACGGTTTGGATAAAACCACTTTCTCGACTCCAAAACGTATTACCGTTTAATCGCGAAATCGATTCCGCTGTATTACATAACTTTCTGTATACTACGTATACGCACGAATATACTACGTATATACGTCACATACGAATATACTACTTATACTACGTATATTCGTGCGTATACGAGAAAGTAAAAACGAGAAGTACAAGTTTTGTTTTGTGCTGAGATAACGAATTATCACGGTTCAAATCCATCTAAACGTATTACAGCAGTTCAAGATGAGATACAAAACAGTACTGAGGATTTTCTGCATTACTGATTGTCATTTCAAAAGGTGAGTTTATTTTTTACATAAATGATTCATGTGCAAAATATGAATGTATTTATCTAATCGAAAAAACGAGTAATTTGTCACAATCTGGGCACAGCCCGTTGTGTAAAGTCACAACTTTGATATCAGTGCCAAAAAAAGGTCCAGAAACCTTCCTCATATTGACTTACGTAAATGATGACAGCGATGACAAATATCAAATGCGTGGGAATACACGAGCCAAGAACCCAACTGTAAAACGCATTTTCCCGGAAGCTCAGTGGTCAGAGCAACTGGTCGTAAAATCCCGAACGATGCGGGTTTTGATTTGCTGTCGAAGGGAATTACATCTTTAGTACTCGAATTAATACGGTTATCAGGTCACAATATGGATATCACTAACGAACAGGATAAATATTTCTCTCATATTTCATTTCCCATAAAAAGTGACAGAGTTGTGACAAACTTTCCCTGGAGTGAATGCAAAATGTGTATGTCAAAACGTTCATTATCTTAATTCCAAGCGAGGTTAGGTTAAATTCTTACTAACTAAATATAAATAAATACACATTTGTATAAATGTTGTAATAAAGCGGGATCAAAATAATTACACATTATTATATAGTATAAACGTTCAGCAAAGATCTTATAAACAATAAATAAATACGTATTTTCCGCTAAACATTCTTATCATAATTCTCAGACTTAGGTAAAACAGAACGGAACAGAAGAAAAAAGGCATCAACGCAGAACTCGATCCTCAATACACTCCGATTTAAACCAGTGTCAAACGATTTCCAGCTACAGAGAGAGTTATTGGTCTTTCAGTAATCTGCAAGCCTTAATGTATCTACAGATACGAATGTTGTTCTGTAATTTCTCCATTTTCTCTAGAGAGTAACATTTGGGCAATAATAGAAATCATATTCTCTAAACATATTCATTCTCAAGCAGTACAATTTCTGGAAAATGCAATATTAGGGCAACTGATGTTTTTAACAATACATGATAATATATTTATTTATCTAACTCCGTTATCATGTTTATGAATTTTATAATAAATTTAATATTTAGATTTAAAAGAACGACATTATCCCAGACATTTTGAGATCCGAAATTCGCACCTCCTTGTTTTTCCTATATTGAGACTAAATGACAGGTGATTTGTTGCATTGGATCCCACCTACACAAGCATGGCGAATAATCATTGGATATAACTAAATAAACAAAATTCCTTATTTTCTTTGTGAAAAATTAGGACTGATTGAATGCTCGCCATAGTCTCAGTCTACCCCGCACTAAAGATAAGCCGTATCAAAACATTGCTATTTAAAAATGGAGATAATAATAAAAAAATATTGATTTCTTTCACATGATACGTCAAAATCGTACTTTATTATGTTTTGGAGTTCATACATTTTGAAATGTGGCTCCACCTTCCGAAACATAAAAAATTTTGAAGACCATAAAGAAATAAAATTATCGAATTGTTACAAACAATAATTAAGGGATGCGTTCTGTTAGCATTTATCACAAAGCACAAACACAAAATGGTAATTTTAATGAGTTCGTAATAGTTTCTAAGGAACTTTTGTTAAACGTGTAAAAAGACATATTTCTCAATTAATAAAAAAACAGAAAAATTACCTTTATTGCAAAATTTTATAATAAACCACAGACTTGTTAAGGATTCTGATTATCTCTAGAACTGTTAAATAGTAAATTACTAGTGATTATACAACTTGGTACAGACTTTTACATATTATTTCTAACGATTACATAAAAAATATGATAATGATATTGCAATTGAGACACTGTTTATATTTTGTGCTCTCTTCCAAATTTCGTTTCGTCACATTGCTTGGAATACAAGATATAACACACAATCTTAATATAATCACATTATCGTTTACAAAAACAAGTTTGTTCCTCCTTGCAGAATTTTGGAATGTCTCTCTCTCGTGATGATAGTGATTAATGTGTTCTAGGCATCAGGTAAAAATACATATTCACGGCAAGGATTTGATCTGGCGTCCATTCCTCTCTATCTACTACGCGTTTAATCCGGACCTATTACAGAGGTACCTTACAGCACCGATGAGGGTGTTGTAGAATGAATTCTATCTTGAAATTGTGTTCTTATGATATACAACATTTACTTCCAGGTTACAGCAAACTCACATTCTTGATAAAGAATGTGGAATCAGCATCAACGCGATACTATTCTATAGTTGATTCTAGTTAGAAATATTTCGATTCGAATGTCTTTGTGTAGGGCTCTTGAAGTAGCCTTCTATCCTGCGAACTGCTATCTTGCCCCCCTCCCATATTTTCAAGGTGATCTCCACATTACGCGATAAGACTGAACTGTAACTCGTCGTGAAACACCAGTCTGAAATACAGAACCGCGTAGTATTAAGCAAGTAACTATGTGATTTTAAAACCAATTAACACAACTAAGAGAATTTCCGGACAAATTTGCATTCGTTATTCATGAAAACTGTAACCTAAACTTGAATGATATAATGCTAACAATATTTTAATTATCAGCAAATAGTTGATTGATTGCTTCTTAAAGAAATTATAATGCTTATAATGTAAACAACGAAGTAGTTGTACTACAACAGCACATACTTTCTTCTCTAATGTCACTGCTCCACCAATATTATACTATTACATGAATTGGGAAAAAGAGTTTTCAACCAGTAAGATCTCTATTTTCAATTTTGTAGGTTTGAAAAGTTAACTTTTTCCATTTCAAAAATATAGAGTTCTCAAAAATAGGACGACCAGCGCCTCGGTCAGATGGTACAGAACGGGCTTCTGGTCGTCGTGGACGACAAAACTGGCCCTTTTTTACGGCTAAGTCTTTCAAAAATTAATATTAATTACAAAATGTGGACATATTACTACTGAAATCACACCATAACAGAAGAAAAAATTACCTTCTGGATTCAGACTCACAACGTTAGCAAACTGACAGTGTACCTATGACGTTAACCATTCGGCTAAAAAGCGGTTTCTGTTTCAGTTGCCACTTAGAAAAGTAGTTAAATATAATAAAACCTATGCTAAATAGAACATAATCGTTTCAATATATTTTTTTCGTTTTCAGAGGTCAATCCTTTTTAAGTTTAAATATACTGTGATATATAATATAATATAAAAATGTATAATATAGGGAATATTAAATATATTAATATAATATAATTATATTTTAATAGAATGCGAACTTTTCTCTATAGAAAAGAAAGTACAATATTTTACTTTTTCCTCATGCGTACTTCAGTACCACATTGTCATAATAAAACCCAGAGGGACTTGCAATTATTCGAGGAAAGAGCCTAATGTCTAGAAGTAGGACAGTTTTAAAGAATACTAGTGATGCTAAAACAGCGCGTACTACTCACCCGTATTTTCACGACTTATGCTGAAAATACTGAAGTTTCGAAAAATTGCACATGATCTGCTTTAAAAATCTTATCTTTAAGGAAGAAGTTTCATCAAGGAAAAATCTCAAATTTCAATATTTTACTTGGCGAATACTTACGGAAAATCAGTTTTTCAACGAGCAGGACCTGCAATATTCTCTTAAATACTTCCCACTATCAACCATAAAATGTAATAAAAATTATGGGCCATTTGTTTGAACGCGAAATACGCGTCAGGGGCTTCATGTAAGAAGTACCCTCCCCTAATTGAATATCGGTTTCAAATTCAGAGCGCTACGACGTCAGTCAGATCGATTAGGAGTATCAATTTTGGTGAAAATCGGCTGAACGGTTTAGCCGCTAGCGTTGTTCAGGGACGGACGGACAGACATTTGCAAATCAGTCGATTTCGCTATCAACCACCACAAACATGGATTCTGGCTACACGATTTGGAGGATTTTTTTCTAAATTTAGCAAGTGGATTTATCCATTTTTTCGTCACAAGGGCCGTGTAATATGCGTTTTTCTGCAGACAATTCGCCGTTTTTCGCGTAGCATTGTAACTTTCTCTCCTTAAGAAGAAGTGCAATTGATCAATATATGAAGGAATTTAGATTGTATGATTCACGGAAATTTTTATGCTTTCACTGCAAAGCAAATTTTTAAATTTAGTATTTATACAATTTTTATAACTTCATTTGTAAAATTAGTTATACCGAGAAGAAAAGTAAAGAGTTCATGAGAAATTTGAAACAGATTAGTAATTGTAACGTTGAAAAATCAGAGATATTAATCCAAGGTGACATTTACTACAGTATTTGTAATAACGGTATAGTGTATTCGAATGAAGAGTGTAAAGTAAAAAAAAAGAGTTCGTTTTCAGAAAGTTTCAATAATGCAATATGAGCATAATGTAACATACCCTCCAGAAATATTGGATTCTCATTGGATTCAGAATCCCAATGAACTTGCTAGTATAATATCAATTTTGAAAAAGAATACATTGATTTAGAAGTCAGTAATGTTTTAATTTTTTTGCGGTACCATGCGTACACGGGTCCTTTTCCTACAACGAGTCTAAAATAAATACATGTTCGCGGAATCTTTTGGAAAATATTTTTTGGAGTTCGTGATTTCAAAGCCGAATTTTCCTTCAAAACCTAAATACCATTTTTGCACTTGATATCCATTGTTTCTGTAGTGTGCTGCGCATTCGAGAATGTAAAATAAAGTAAAATGTTAATGATCTTAACTCAATATTAGGCCAATTATTTTCCATCACTGTTCCTCAGCTTAAAAAACTATGGAAATATTGTAATGAAAGAACATTATTAAATTCAGTGGTACTCAGTTTAATAAATATGTTTATTTTACCAACGAAATAGAGAAAGTGTGAATAAAATATGTATTGGCTACAATGAATATCATTGCAATATTGTAGGAAATCTCTGAGAGAGATGAATATTAAGTTATAAATAATAATCAATTAGCTGACCATATATGAAAATTTCATTTTTGATTAAATAAATTTCCGTTTTATAATACTATTTTGCCCAGGAAATAAAGTCCTTAGGTTTTATTAGGCAACGATTATTGAAAGTCGAATTCAAATATGTGAAATTTTTACTGACAATTGGAAGTTGTTGTTTTTGTATATATTTTTAATGTCTCTTTTTAACTACTAGGTCATATAACGACCACTGTGATTTTTATGTTTAGAGGGTTTCTGTAGGAGAATACGCCAAGGACATCACGAACACACATCTATGTCGAGCGGAACCCGCGGCCTTTGAACCCAGGAAGCTACGGCTTGTCGTCCATTTCCTCTTTCTCTCCTATTAAACCTATAACATCATATATCAACATCAAAATACATCAGAGAAGATATCGCTTAATTCTCCATCATTTTGAATTACGTTTTTTTCCTGTCGCTGGCCACGTGAGGATAAGTGGAAATGAAACCTCTGACTAGGTAGTAAAGTTGGCCTCGAGGAAGCCAGAAAGACATCTTTATGGTAATATCTATCTTACTACCAAGATTTTTATCCAACGTTGCATTTTGAGTGCAAACAGAGTGGCAGAACTCTTTTCAAACTCTCTCAAGGATCACCAGACCCTTGTCATTAGTCATCCCGTGGCTCTAAGCCCGAGGCAGAATTGTTATTCACCTTCGGATCGGGCACCACTTCTCGCACAGACATCTCGTGCAGTTACACTATCCCCGAAATGAAGAACAGACCTTTACTGTAAAGCATGCTCCTGTGCACTGCGATAGAAGAAACCGAAGGCATGGCTTGTTGACTATGGGAGATGCACGGCTACTGTCCTCCGCAAACTCTTTAAACTTTCTTAGCTATGGATTTATAAATCTAATATGCGTGAAGGGATGATTTTTAACATGCCTTTTATAACTAATTTTGCGTTTTTGATGTAACACTGTCTTTGTCATTTATTTCATTTTAAAATTAGTCATTTTTACTGTTTTTACTCTTTTAATCTTGTAATTAATAAAAATATTTTAACTGACTTTTATACAAATTTTCAGAAAAATTTTTGCGAATAATAATGTGCACTATGTAGTTGAAAAGATATTTGAGCACAATACACGGATTCTTTTATATTATTAAAGAAGGTATGAAGTTTCATTCGTGAAAATAATAAAGACTGTGGTTAGTTTCAGATTTGAGAGGCTTTTGTGATCTCATTGTTGAATCTCTTGTGTTTTTCCGTGTTGATCTAAAACCAAATGTATTTTCAGGTTCGTGCATTCAAGTATTGCAGGATCTTATGAGCACAAATTATTTGTCATACGTATATCTTTTTTTTATCTTATTTAAAATTTTTACAATTAATCATTAGAAAACAAGGACTTTTTCCCTTTGGAATAAAAACAGTTTCTTACTTCATATCATCCGTGTAAAGGTTTCCGGATGTTTGAATTGCGGAAGCTTCTTGGAATCGAACAAAACCCTCCAGAAACTGTTTCTGGGGTCATACAAAAACCTAACATAAATTGGAAAGATAATCGTTCGGAAACACTGTTTCGCTTAAATATTTTAATTGGAAAATTGTCCGGAATTAAAATTTTTTTTAACTAAATACTCAATCTCTTTAAAGTTTATTCAAACAAGTTTTTGTTTCTTTCTTAACAGCTCGTTCTAAAAACTTGCATTGATTGTAACATTTTAAGATTTTAAAATTTTATTTTTTTTTTTACTGGTTATTAAAAATATTTAAGAAAATATTTAACTTCAGTGTAGATTTCCAAAAATTTAAAAAGAATTAAAATTTGCTTTTATATATTAGCTATTTGTGAAGATATCAATTATTACAATTTTGCTATTAATATATGCAATGTGATATGTTGAAAATAATGAATTATGTTGGCCTATTCAGGCCTATCAGATTTGTTATTTGCCTGTATATTACCTTAAATAAATAAATAAATAAAAATATCACTGGGAAGGGATAGATATAATCTTCTCACAGTGTAACAGAAAAATAGTAACTTTTGAAAAATATATGAAGAATAAGACAATTATATTTTCAAATATTTCTAAGAGAGGTTCCCTAGTTCCTTTTCACCGATTATCACTATAAAATTGCATCAATTTTACAAATAGTCTAAACAATATTAACAATAGCAATTTTGCAATGATAATCTATTTGGGACACCCGGCAGTGATTTTTAATTGATTAACAAAATCACTGTTTGCATCACCTGCTCATATAAAAAAAATGGGCGATTACATTTTCATAATGCGTAATAAAATGTGTGCTTGCATTTCCTTAATAAAGGCGTAATATGTAAAAATACAAGTTTTTAAATACGTAACGAATTTCAATTTGTGATAGGAAATGTCTATATTATGTAAATGTATTATATTGTGTTTTTCGAAAATGATTATGTAATAATTAGTTTTTCCTTGCTTTAGAACATTAGCATTTTAAAATGGTTTGTAAGAAACAAAACTTTCAATACTTTTAAATTTTTAATCTGCCACAAATTTCTCACAATATTAGATACCATAAATTAGGGGTTAATTTTCATGTAAAAAACTCGAAAAAAAATGTCACAGACCCATCCCTGACCCGCTGCCCTTGGTTCGTCAGCGCCCCACGGGTTCGAAACGCCCAGTGCAATTGGCGGATGATCCTCGCGCCCGCCCCGCAAATCCGTTTCGTTTCTGTCCCCTCTCCTGTTACCTCCTCACTTCCTCTCACCCCTCCCTCTCCTGTTACCCCTGCTCCGTTGCGAGGCAGCGTCACTGCCTCAGAAATTGCTCCGCCCTTTGAGATAACTGGAGGAAAATCTTCGAGGGAGGAGGGGACTGTCTGAAACTTGGAGCAAAGCCAATGATAAGGCGGATCGCCTCGACGCCAGGGATTGGTCAAGTGTCCAGCGATAGTTGTCAAGCTGTGGAAAAGCCAGATTTGGCCGCACAGGGCATCGCCCATATTCTGTGAGTGGGTATACCGAAACAAGGGCATGCAGTGCTGTTAACTTTTTCAATTTTAAACGGCAAGCTATTTTAATTATGAAAATTATAATTAAGGAAGCTGATTAAGTTGCCTAAAACTTGCCAAATACTTGTAATAATACCAAATGTTTTTTGTATTTTTATTTTAAAAAATTTGACAGATTTAATGTCCTTTATTTATTTTTATTGTAAAATTAAATAAAATCCATTGAAATTATTTATGTATATTTAAATTATAAGAGTCCTTTCTTTCACTACTTTCTTCCCATCTTCCTTTTCAGAATTTGTTGTATTGTCACCAGAAATTGTCAATAATATGTACATAAAATGAAGAGTTACGCAGCCAATTTTTTCCGTAGTGAGTTTTGAAAAGTTCCCGAACATCAGTTTTTTTCTTTGTTGTATGTTTTCATTGGTTTAAATAAAGGGGCTTGTATTCTCTTATCTCACAAAGGCAGTATCTTCCTTTAAATTACTTAATTCAACATATCTCTTTACCAGTATTCCTTTCATTGAAAAAGCCAATTGTTTGTAAGTAAATGATGTAACAAAACTCTCCCTACCCCAAGGATAATGTGACAGAACTAAACCATAACATAGGACAATTTTTTCTATGTGATAATGTTGAAGACAATAAATGAACATATATATATGGATTGCTCATATGAAATAGAATACAGATCTGTTATTACCTCAATTTTCAATTTTTTTTCTGAGTTAAGATATTGACTCAATATCTTTGCCATAATGTGTATATTTCTATTGTATTTGTTTTTTAGTTAATATTTACAGTGCTGTTCAAAAAAGATCATTTTCCCCTAAAATTTTTTAATAAATTTGTCCTAATTAACTTTGACTTTCTTTATACTATATGTCGCTACCCCTGTACTATACTGCACAAACCCAAATATCCTACTATTGAGATATCAAGGGAAAAATACTTCAAATACAGATACAAATTATTTTCATATTTATGATTATATATTATAAATTATTATGATATAAATTATTATTATTATATTTATTGTATTGTATTTATCACATTTTTATGTTTTTGAAGGATTTGTTTAAGGCATCAGTGATTTCTCAGTAGTAGGATTTTTTGGGGTTTTTGCCTTTAATACTGGAGAAGCGATGTGATACTTCACTGATTCAAATAAGTGAACCTTCTTTCCTGTTGAGCAGCTATTAATTCCACTGGTTCAATTAGTTTGTCACAGATTTCACTGATTCAAATAGTGAAGTTTCACTGATTCAAAAAAATGGACCCGTTTTTCACTGATTCGTTCCGTTCAATTCACTGATTGCCGGTGGCAGATTTTTTAACTAAAAATCAGTGAATAGTCACTGTCAATCAGTGGTTTTTCACTGATTCAGGCTGAGAGAGTACCAACGAGCACGAATATCCAAAATCTATTAACTATGTTCCTAATTTTATGTGATTGTGCTCGCTAGTTCTCTGTATTTTTGAATTTGAATAAGTGGCTAGGTTCGATAAATCTGACGCAGTTTCAGCAATGTTTATATAATACACGGCAACATTTATTAATTTGTCTTTAGTATAATACACTAGTATTGAATGTGTATTTAATTATTTAATAGATTTTAGATATATCGTAGTCCTTGGTACTCTTGCATGATCTATTTGATTGTCGAACGTGGTAGCATAACTACGAAGTTAAAAAAGGTATTATCTCATAAAAGAGAGGGGTAGTTAAATCATGCATAGAGTAAAACAATAGTTAGGTATGTCTTTAAACCATCTCGTAAATTTTATGTGATTGTGCTCGTTTGTTTTCTCTATATTCTATTTTTTTTATTATGTTGCGGTATGCGTCATGCCCGCTGACATTGACTTTATTTTAGACTGAAAATACATGCGAATTAATTCCAAATTGTGACAATTTATTGGTAATTAATTAGCAATAAATGGTTAGATGGTTTCCGTTGAGCTCTGGCTCGAATTTAACTGCTGTGTGTGCTGGCTTGACGTCAAGCTAGCACACACCCGTTTTCTCCACGAAAATACGTGGCAATTAATTCAAAAATGTGGCAATTAATTGGCAATTAATTAGCAATAAATGATTTGACACGTTTCGTGTCGGTGTGCTGACTTGGTTGTTCCAGCTTGACGCATCTCCTTTAGACCACCATTGGTTTAGATCAGAAGTACCTGGTTATATATGATATTTCAACACAATAGTGTAACTTAACCTAAGCAACTTACAGGTACCACGACTTTTTCTCATTGTGTTTGTTTTTAATTGTTTTATACTAGCAATATTATGTAAGATTGTAACTGATTGGTGTGTTGCCCTTGACACTGAAGAGGTCCTTACAATTTTGGCCGAAACGTCTGCTTTAAATATACTTTATTGACATCATCGTTTTTTCTTATAGTCTTTCATCGTTTTATTTTACCAGTCTTGCAATGGTAATTGGGTGTCTCCTAAAATAATGTATCAAATATTTCAACGTCAAGTTAAGGGTTAAAAAACTGTTTCTGATGAAATAATATTATCTAAAACAAAACGATCTATATCTTCATCTTCATTACTAGTTTACCACTAGTTCATTAGGAGAGATTAATGTATATTTTCTAGGATCAAAAGAGTCACGTGACCCTGAGTCTTTTCTTTGGGATCAGCTATTGGGATAGTTTAGTAAAATAGTTCTAGCATATTCTTAAATAAATGATTGAGAAGAATATTTAATAATAGGCTTGTTTATTAATCAATATCATTCACAACAATGTACCCTTTTAGAATATTCACAAATGGGCATGATAAACATATTTACTTCAACTAATAATCGAATATTTGTTAAAAAATACATGGTTTAAAAACCAAGAATTATTTTTTCAATCATTCAACTTCATCACTACCTCATTCCTTAAAATTTATCTACGTAACGCATGTTAACAAACACTTTACATATTACTTTGTCGTTTACCTACGTTTATACAGAATCATATACGTAATATAGAAACATATGTAAAGATGCACCAAAAAACGGTGGAAAAGAATTCGTTGCCGCGTTCTGGTGACAAAAAACTGAATCAAACCAATTGCTATATTAATAGAAAAAAGTCCTCTAAAACCTGGTGTAGCCAGAATCCCAGTTTTGTGGATCCTTGATGCCGATAAACGAAAGCAAAACGCCCGTCTCTCCGTCTGGCGCCTAGACCATGCATACAATCTTTTCCAAATTGAAGAAACCTCTGTCGTTTTTGTCTGAGCTGAAGCTCTGCGATTTTGAAAAACATTCATTAATTTTAGGGACTTTATAGAAGTTCCCGTACATTTTCAAAATTTTCTCAAAAACGTCTTCAACATTTTTCTTTAAATTTCTTCTAAGAATGGAGTAAAATACACTTATAATGGTAGAATATGTCCGATATTAATGGTTAATTCAGAATTTTGAAAAATTGCGAAATTTCCAAAAATTGCGACGTCTTCCTACAACTACTAAATTAAAGATAACGATTTTTGCTTCAAATAAAATTTGTTGCTCATTATTAGTTCTTTTAATAAAGTCAAGTAAATTTTTTGGAAAGTGTTAGTTGATTTCGCTCAATATGGCGAGCAATATTTGCAATTTTAAAAATTTACATAAACAAGATTTTCTCAATAACGGCTGCAACTTTTTTATTTAAATGTTTGGTTGTGGCAATGCCAAATGCACCCTATCCGATGACATAAACGAGATATTGCTCTATTCTTTTGTTTTTTCAAAAATTACAAAAATGTAAATTTTTGTAATGTAACGTTGGTAATATTTACACTAGAGGCAATTTCTTCACGTGTTTATATTTACGAGTACATGGGCAAGTTTTTGTAAAAATGACGTAAAGTTCCGCATTTTCGGAAACGCTCAACGCCATTTCCTCAAAAATGGCTCCAAATTTGTTCTTCAAACTTTTCCAATGGATAGAACTAATTGCACTGTTTAATATGACGTAAAGTTCATTTTGTTGTATTTTTCTGTTTTTCAAAATTACACAAATGTAATTTTTGAAATATCTCTCACGCCGTTAATATGCAAATTCTTTTATTAATATTTGTATACATTAACAACTTGTGAGTAGACGTGCTTCAAATGACTTTAGAAGAAGTTTTTCGAAAACTCAATAGAATCTGTCAAAAAGAGCTTCAAATTTCGCATTTACATTAACGCTTAACGCAATTTTTTTAACAACGGCTCCAAATTTTCAATGAAAATAGCTATTTAGCACAAGACTTTAGCTTATTTAATATTCTCGAAATAATATGTCGACTCTACTACTTGTAACCAAAGTTAAGAAAATGTCAAAAATGTATTTTGTGCGGCGATAGATGGCAGCTAGCAGAGAATGGAGCAACACTTTAAAACCAGTCCACACAAAGGACACCACAAACATTTGCTACGATAAAGTCTGTCCCATTCTCTGGCACCTCTAGTTCTCCATATTTATAGGAAGTGAAAGCTTTAAACAAGAGAACATTTCAGCTAGAGAACTTGACAAAAGCAGAGACACAAATAAATAACATTAATTACAAAGGACGTAATACTCGTATTAGGGATTGGGAAGGAAACGAACGTACTAATGCAAAAACCCAAAGGGCCTATAAAGAGGAAATTATGTAGTCAATGATCTGGTAAACGACCAGTGCTCGAAAGTACGTCAAATTCCTTCTGAGGTATGTAATGGTATCTTGTTACAAAGAAAAGGAATGATTAGAACATTGTCGACATCGTTATTAGGAATTGAATTTCATTGCTCGTCAAATAAAAAACCGTTGATATCATGCCGGATTTGAACACGCGTTCCTCTAGTGTGATGCCACGCACCTAAGCGATTGCGCTACCAACACAGACGCACGTACGCATTTCCGTGAACTTACTCAATTAAGAACCTAACGAAATTTTTCTTCAAACTCATTGCTTTTTCGCACTTCTGTGATTAAAAATATTAAATAAATTACCTCTAGGAGGCAATAAGAAAGCAAAGAAATCTACGCGGCACTATGAAATAGTTAATTCTAATCAAGAATGTTTCAATTCAGTACTATGTAATTTTTGCTAGAAGGCGCTTCGATTCTAGCCTGACGATCAACACTTATCGCCACTGTCTAAGGTGAGATTATTAGACGTGATTACGTTGGGCTAAAAGTAGCAGAAAAATTTCGACAGGGTCCGACATTCAGAATTCATTTGCTGCAAGTAATTACTAGAATCCAAGAAACATTTATTGACTCCAAGAAAAATTGTCTATCATTAAGCAGTTATTATCTTTTAGTTCATCTACTCACATTTAAATAAAAATGAACTGTTATTTTCTGGTGTTATTGGTAATGTTTTCTTAATATATAGCAAATGTTACACCATTACCATTTCATTAGTTTTTGAAAACACTCAAACGACAACCGCAAATGCATAACTTAAATTATTGACAAGGAAAAGTATTAACTCTTTAGCGTAGCATGCCGTCTACAGACGGCAATTTCCTTTCTCCTCAAAACGCGGTATGCCATCCCTGGAGAACATGGATTTTCCTTTCCATTCGCGGTAAGCAGTCTCAGGACGGAAGGGACGTTTACCTGTTTCTCCTCGTATTTGTGGTATCTCCTCTGATTTGTGGTCTGACGCTCGTCGCTTGTCAGTGCCGTATACAGTCGCTGGCTGTGTGTTACGGCGAATGTTGTTTCTTTCTGAGCGATTTTCCATACAAATAGTTTAATATCGATTAAAGTGTTTCTATTTCTATTTTAATGAAAACAATTAATTTACAATTATTATTATTATTATTATTATTATTTTATTATAATTATCAATATTATTATTGTTATTATTATTACTAAAAATATCATTATTATTATTAGCGGGAAGCGATGCATTCCAAAGGGTAGAGCATTTAGAAACGAAACGCCGGCTAAGCTGAGATGCTCTCGCAGCACGCCTCGCCAAGATGGCTACCCGCATATGCTCAGATGGCTACCTGCTCCCCGTCATGACCGCACCTTTCACTTTAAGCCGCCTTCAAATGCTACCGCGCACACCCTCGCCTTCATGTTGAAAGGTTAATTAAAATCTCACACATTTTTAAAAATAAAAAATTGCACGAACAGGCCAGGACCTGAACTCGAGTGTTCCGATTCTTCAAGCAAGCACCGTAGCACCTTAACTGCATGTTGACACTCACCGCAGCCCGTTATACAATGTTTCACATATTAGGATGTGTTGACGAGCGACACGTGTTGAGTTTTGCTTGCTGAAGACAGGAATGTTCCTTACAACGAAAGAAACAGCAAAAAGTACGATTTCACAAAATCGGTTTCGAAACGTTTTAAGTTAAGAAAAGAAAAACGGTTTCAATGCAGTTTTGCATTTCAAACCATTCTTTGAAATTGTAAATATTGCTCGCACTTTTGCACGAAAAATGCCAACATTTCAAAAAAGCCTACATGACTATTATGCAAGAACAATTATGGACAACAAATTTCATTTGAAAGAAAAATCTCGGTTTTCAATTTTGTAATTGTAGTAAAAAAGTTCAAACTTTTTAATTTTCGAAATCTCAGAGTTAACCGTGAAAATTGTACCTATGTGACCTTTCTAAGTTTATTTGATTCTATTCTCACAAGAAATTTAAAGAACAAATTTTGGAACCGTTTTGAGAAAATTTTGAAAATGTCCCAAGGCTTTATGTTAAGGATCCCCAAATTTCAAAGATTTTCAAAATTTCCACGTTCGACTCAGCCAGAAAAACACAGCCTCCTTCAGTTTGGAAAGGATCCCACTTGCGGTTTAGGCACTAGTAGTGTTCACATTTAGACGGAACAACGGTTTAAATAAAACCACTTTTCGACTCCAAAACGTGATGGTTTTCAACGGTTTCGACTCCAAAACCGTTGAAATCGCGAAGTCTATTTTACGCTGTATTACATAACTTCCTCTATACTACGTATATTACCCCGTACATTCGTTAATATACGAGAAAGAAAAAATGAGGAGTACAAGTTTTGTTTTGTATTGAGATGTCGAATTATCATAGTTCAAAATCCATCTAAGGTTATTACAGATATTCCAAAAAGTGAGATTCAAAAAAACAGTACTGAGAATTTTCGGCATTACTGTCATTTCAAGGTGACATTTTTTTATATAAATGATTCATATTGCAAAATATGAATGTATTTATCCAATACAAAAAAACGAGTAATTTGCCACACTCTGGGCACAACATTGTTTAAAGGTCTCAATTTTGATATCAATTACTTAAATGTTCAAACCTTCCTCATATTTTACTTACGTAAATGATGACACAGTGGTGACAAATATCAAATGCGTGGAATACACGAGCCCAAGAACCCAACTGTAAAACACATTTTCTCGGAAGCTCACGCGTTTGATTCCTGTTCGAAGGGAATTAAATCTTTAGTGCTCAATTAAAACGAATATCAGGTCACAATGTGGATATCACTAACAAACGGGATAAACATTTCCTCATATTTCATTTCCCATAAATAGTGATAGAGTGGTGACAAACTTTTTTGGAAGTGAATGCAAAATGTGTGTCAACACGTCACTATCTTAATTGCATGCGAGTTAGGTTAAATTCTTATTAACTGAATATAAATAAATACACATTTGTATAAGTATTTGTAATAAAGCGGATAAAACTCCAGCGAACTAATTACACGTTATATAGTATAAACGTTGAGCAAAGATCTTATAAGCAACAAAATAAATACAAGTATTTTCCGCTAAATATTCTTATCTTATAATTCTCAGACTTAGTTAAAACAGTACGTGGAACAGAAGGGAAAAATAATCGCCCAGAACTCGATCCTCCGAACCTCCGATCTATAACCCGATGTTAAACGATCTCAGCTACAGAGAGAGTTATTGGTTTTCATTAATCTGCAAGCCTTCATGTAACTACGAATACAAATAATTTTTCTGAAATTCCTCCATTTTCTCTGAGTATCATTTAAGATGTAATAGAAATCATATTCTCTAAACATATTCGTTCTAAAGCAGTACAATTTTTAAAAAATGCAATATTAGGGCATCTCTGATGTTTTAACAATACATGATAATATATTTATTTATCAAACTCTGTTGTCTTATTTATGGATTTATCATAAGTTCAAAATTTAGATTTCAAAGACCGACTTTATTCGGAAATTTTGATATCTCAAATTCGGACATCCTTGTTTTCCTGTATTGAGACTAAATGACAGGTTATTTAAGCATCAGTTCACCTACACCCTCATGGCGAATATTCTTTTTGATATAACTCAATTAAAATTCCTTTTTCTGAAAATTGGGACTGAATGAATGCTGACCACTTAGTCTCAGTCTAACCCGCACTAAAATATGCTGCATCAAAACATTGTTTATTTAAAATCTTTCACATGACCACGTCAAATCGCACTTTATTATGTTTTGGATTTAATACATTTTGATATGTTGCTCCACCTACCGAAGACTTACATTAAACTTTTTAAGACCATAAAAATACAATTATCAATTCTTACAAACAATTAGAGGATGCGTTCTGTTAGCATTTGTAAGGCACAGACACAAAATGGTAATTTTAATGAGTTCATGATAGCCTTTAGGAACTTTGTTAAACGTTTAAAAACACATATTCCTTTCTCAATTGTTAAAGAATGAAGAAAATACTTTATTACAAAATTTTATAATAAACCCAGAGATTTTTTAAGGGTTCTGATTATCATTTGAACAGTTAAATATATAAATAACTAGTGAATATACTACTTAGTACAGACTTTTCATATTATCTTTAAAGATTCTCTAATTTGTCACTGCTCCCCAATATTACATGAATTACTATTACTATTACATGAATTTGGAAAGAGTTTTCAACCATTAAGATTTCTATTTTTAATTTTGTAGTTTTGAAAAGTTAACTTTTTCAATTTTCAAAAATATAAGAGTTCGTCGAAAATAGGACCACTGGCGCCTCGGTCAGGTAGTACAGAACGGAGGCTTCTGGTCGTCGTACTGATGGACGACAAAACCGGCACTTTTGGGCCCTAAGTCTTTTAAAAAGTATTATAATAACAAAATATTGGACATATTACTACTGAAAACACACCATAAGGTAAGAAAAATCACCTCTTCGATTCAATTCGCAACGTTAGCAAGCCAACAACCATTCGGCTAAGGGGTTTCTATTTCAGTTACAGGAAAATCCGTTCAGGAAAATTCGCGTTTTTACCTATGACTTTAACCATTCGTCTAAGCGGATTCTTTTTTAGTTACTACTTAGAAAAGTAGTTAACTATAATAAAACCTATGAAAAATGAAACATAATCGTTTCAATATATTTTTCGTTTTAGAGGTTGATCCTTAAATTTAAATATATTAAGTTTAAATACTTAAGTTTAAATATATTGTAGTATATAATATTTTATCTATATATATATATATATATATATATATATATTATAAAGGGGCTCATGTAATATATTAATATAATATAATTATATTTTAATAGAAAGCAAACTTTTCTCTATAGAAAGAAACTACAACACTTTTACTTTTCCTTATTTTACTTCAGTACCACATTGTCATAATAAAACTGAAGGACTTCAATTATTCGAGACCAGCCTAATGTCTAGACGTACGACAGTTTTAAAGAATACTAGTAGTGCTAAAACAACACGTACTATCGCAACCGTATTTTCACGGGAATTTACGCGGAAAATACTAAAATGTTCGAAAAATTATGAATGATCTTATTTAAAAATCTTATCTATAAGGAATAGATTTCATCGAAGGAAAAAAGTTCAAGTTGTAGTTGTAGGAAGACTTTGAAATAATTTTGATCTTTTGCGATTTTTGAAAAATCAGTTTTCAACGAACATGAGACCAGCAATTTTTCTTAAACGCACTTCCCTATCCAACAACAAAATGTTATCAAAATTATAGAGCCATTTGTTTGAACATTTCAAAAATGTCAAAGGGGCTTGATGTAAAGTAACCCCAAATTAAATATCGGTTTCAAATTTAAGGAGCTGCGACATCAGCCAGTTTGAATGGGGAGTGTCAATTTTGGAAAATCGGCTAAACAGTTTAGTCGCTAGTGTTGTTCAGGGACGGACGGACGGACGGAAAGACGTTTTGCCGTCAGTCAAATTTTCGCTATCAACCACCCACAAAACATCGATTCTGGCTACACCCCGAATTGGAGGATTCTTTTTTTAATTTAGCAAGTGGTTTTATCCATTTTTTCGTTTCAACGGCCTTGTAATATTCGTTTTTCTGCAGAAAATTGCGTTTTTTCGAGCAGCATTACGTAACTTTCTCTACTTGTTAGGAAGAAAGTATACCCCCTTGCACAGAATATGGTTGATGCCATATGCGGCCAAATCTGTCTTTTCCACAGTTTGAACAACCATCGCTGGACACTTG
>CAXIVR010000004.1:25114267-25316574 GCA_964035755.1 Teleogryllus oceanicus
GATACGGCCAAGCACAGCCAAAAATGAACATCCGATTGTTATCAGATATCTACGAACTTATTTATCTCTTATGCAGATAAAGACCGCTAGCTCGAAGAGTCTGCGAAAGCAAACCAGCGAGAATGATGAAAAAAAATTATGCGTTTTGCCCAACCTTATATCAACTCAATGTTCTGTTCAATCTAATTTCTGTTTCTGTTAAACCACATTTGCTTTTTTACGAAATGTTTAAATACCTATCCATGATCCGCTCTTGTTCTCTATCTTCTTTTTATTTCAACGTCATTTCATGAGATCATTTTATCAGCTATTTTCTATTCCCTTTTATTTTTTTTAATCTTTTTCATTGGCATATTCACACTTTTCCTTGCATCCGTTCTTCCTCATTGTTTGCTTCAATTCATGTTTCAGGTAAGATGTAGATTTTAGCAATTCAAAATTGGAAATGATACAAACGCTGAAAAATAGTAATTGATGTTTGACGGTTGGTGAGTATAATTTGGGGGTTTTCAATCGCCGATAAGTGCAATCACATAAAAATGTGAAAAGGTCGAATCTGCCAAATTAATGCTATATTGCATTTTATGGTTTCCTTCGGGTTTGCTCTCTAATTTGAGATGTGACTTCAACAACACATGGATGTTTGAAAACATTTAATTGGAGAGAGGCCGTGTTTATTACGTTTTAATTAATATTCAACTGAATAAATGATATAAAAAATAATAAGTACAATTTAAAAAACTGATCCTGAAAGCCTGCGCGCTCAGGGTCATCTCAAGGCTCTCAGTTTCCCTCAGTTCCCTGTTTTTTACGCCTTTATATTTGTTCGGTTCACAAATGGCGAAATATTAAATTAGTTTCTTTTTTTCTCATTTTAACAGGAAAATGTTAAAAGAATATGTTGATATTCATATCAAAGGTTCCTCCCTTAATATTTATTTTCTCTATAATTGCTACAAAAAGCTAAATTTTAATTTTTATAATGCTATAAAATGCTAAAGCCTTGTTTTCAGAATGAGAGTTTTTAGAATACAAAGTGTTACATTCTACCATCGCTACTCACGGCCCTCTCCTCTACCCCAGCTCTATCACAAATTCCATCTTCTGTCGCTCCCTCTTATACGATGCATTCCTCCACTTTCCCGAGCTCTCGCCCTGGGCCAATCACCTCGCCATGCCCATCTCCTCCCCACCCTTACTCTCCCCATCCTCTCCCTCCCCCTCTCCACCCCCTCCTCTTCCCCAGCAGCCTGGGGGGCTTTCTGCATCGTAATGAGCAACTTTTAACACTTTTCTAATAAAATTTTACTTGTACGTATTTCCCGGAGTATTACGAAAATAATAGTTGGACCTTTCTCCGCACATTACGGATCATTTTGAGAAGAGGGTTCGAATTGCTTCTTAAGATCCCGGGGGAAAAAGAAAGTACTAAGCGAGACGGCGCACAGGTTGTTCCGGGACCCTAGTATCCCCCCCTCCACCCCTCTCCACATCGCTGGAGAAGAAAGAGGGGGAAGACGCGAGGTGCTCGCGGGATTCCATATTTCTTTATGGGGGGAGCCACGCTCTGGCGGGCGGCGGTCGTCTGGGCGCTATAAGGAGCGAGTTTCGACGTGGCTTATTATTGCAATAACACTTTCCCCCCTCACGGGTATCATATTTTTTGGTATTAGGGACGGCCACCTTGGCGATAGTTCATATATTTCACCGCAGATGACGTTTTAAGGCGGGCGTCGCGTTGTGCGTGTTCTTTATTTTCGTTTTTTATTCGCCCCGCCCACTCGCCTGCGCGTCTGTCGCGCGGGGGGAGGCTGGGGCAATATTTTGCACCCCGTGGTCGCGCGAGAAATTGCTTCGCGGGGGGGGGGCGGATGCTAATCCTCGCGTCACCTGGCGCGCGTCTTTTTTCCCCCGGCGCGGGGCCTTGTACGGACAGCATTTGCGTTGGGCATGTTACAGGGATGTTGCGTCCCTTTTTTATGCTTGAGGATTGATTGATTTGTATGTTAGTGATTCCGGGCGCGTCAACTACTATGTAATTGAGCAGGCCTAATGGCCTGCGTCCCGCCACTAAAAAGACAATTTTATTATTATTATTATTATTATTATTATTATTATTATTATTTTGTTATTGTTATTATTATTATTATTATTATGTAATTAGTCCCGTAAGTGTAGTGCGTGTTTTTGATCGGGAGATGGCTGTGGTCTTTCCCCGCTGGATGGTCAGATCCGGCACCGTCCTACCGTCGGTTGATTGATTGATTGATTTTCCGTGTTTCCGGGCGCGTCAACTGCTTTGGTCATTACTCCCGTTTTTGTAGTGCATGTTTTTTTCGCGGGAGATGGCGGTGATCTTCCCCCTAACCAGGACTCTCCCACCAGCGGTGCACCACACCAGCCGGGACAAGCTCTAAGCTCCCAACCGATCTCCCGAAATATGTGGTAGTGTAGTGCATGTTAGTGTAAATTTTGTGTAAGGAGAATGGACAAGGAAGAGAAAGGACAGATCGCGCGCGGGCCGTGGGCCGTTTTCTAGGGTACTCTCCGGCATTTGCCTGGTGTTGATCGGAAAAACACGGAAAACTACCGATCAAAGCAGCCGGCCGCTAGAATTCTCCTACAGCGACTGAATTCGACCTAGCTGAAAAGCTAGTGTCGAAAATCCTGCCGCTGCCAGGACTCGAACCTAGTTCCTCTCGGTCAGAGGCGCTGCAGTGACATCAGTGGATGCACTGATCTACCGCTCCCGGTCCTACCGTCGGCTTACGGGGTTTTTCCAACCAGGTATCTCCCACCAGCGCCCCCCCCCGCCGGGACAAGTTCTAAGCCCTGGTCTCTCGGCCTGTGTGGTAGTGTAGTGTAGTGTATGTTAGTGTAAGTGTGTGTGTAATGGATGAAGATACGACAAGGAAGTAGGAGGAAAGATCGCGCGCGGTCCGTGGCCCATTTGCTAGGGTACTGCGCCCGCATTCGCCTGGTGTTCATCGGGGAAACCACGGGAAACTACCGATCAAAGCAGCCGGCCGCTGGAATTCTCCTCCAGTCAGCGACTGAATTCGATCTAGCTCACAAGCTAGAGTCGAAAATCCTGCTGCCATCGAGACTGGAACCAAGGACCTCCCCGTCAGAGGCACTGCAGTGACATCAGTTGATGCACTGAACGACAGCTCCCGGTTTATGCTTGAGAAAATTACGTAACGTGGTACCAAATAAAATTGAACGAACGTGAGAAACATCTATATAGTTGTGAATACGTGACGGTGGAGATACGTATTGGCTGAAGAGATTGATTGTTTTATGAACTGATTGTTTAATAAACTTTTTTCTAGGACTTTTATACAACTGACTGCTAGTTACCCTTTACGCCCCGCCCGGATACATATTCCACCCTACAATAGACACCAACATACTTGCGGGCTCCTCTGTTCTGCGGTCAGCACATCGTGAATCCCTCCACGACAACACATACATGAGAGACAAGGGACAAAAAACCACGCCCAAAGCGGGACTCTAATCCACGACTCTTCGGAGCAAAGTGCTGGTCGGTACACGCTCTAACCACAGCGGTCATGGAAGTCGGGTTTTATAATTTAACGGCATATTATATTAAAAACATAGAATGCAATGAAAACAACTTTTACATGTGAAAATCCAGAAGTGTTACATTTACTGAATACCATTAAATATACCATTATATCCCGATTGTAAATACATAAGCAAATCTGTTTACAAAAAGGTGTCGGTACTATAGACTTGATATAATGTTTGCTATCGATACCATCAAGAACATGCAAGACGGTGATGACTAGGGAACGGATTTTCATGTAAATACATATTTTTACAGGGAGAAGTAAGCTGCATTCACTAATATTTTTTACACTTAACACGACATTCTGAACTAATTGGAACCATTTTTATTTTACATGTTTTTACATATTTTGATATGATTACATATTTTTACATATTTTATCTATAGCTACATATTTCGTAACATTTTAATATATTTATAGGTCGAAAATGAACATTTCACTTGTGATGTTCAAAATATATGTTTTTATTTTATCTAACACTTTTTGAACTAAGGAACGCAATGCGCTTATTAACGCTGACAATCGCTATTAATTGCCAAACGTATCTCCCCCGCCCCACTGCTTCTTGGAAATAGCGAGTCGGATCAACGATGAGCGGATGAGTAGTGTAAGCAGAAGGAACTTCAACCACGTGCTTACTCGTGTTTCATAGACCCCATGCGTAACTCGATTAAAAAGAATCAGATCATTGTCATCCCTTTTCTGAAGTTGGGTTGGTAGTATGCTCCCTTTACCCCCTTCTATCACAGGCTTCACGGTGCTATTCACTTGAGCTCCGGGTTCTCGTAAACAACATTGTATATAATACGAAAGTATTATGTTTCGGAAGAAACTAGCGAGTAATAGCTTCTGTAGATGTAAAACTTTCATTCAGCCTCTGAATCCATGTAAAGTTCTGATCGGCAACGTACACTGCTCGGAAAACCCTAGAAGATTGGAATTGTAAACATTATAACGAATATTTATTTCACATATTTCCTATTTTTTCTTACATATTTTTGAAAAAATAAGCACATATGTATGTACATATTTTGCTTTTTTTATTACAATAAAGTCCGTTCCCTAGTGATGACACATAAGACGCAAAAAATGTAAAAGAAAACGATACGAGACAGACCACTCCATAGATAATATCTAAAGAGCATTGATACAGATCATCAGTGACCAATCATTTATACGACTTAAAACGTCTAGAACGGAGGAAAAATCGAAAGCAGTCGTAATAGCTTCCGAAGTCTGAGCTCAGTCATTGAAAACACATTATGATATAGCGGTTCTTAAAATATCTCAGAGATAATTGCTGTATTTGTCAGATTTAGGTAGAAACGGTTGATCATGTAGTCTCAGCTTGTCCCGTTCTAGCAAAATTCGAATGCGTGAAAACGTACGACGGGTCTGTGTGTACCTCCACTGACAAATCGGTAAATCCCTTAAAGGTCCAATCACATGCTTCAAGTAGCAAGAACAGTCCAGTTTCGGCTGTTAACCGAAAGGTTGGTGGTTCGGGCCCACCCGGGGGCGAGATCTTTACGGATTCGGTGGTATAACGGTTAGCGTACCGGACTGTTGTACCCGAGTTTGCGGGTTCAAACCCGATCAAAGCCGTGGATTTTTAAGGGCGAAAAAATCCTTCGTACGCCTTCCTTCGGAGGGGAAGTAAATCCGGCTGTCCCATGTTAGTAGATTTACTGCATGTAAAAGATCCTCAAGCCTAAAAGAAGCCTCTGAGCAAAATTGGGTTCCGCGTGTTTCGTCGCCCAAGATAATACCTCCTTTCTCTGCTAGGTGGTGAAAGGAGCGTAGCGAAATTTGCGTGGTTAGACGGAAGAGCGGACCTGATGGCCCGAGTCTCGCCACGTAAAATAAGACATTAACTAAAATTAACTAACAGTCACCAAAACGTTCGATGTCTGCCGGACTGTGCACAATACCGCACGACCAACAAATCCATTCTGATCGTAGGTTAGCAGCCAATAACCCGGATATTGCAATTCGGGATTTGGAAAGAAATCGTGACTGCTTGTAAATGTTGCATTGCCATTCGATCAGAACGTCATAACCTAGAAAGGATAGAATCGTTCCAATTACAAGAGTTTGAAATTGAAATCAGCGGCTGAGGGGCGTAAAATATATTATCAGAGATTCGGAATTTGTTCCGCAAAATGTATGTGAGAAATTTCAAACTTCCAGATCATTCAAAAGACTGTGAAGTTCAAACCTTCGCGATACGGGAAACAGCCCATATTTTTCGAAAATATTGTAGAGGCACCGACAGGTATTGTAGACCGCAACCTTCGAAAGCTGGTTGCAACCTTTTAAATATTTCACCAACATTTAAGATTTTAAATTATTTGTTAATTTAGGGATTAAACAATACTGTTAATAATAATAATAATAATAATAATAATAATAATAATAATAATAATAGAGAAGAGGAAGGGGGAAGAAGAAGATTTATATTGTCCAAATAATTTAACATTTTTTAAGATCTTTCTAAAGGTTCTAAAGGTAAAAGTCAAATTTTACTTCAAAATGAAATACAACTTCTGATTAATAACCAATGCAATTATTGCTACCCCTCTCTCTCTCTCTTTCTCTCTCTTTCTATTTCTTTCTCTCTCTTTCTTTCTCTTTTTCTCTCTTTCTCTCTGAATCGTGGCAAATACACAATCAGTTTCAATCTGTGGTGAAAAACCCCTCGGTTACGTCTTGTGAGAATAAAATTTCCCTTCTCCTCATTGGGTCTCGATACTAGAATTCCTAGTACCATTCCCGAACTACAGTTAACACTACCAGTACTATCACTGCCGCCAAGTGCTTTGCATAAAAAAGATACTCCCCGATGATTCGTAGGGAAATGAGACGGATAGAACGCACGTATGGACAGACGATTAGATGTGGTTTTGGCGAAGCTCAAGAAACGACGCATTTGTTTGGGTAGCTTACGATCGAAGAGAGTATTAGAGAGTCATTGTTTTGGAATGTATATATTTATAAGGAGTAAATGGCGATTGTAGAATCAAATATTTGGTATCTTCATCATCGGTAAACTTGGATATACCAAAGCAAATTAAACAAATCAAAAGTTCAAATGGAGTCCTATTACCCGTTGCTGAACCAAAATTCTATTCTAAAATTAACAATATCACGATAACTGTACAAAAACATTTTCTTCATAAGCTTTACTTATGCTTACACCTATTAGTCAACTGCTTTTTAACTGATATGAAAATTCTCCTTGCGATTGAAAATAAGGTACTTACAAAAATTACTAATAATTCTACCTAAGGGTCAGACCAATGTAACTACATTATTTTGATTTTTTTATTTACAACCACTACCAGAATTAGAACCTATTTCTGCATCTGCAAATAAACGTATCACTGGATATGTCAGTATATAAGTCAGAACATGACGTATCCACAAAATTATATTTTTATTAGAGACAATGGAACGGAAAAGGTGCCATATTTGTCTGTAGCCAAATATTTCGTGCGTATAGTTACGTCTGCCCTGATATTATTCTCCTGGATGTGTACGCATTTTCCAATTACACAAATCTGCAGGTATTGTCCTACAAATCCAAAATTGTTCTCTTTCCTATGCTATATCGTTTAACAAACTTTAAAACGTATGTGCAAAAATGTTCGGATAAATCCTGAAATCCATAAATAAAAAGATTCACTCGCTAAACAGTATTGTAATAATAGTAATTCTCCAAAACGTACATTTTATTCAGCTTGATTTAAAATATTCTATTCAGGTTGGTTGAAAAAAACAACAACCTATCTCCAAAGGTCCTGAAGACCGATGACCTAAATTTATAACATTAAATGTAAATCCCGGTATATACGGTTCAGTTTTCCTGCAAATGGGACGCATAGAAACGTGCAGTCTAGACTGCACGTTTTCTATATGAGCATACAATTTTTCATGCGGAAACCCTACAGTTTTACTCAAGCGCCTCTAGCGGCAGAATCATTCACTAACGGTACTCGGCCATTTCGATTTTGTGGTTAGATGTGTCAAAGTGTGAATTGATATATTGTGATAAACTTCCTTTTTCCAAATTCCTGCCTTCCTATTTTTATTCTCTATGCTCCTCATGGTTAATTAATACCAAATAAAAATCATAGCTAGAACGCGCACACAGAAATACCACAATTGACAGTACTCGGACGGCACAATTCAGCTGTTTCTCTTTAGACCCCGTAGCGGCGGCTTGTGGCGATTCGTGCAGAAAACGTACAGACCGTCTATGCGCGACTTTTGGCTTTTATACTTCTAGTTTAGGATCTTGAAGTTTCTGTATAGAAACTGTATGAGAATCTGCACGAAAACTGTACCGAGTATACCGGGCTTAAAACAAATATTTCTGTAATAAGCACGAGTAAAGTTGCTAGAATGAAAAGCTTGAAAATTAAATAAAAAGAAACAGTGCAATTAAGAACTGCTAAAGGTGGCGGGGCATTACATAAGACACAGTGGAATAAGCTTCAGTGCAAAGAAAATGACTAAAGTTGTAAAGAGACACTGCGAGTCCGTTTAGTCCAGCGTACATTTGTCGCACCCATATTCCAGTTTGCGGCATTCAGGACGACGATGAGTACACCCTTTTTCAACACCACCAGGAAAACCCTTAAAAAAATAAAACAGTCTAGAAACTAATTCCGTTTTATTCCCTTGCTACCGTAAGCACACGACATGAACAAAAGGAAACAACTTCCACGTATTTCCGCAAGAGAATAACGTAAAACATTTTGTTTCACTTTTTACAATTTGCCGCTGCTCCGACTTCGCGGGGGAAGAGTAAATTAATGGGTGTGAAATTGTAAATTATTTTTAGAGCCGTAAGGTTTTTTCTTATTGGGCTTACGACGTAATTTAATTATAAAGATTTAGTACTACTCTTACCCCACAGCGCAGAAAATCCCCCGTGGCGGGGAACACGCTGTTGTAATGACGTGCGTCATTTTTGTCCGCATCTGCTGTAGGTCCTTTTTGTCTTCGAAGCCGCGGTGAAGCATCGCACTGAAATGTTCTGACGTAAAGTGTAGCGGTTGAAGAAGTGAAGCGGCATTGTGCGCGTCGTCACAAATTGTTGGCTGCAGGCGCCGCTAGACCTCCTGCGTAGACGCGGGGTTCGAATACCCTGGAGGGATGGGGCTATTGATGGTCGTTGTGAACTTGTTTCTTGAAATGAATGCGGGTATCAGCCATACATGTGATTTCGATGGATTGTGATTTAAAACGTGTCAGAGATGCGTGCTTTTACAATAAGATTGGGCTATCTAAAGAACTCATCGCATTTGTGTGAAAAATTAGAATTGTTATTGGGACATATTTTTCTTTGAAAATGGGAATTAGTAGATTTACAATTCACTTTTTCGTTTATAATTTACTTTTGATCAAAATACACATTATTCCCTAATTTGTAGTTATTCTGACATCTTCAAGTTTCTGTTTTACTAAAAATTCGCCAAGTATGACAAAACAAACATTCCACTGTCGGCCCGGTGTCTGAGATCGCTAAGGCAGTAGTGTTGTAGTGATCTTCGACCGAAGGGTCGCGGATTCGAGTCCCGCCCCGGACATGGTTGTATTTGTGTTCGTCCTTTCACCCCTTATCATCACCATATCGTTTCACCCTCATAGTTACCACAACGTTAATGCCAATAGTGGTCATAATGACTCCAGATGTTGATGCGATCTAATAACAAAAAACAAAAACATTCCACTATCTACCAGACGAAATGAAAAATTAGCTCAGGAAGCTTCAGACAAAATATCAAAGAATGAATCAGAGAACCTAGTGTATTTCGTTCGTGACTTACTTTTACTGCTTTACGTTGCATAAGGTCGGGAGGGTAAGGTTTGGCGTGCCGGCCGCGACAACAAGAGTAGGGGCCGAACTCACGCTATTGAAAGCAGGCTATGAGCTAAATGGAACTAATGGCAAATGAAAATGTTTTCTAAATAATCTTTTTTGCATTTTTGCTACATACTGATTTGTTTAAATCAGGAATTCTCAATCCTCTTCCGTCTTCGACCCTTTTAAAGGAATGAGTTGCTTTATCGACCCTCCTACATTTTCTTCTGCAATATACAGTACACATATGGCTCAAATGATACGCAAATGACTTAAAGAAAATTTACAAAGAAGAACAAAAGTCTTAGAAATTTTTTAGAATTCTGATTTATTATTTTATGTTCTACCATCTTTTTTAATTTTGCAAATAAAACCTAGTTCTAAGAAGATAATGTATAGATTCTAATTCCAGAAAAATATTTATTTTCATTCGTGTGGACGATGCTGAATTGCAAAATGAAGCAATTTTTTAATTTATCATTAGATGAAAACATAACAAAAAATGTTAGAAGGCATACAAATAATAATGAACTTCACTAATATATTTTCTAATCAATGGTACGCTAATTATACTGATCATTTGCTGGTGTACACTCGACTCTTGATCCTAAAACAAACCGTTCATCGTCATCCCCCTCCTAAAAATATCTAAAAAAATAATGTAGTCCCCTTTGGGAATTCCTCGTTTAAATTCTTAAAAATTTGGAATCCTATGCACTAATTTATATTCGCATTTAAATGTGTTATGTAAGATTTTTTATCTCTTTAGAATTCATTAAGATAATTTTTTAAAAGTAGCAAGTAAAATAATAGTTAAAACTTTTGTACTTTTTTATGTATTTATTTACTTCATTTTCAATCTCATAAAAAATGAATAAAGAATTACTGAGGTCCCCTATCCTGTGGAGGCCGTAAGTTAGTGCTCAGAGGTGCATCTACGGTACGGCAGACATAACACGGTAGCATGGACGCCTCTCACAAGGGACGCTATGTAGAGTATACTCTCTAAAACCAATCGCAAAATCGAAATTGAAAGCATCCTGTCAGAGAGGCGCAAATTTTATGCTTGCCATGGGCACCCGAATACCTTGGCCTCGGTTACTGACTTGGAGTCTCTGGGAATCCTCCGACTTCGCGAAACTTCGAAAACATGCATTGACCGTTTTTCTTACACCTCGATTCTTCTTGTACCTTTCCCTTCTACATTTTTAAGAAATGGTTCACGAACTTCCTGTTGAGGATTGTATTTCAGAGAAATTATCAGCCTGTTTTGGCGCAGAACACCTAAGGACTCCGCATCAGTATTCGTGTACCTTCTAATTGCGTGTGCGTTTCACTTTGCCAGTTGGTACAGTTAGTGTTACACGCCTTATTTTACGTATGAGACTCGGGCCATCAGGGCCAGCTCTTCCGTCTAACCACGCAAATTTGCTACGCCCTTTCACCACCTAGCAGAGAAAGGAGGTATTATCTGGGCGACGAAACAGGCGGAACTCAATTTTGCTCAGAGGCTTCCATTTAGGCTGGGCTTGAGGATCTTTACATGCACCCATTACATGGGACAGCCGGCTTTAATTCTCCTCCGAAGGAAGTCGTAATAGCTGGGATTTTTCGCCCTTAAAAATCCACGGCTTGAAAATCAGGTTTGAACCCGCAAACTCGGGTACAACAGTCCGATACGCTAACCGTTATACCACCGAACCCACAGTTCGTTTTGTTGGGCCTCTGAAGAAAGTGCAATGTGCCGACAAGCTTGTATTGGCCGTGGAACGATTGTGAGAGTGTATTTTGGATCATCAAATTGAAAGTGCCCATGACTCATTAAGCGGACAATCTTTCTTTAGAATGGGAAAACGAGAATGAAGTACACTCTTGAAAACGAACAACCTGATGAAGATATAAACTTAGAATACAAAATACTATTAAGGAAGGGACAAACAAAAGTGTGCAAGATTTGTGCAGAAAAAGATGTCTAAAGAAAGCAGTGTCAGAATTTTTGGTTGGCGGTAGAATCATTTTTGTACTTGATTTTCAGTTTTAAAGTTATAGTAATTTTCATGTATCAATTGTTAAATGTTCATATTTATTATAAAGATAAATGCGTTAAATTAAAGATCAGTATAATTATACTCAGCTATTCCCAATCATGTGAAATTTCATCATTAGATAACTTATTAAGAAATATATCCTCATTAATACTGTCTTTAGTCATCACTTACCGTAAATTTCAATGTTCGTCACAAGAAATACAAATTACAACTGTAATATTTGAAACAAAATTTTCTGAGCCCACGGGACTCCACGTCGGTACCAATGCGATTGAATTCCCTCGTCGGCAGCCAAGGGCTCTACACGCCTCTACTTGTGGTTCGTCCGCTTACGCATTCATTCACTCCTGAAGCTATTGCAATGCTCCGCCACTAGTGATGGTAAACTTTTACCAAAACATATACACATCGCTCAAGGGTTTTCGATGCCGATGAAAACATCAATGTTTAAAACATCGATGTTTTAATTGTAGACTAATAAACATGCTATTTTCCGATCCATTTTTAATTACAGTACCCTCGCTTGCACAAAAAATGGGCGATGTCCTGAGCCGAACTTTACCAGAGTTTTCCGACCCCTGCCCCGCTTTCTGCGGGATCGAGCTGACTAATCCGCTTTATCTTCATTTCAGGAGGCGGGACTATTAATCTTGAAATATTGCAAAATGGCGGTGATGGCGAGTTATATTATAGTAAACATTTGAATATAACATAAATCAACCAACAGTTTTATGTTTTTGTATATACATTTTAATTACATAAATAAAGGCATGCAATTTCCCAGTAAGAACATATTTAAAACTGTTATAAAACGGTTTTTTTGCAAAAATAACACTGACAACAACTATTGTTTCTATGTCTACATTTCTGTCGTTTGATATTGTAATATTTAATATAAAATGCAAATAATTTGCATTGTATGCATTGTCTAACCTAAGTTATTTTATTAGAAAAATTAATAACTTCTAAAGAAATACGTTTTAGAGTCAGTTTCACAAACACGCCCGAGATAGCAGCTTTCAGTTGTGAAATACTTCATCATCAGCCTCTCAGATGACCCAATTAAAAAATACTATGGTCACGTGACACAATATTGTAATAAAAATCGTTTTGATACGTAAAATACTAAATAAACTAAAAGTGTTTAAAATTCATTTAGTAACAATGCAAGTTTTCTACTGCAGACATTATGATTGGTAAGTGCAGCTGTAAGCAAATGAATGATATTTTATCTTTTGTTTTGGGGATCACTGCTTCAATACAACGTTAGGGTGATTGCATTTTACGTGGAGTTCTTTATCGCAACTATTAAAAATCATATGTGATACCTAGTCTTTGAGGCTTTTTGCTTAAGAATCAAAAACAAGATATGACTCTGATATAACATTTTTATATCTTAATGTTTGCAAAGGTAGAAACACCAGCTTTTGTCTATTGCGTGAACATTGGAGGAACACACACACACACACACACACACACACACACACACACACACATACACACACATACACATACACACATACACACACACTCATATCAATATATTACTTACATCTTATATGTAATTTATGTATGATTTCCAATCCAACGCAAATGAAATTAATATATTTATATTATTATAGCAAGTATATTTACATTACGATATTTTATTTTCGAGAGACGAGCAATGCACACAAAGTTTTTTACACGTCATCGGAATGTTGCACCTAATTTCTTCTAGATAAGCAGACCTATGCAAAACACTGTTTTTGCTAATCCATTAAGAATCAAATAGAGATCCTCCTGTCATAAATTAATTCAAAATTGTAATTATAATAATGTTTCAAAATTTTGTCAAACTTCGGGAAATCTGTGTCACGATAATCGTTAGAAAATGAATAGGATCTTTCTTCTGTAAAAATATTGTTGCAAAATAAAATTTTCTCTATTTTCATACATTTTTTACATTTCATACAAAATTACAATTTGATATGTTCACTAACGCATCTTCAGTAATATTGCACTGCATATTTATAATTTTAATGAATTTTTAATAAATATTGTAAACAAAATAAGCAATTAATTTTTTTATTTGGGAAAATTCATTTAAGATATAAATATTTATAAAGTAATTTAATTAAAGTACTATAATATGAATTAAGGTTGAATGTTAAAACTATAACTAAAATATTTATTATTGTTGAAACGTATTGCTACTATATTACAATGTAACGTTTTAAAATGTACTGTCATTGATTGATAGTTTGTGTTCGTATACGTATATTCACGCAGAGACGATTTTACAAAGAAAATCTAAATAATAACGTAAATAACTCAAATTTATAATTCATTGGCATTTGGTCGCGACACTTCGGCGACCACTTTAATGGTCAGAAGAAGGAGAAATCGGCGCTATCGCTGTTGGGTTCGTAACCAAATCTTCAGGTCACCATTGCGTTCCTTTCTTTACTTAAGTCTTAGGATTCCAAAGTGATACTAGATATTTCAACATTAACTTGAGAATACATGTTGCATACCATGGGAGAGAAATGATGAACAAATGTCTGGAGTTTTAAAAAAAATCTGCCTTTGGGAATACTGCATCAGAAGTCCTACTGGCATTGTAATTACATTTTCTGTCATTCGTCGATAAACTGCCGAACACTTTCTGGTGAATTATGTCATCGTTGCCATAAAGCGAAAGATTTCCAGGTTAAAGAGACCCACATATGTTATTGGTGGATGGAAAATAGATTGTAATTGTGGAATTGACATTGTTCATTGGTGCAACATACAAGAAATGTGAATTTACTATTTGTGATAGTTTTCTCTTTTTACTTCAGTCCCGTCAATTTTTCGAAAACATAATTCAATCATCTTTTTTTTACCTAAATACAATATTTTACTTTTTCGACCTGTCAATCTAAGAATAGTTGTTCCCATTGAAAAGGATCATGTTGGATAAATGGACAAAGTTTACAAATATCACAAATACCAAATAGAGTAAAATCTGATATTTGTCATCTAAAGGACTCTAGAAAATAATCAAATTTTCTTGTGTTCATTTAATCTTTCAAATAAGAACGTTACTTTGCTTTTGGTTTGGTATTCCAAGATCTAACAGATCTTAACAGATCTTGCCCCCGCTTACTTGTACAGCACATAATAACAAGGCTTCTTCATCCGGTATCTTCCACTTCGGGTTTAAGGTAATTATTATTAATTCTAAGCGAGTATTTTACAGTTCTAATGACCGTTTTTCGCAATCTACACAATTCAATGTTTTTTATTCCGTCAGGCATCTTCCTCTCATTCTTGTGCCCTCATTGTCAACCGATGACGTACTTACAAGATTTCTGGCCTTCCTCGTTTTCTTTCTTGAAAGGGATTCACTCAAAGATAATTTTTTGATATTCTTTGTCAGCATGCATTCTGCAGCATACCATTGGAGTTTGTTTTGGATTCTACATTTTCGATCACTTGTCTCTCAATCATTATTATCTGTCTAATCTGTTTAGTATTCTATCAAACAGTATACTGACAACATCGTTCCAAAAATTCATTTTCATAGCATTTAACTGAGAGCTGTTATTGCATCATTTTAATTTAATTTCCGATTCATACGTAACACAGCTTCACCATGTCTTATATTGTCTCTCTAGTTTTCTTTCGAAAATTTTTGTTTTATAAAAATATTATGAAGTCTAATAATTGGCCTTCCCTAGCTTATTTTTAATAAAGTCAATATTATTAGATCCCCTGCTCTAATAGTCACTCCGATATATTTAAATTCCTTTCCTACTGGAAATATACCTATTTCTGTTCTAGATCATATCGAGATTTCCTACAAATCCATGTACAAGGTCTTGGACTTTACATTATTTATTTTGAGTTCCACTTTTTATGTTTCTATTAATTTCTGATTAAATGTTACAGATACAAAAATATTGTTTTTCTACCTATTTTTCAAGTGATACACTCCAAAAGTGGGAAATCGTTATGTATGAATTCAAAGGTTTTGCAGCCGTTCTCGACGTTTTAACCGCTCTCCACCCACATTTTTTAGTTCTTTGGATTATGCACTAATCAACCCTTTCACCCTTTTGTTTTACCAGTCTTGCATGCCTTATTGGGTGTCTCCTAAAATAATGTAACAAGTATTTCAACGTCGTTAAGGGGTAAAAAGAAACTGTTTCTGATGAAATAATATATCAATAAAGATCTTCATCTTCATCTTCATTACTAGTTTACCACCAGTTCATTATGAGAGAGAAATGAATATTTCTAGGATGAAGAGAGTGGCACGTGACCCCTGAGTCTTTTATTTTGGATCCGCGGTTGGGATGGTTTAGTAAAATAGTTGTAGTGGCCACTCTTGAATGAATGATTGAGAAGAAATTAATAATGGACTTGTTTATTAATCAATATCATTCACAACAATGTAGCCTTCAGAATGTTAGCAAATGGGCATGATAAACATATTTACTTCAACTAATAATCGAATATTTATTATATAAATACATGGTTTTAAAAACCAAGAATTATTTTTTCTAACTTCAAACTTATTCCCTTAAAATTTATCTGCGTGACGCATGTTAACAAACACTACATATTACATTCTCGTATACTACGTATATACAGAGTAAGCAATGCAGTATAGAATGTTATATAATGCTGCGCGAAAAACTGCATTTTCTGCGAAAATCATTGCCGCGCTCTGCGACGAAAAACTGAATCAAAAAATTGCTAAATGGCGAAAGTCCTCTTAACACGCGGTGTAGCCATAATTGCAGTTTTAGGATCCGTGATGCCAAAAAACAATTGAAGCAAACGTCCGTCTGTCCGTCTGATACAACTCTGGCGCCTAAACCATGCATACGATTTTTTCCAAAATTGAAGAAACCCCTGTCGTTTCCGCCTGAGCTGAAGCTATGCGTTTTCGATGCGAAAACATTCATTAATTTTGGGGGCTTCTCTAATTCAATTCAATAATTTGTAGCCTTCCTGACATTTTAAATTTTTTCAAAAACGGCTCCAAATTTTTCTGTAAATTTCTTGTATGACTGTTTACTTTATAGTAAAATACGCTTATAAAGGTAGAATATGTCCAATTCTTCACGGTTAACCTGAATTGTGAAAAATCGCTAAAATTTGAATATTTTATATGTCTTACTACAACTACAAAATTAAAGATAGAGATTTTTGCTTCAAATGAAATGTGTTGCTTATAATTTAGATCTTTAGTAAGGTTCTGCAATTTTTTTAAAGTTTTAGTTGATTTCACAATATGGCGTGCAATATTGGCAATTTAAAATTCTACATAAACAAGATTTTCAAAACGGCTCCAAATTTTTCTTTAAATTTTTGGTTGTGTAATGCCAAATGCAGCCTATCCGATTACATAAACGAGATATTGCACTATTCTATTGTTTTAAAATTACATTGTAAATGTAATTTTTGAAATACTCTCACACTGTTAATATGAGCATTTGAATAGATTTGTATAGATTATTTAACTTTGCGAGTAGAAGTGTCAAATGACTTAAGAGGAAGTTTTTCAAACTCAATAGATTCCCTGGGAAAAAGAGTCATTTTGAACCGAAAAGTTGAGAAAATGTCAAAAATGTGTTTTGTGCGGCGATAGATGTCAGCTGGCAAGAGAACGGCAAGAACCTTATGAGTTGGCAAGAACCTTAAAACCAGTCCACAAAGGAAATTATAAACATTTGCTACGAGAAAGTCTGTCCCATTCTGTAGCACCCTAGTTCTTCATATTTTGGTAGCGAAGTGGGTACATTTCCTAATTTTTAAAAGCAAAGAAAAATTCAGCTAGAAAACTTGACAAAAGAACAGTGAGACACAACAAATAAAGTTAATTACAAAGGACGTAATAATAGTATTAGGTTGGAAAGGAAACGAACAAACAATGTAAAAACCAAACGGCCTATGAACAGGAAAACATGGAATAGGCAATGACCCGGTAACGACCAGTAATCGAAAGTACATCAAATCTTTCCAGTTTTGTAATGTATCTTCTTAAAAGAAAAGGAATGTTTAGATGATTCCTCAACATCGTTATTAGGAATTTATTTCATTGCTCGTCACAAAAATCCGATATCGTACGGGATTTGAACACGCTGCCCTCTTATTGTGAAGCCACGCAATCATGCGATTGCGCTACCAACACAGACGCGCCGCAAGCATTTCATGAACTTACTCAATTAAGAATCTTTAATAATTTTGTCTTCAAACTCATTGCTTTCCGCACTTGCAATTTAAAATATTAAATAAATTACCTCTAAGAGACAATAAGAAAGCAAAGAAATCTACGCGGCACTATAAATAGCAATTCTACTTTCACGTTTCAGTTCGGTTCTAGCTCGGTTCTGGCCTGACGCTCAACCCTTATCGCCTCTGCCCAAGGTGAGATTATTAGACGATAACGTTGGGCCAGCAGACAAGTTTCGACACCGACATTCAGAATTCATTTGCAAGTAATTACTAGAATCTAAGAAATACTTATTGACTTCAAGAAAATCACCATCATTACGCAATTCATATCTTTTGCGCCTTTTAAATTATTGAAAAGGAAAAGTATTAATTTAAAATTCACATAGTCAAAAATAAAAAGTTGCATTAACAGGCCAGACGTGAACTCGAGTCTTCCAGTTCTTCAAACAAGCACCTGAACTACATGACGTCACTTCCCGCAGTCACTTATACAATGTTTACATAGTAGGATGTGTTGACGAGTGATACTTAAGGAGTTTGCTAGCTGAAGACAGGAATGATGCTTCGGTAACGAAAGAAACAGTAAAAAGTACGATTTCGCAAAATAGGTTTTGAAACGTTTTAATAGTAAGAAAAGAAAAACTGTTTCACTGCAGTTTTGCATTTCAAACCATTCTTTAAAATTGTAAATATTGCTTGCACTTTTGCACGAAAAATGCCATCATTTCAAGAGTTTACATGATTGTTATGTAAGAACGAATTATGGACAACATATTTTATGGAAAAGACAAATCTGTTTTTCAGATTTGTAGTTGTAGGAAGACGCCCCCAAAATGTTCAAACTTTAAAATTTTCGGAAAATTCAGAGTTAACCATGAAAATTGGAACTATGTCATCCTTCTAAGTGTATTTTACTCTATTCTTACCAGAAAATTAGGAGCCGTTTTTTAAAAAAAATTGAAAATGTCCGAAAGGCTTCATGTAAAGTACCCCCAAATTTAAAAGATTTTTCAAAATTTCCAAGCTTCAACTATTGCCAGAAAAACAGGGGTTTCTTCAATTTGGAAAGGATCACGTGTGGTTTAGGCAGCCAGTAGTGATCACAGACGATGAACGGACGGTTTGATAAACCACTTTTTCGACTCCAAAACGTGTATTACCGTTTAATCGCGAAATCGATTCTCCGCTGTATTACATAAGTTTCTCTATACTATGTGTATTACTCCGTATACTCGTGCGTTTACGAGAAAGTAAAAACGAGAAGTACAAGTTTTGTTTTGTGCTGAGATAACGAATTATCATAGTTCAAAATCCATCTAAACTTGTTACAGCAGTTCCAAAAGGTGAGATACAAAAAACAGTACTGAGAATTTTCTGCATTACTGATTGTCATTTCAAGGTGAGTTTATTTTTTACATAAATGATTTATATTGCAAAATATGAATGTATTTATGTAATCAAGAAAAAACGAGTAATTTGTCACAATCTGGGCACGACGTTGTGTAAAAGTCACAACTTTGATATCAATTACTTAAAGGTCCAAACCTTCCTAATACTGACTACGTAAATGATGACAGCGGTGACAAATATCAAATGCGTGGGGAATACACGATTTCAAGAACCCAAAATGTAAAACGCATTTTTCGGAAGCTCAGTGGTCAGGAGCAACTGCTCGTAAATCGAACGCTGGGTGGTTTGATTCCTGTCCGAAGGGAATTACATCTTTAGTACTCACTCAATACCGTTATCAGGTCACAATATGGATATCACTACCGAACGATAAAATCTCCTCATATTTCATTTCCTATAAAAAGTGACAGAGTTGTGACAAAGTTTTTGGGAAATGAATGCAACGTGTATGTCCAAACGTTCACTATTTTAATTGCGAGCGAGGTTGGGTTAAATTCTTATTAACTGAATATAAATAACATACATTTGTATAAATATTGTACAAAGGGATCAAACTAATTACTATATAGTATAAAAGTTCAGCAAAGATCTTATAAGCAATAACAAATACGAGTGTTTTCCCGCAAACATTCTTATCTTTTTAATTCTCAGACTTAGGTAAAACAGAACGCGGAACAGAAGAAAAAGGCATCGCGCAGGACTCGATCCTCAATACCCTTTGGATTTAAAACCCGGTGTCAAACGATTTCAGCTACAGAGAGAGTTATTGGTCTTCAGTAATCTGGGTAACCCTAATGTATCTACGAATACGAAATATTTGTTCTTGTAATTTCTCCATTTTCTGAGAGTAACATTTGGAGACGTAATAGAAATCATATTCTCTAAACATATTCGTTCTCAAGCAGTACAATTTCTGGAAAATGCAATATTAGGGCAACTGATGTTTTTAACAATACACATAATATATTTATTTATCTAACTCCGTTATCATATTTATGAATTTTATAATAAACTCGCATTATTTAGATTTAAAATAATGACATTATCCTGCAGACATTTTGAGATCCGAAATTCGCACCTCCTTGCTTTTTCCTATATTTAGATTTAAATAACAGGTGATTTGTGCATTGATCACCTACACAAGATGGCGAATAATCATTGGATATAACTAAATAATTAAAATTCCTTATTTCCTTTTGAAAATTGGGACTGAATGAATGTCACCACTTAGTCTCAGTCTACTCCCGCACTAAAGATAAGCTGTATCAAAACATTGTTTATTTAAAAATGGAGATAATAACAACAAAATATTGATTTCTTTTACATGACTAATGTCAAATCGTACTTTATTATGTTTTGGAGTTAATACATTTTGAAATGTGGCCTCCAATTCACTGAAGACTTACATTAAAAATTTTAAGAATATTCATAAAGAAATAAAATTATCAATTGTTACAATAATTAAGGGATGCGTTCTGTTAGCATTTATCACAAAGGCACAAACACAAATGGTAATTTTAATGAGTTCGTAATAGTCTCTAAGGAACTTTGTTAAACGTGTAAAAAGACATATTCCTTTCTCAATGAATAAAAGAACGAAGAAATTACCTTTATTGCAAAATTTTATAATAACCCACAGACTTGTTATGATTCTGATTATCTCTAGAACTGTTTAATATGTAAATTAATAGTGATTATACAACTTGCGTTACACTTTTCTATATTATTTCTAACGATTACATAAAATAGATAATGATATTGCAATTTAGACACTGTTAAATATTTGAGCCATCTCTTCCAAATTTCCGTTTCGTCACATTGCTTAATACAAGATACCAGCACACAATCTAATATAACCATTATCGTTTACAAAACAAGTTTGTTCCTCCTGCAAGAATCTTGAATGTCTCTCCGTGATGATAGTGATTAATGTTCCAGGCATCAGGTAAAAAATACATATTCGGCAGGATTTGATCTGGCGTCCATTCCTCTATCTACTACGCGTTTAATCCACGGAGCTATCAAGAGAGGCAATCTTACAGCACCGATGAGGGGTGTTGTAGAATGAATTCCCATCTGAAATTTATTGTTCTTATGATATACAACATTTACTTCAGGTTACAGGCAACTCACATTCTGATAAGAATGTGGAATCATCAGCGCGATACTATTCTATAGTTGATTCTAGTTAGAAATATTCGGTTCGAATGTCTTTGGTGTAGGGCTCGCGAAGTAGCTTCTATCCTGCGAACTGCTATCTTGCCCCCCTCCCATATCTTCAAGGTGATCTCCACATTACGCGATAAGACTGAACTGTAACTCGTCGTGAAACACCAGTCTGAAATACAGAACCGCGTAGTATTAAGCAAGTAACTATGTGATTTTGAAACCACCAATACAACTAAGAATTGCCGGACAAATTTTGCATTCGTTATTCATGAAAACTTGTAACCTAAACTTGAATGATATAATGCTAGCAATATTTTAATTACCTGCAAATAGTTGATTGATTGCTTTTAAAGAAATTATAATGTAACAATGAAGTAGTTGGTACTACAACAGCACATACTTTCTCTAATGTCACTGCTCCGCAATATTATACTATTACATGAATTGGGAAAAGAGTTTTCAACCAGTAAGATCTCTATTTTCAATTTTGTAGTTTTGAAAATTAACTTTTTTCAATTTTCAAAATATATAGAGTTCCACGTGAAAAATAGACCTCACCAGCGCCTCGGTCAGATGGTACAGAACGGAGGTCAGCGCAGTCGTCGTACTGATGGACGACAAACTGGCCTTTTAGGGCCCCCGCTCCTTTTCAAAATTAATATTAATTACAAAATATTGGACATATTACTACTGAAATCACACTGCAACAGAAGAAAAATCACCTTTTGATCTGAACTCACAACGTTAGCAAGCCGACAGCGTACCTATGACGTTAACCATTCGGCTAAAGGATTTGTGTTTCAGTTGCCACTTAGAAAAGTACTAAATATAATAAAACCTATCCCAACAGAACAACTGTTTCAGTATATATTTTTTTCGTTTTCAGAGGTCAATCCTTTTTAAGTTTAAATCTATTGTGATATATAATATAATATAAAAATATATAATATAGGAAATAATAAAATATATTAATATAATATAATTATAATTTAATAGAATGCGAACTTCTTTCTCTATAGAAAGAAAGTACAATATTTTTACTTTTCTTCATGTATACTTCAGTACCACACATTGTCATAATAAAACTAGAAAGGGACTTGCAATTATTTGAGAAGAGCCTAATGTCTAGAAGTAGGACAGTTTTGAAGAATACTAGTGATGCTAAAACAGCGAGTACTTTCTCGCCCGTATTTTCACGGAAAGTTATGCGGAAAATGCTAAAAGTTTCGAAAAATTGCACATGATCTTATTTAAAAACCTTATCTTTAAGGAAAAAGTTTAATGAAGGGGAAAATCTCAAATTTCAATATTTTACTTGTAGGAATACTTACGAAAATTTGTTTGAACATTTGAAAAATGTCCCAGGGGCTTCATGTAAAGTACCCTCCCCCCTAATTGAATATCGGTTTCAAATTTAAGGCGCTACGACATCAGCCAGATCGATTGGGAAATATCAATTTTGGTGAAAATCGGCTGAACGGTTTAGCCGCTAGCATTGTTCAGGGACGGACGGCCATACATTTTACCGTCAGTCGATTTTTCGCTATCAACTACCCACAAAATATGGTTTCTGGCTACACCACGTTTTGGAGGATTTTTTTTTCTAAATTTATATGGATTTATCCATTTTTTCGTCATGGGCCGTGTAATATGCGTTTTTCTGCAGACAATTCGCCGTTTTTTCGCGTAGCATTACGTAACTTTCTACTCCTTAAGAAGAAAGTGCAGCCAATATAAGGAGAAATTTAGATTATGCGTTCACGAAAATTTGTATGTTTTCACGGCAAAGCAATTTTCTAAATTTGGAAAACATTTATACAATTTTTTATAACTTCATTTGTAGAATTAGTTACCGGAGAAGAAGAGTAGAGTTCATGAGAAAATCTGTTAGATTAGTAAATTGTACGTTGAGAAATCCCAGAGATATTAATAAAAGGTGACATTTACTACAGCATTTGTAATAACGGTATAGTGTATTCGAATGAAGAGGTAAAGTAAAAAAAGAGTTCTTTTTCAGAAAGTTTCATTAATGCAATATGAGCATAATGTAACATACCTTCCAGAAATATTGAATATCATTGATCTAGAATCCCAATGGACTTGCTAGTATAATATCAATTTTGAAAAAGAATACATTGATTTAGAAGTCAGTAATGTTTTAATTTTTTTGCGGTACCGTTCGTACACAGGTCCTTTTCCTACAACGAGTCTAAAAATATTGGAAATTTTTTGGTTTTTAACCAATTTTTTAAAACCCAATACATGTTCGCAGAGTCTTTTCTCAGCTTAAAAAACTATGGAAATATTGTAATGAAAGAACATTATTAAATTCAGTGGTACTCAGTTTAATAAATATGTTTATTATACCAACGAAATAGAGAAAGTGTGAATAAAATACGTATTGGCTACAATGAATATCATTGCAATATTGTAGAAGCAAACTACAAAACATTCCCAGAGAGTTGAAATATTAAGTTATAAATAATAATCGAATTAGCTGACCATATATGAAAATTTCATTTTTGATTAAATAAATTTCCGTTTTATAATACTATTTTACCCAGGGAAATAAAGTACTTAGGTTTTATTAGGCAACGATTATTGAAAGTCCGAATTCAAATATGTGAAATTTTCTTTGGATAATTGAAGTTGTTGTTTTTTTTGTATATATTTTTAATGTCTTTTAAACTACTTAGTCATATAACGGCCACTGTGTTTTTTATGTTTGGGGTTTTCTGTAGGAGAATACGTATGACATCACGAACACACATCTATTTGAGGCGGAACCTGCCCTTTGAACCCAGGCAAGTGTTACGGTCTTGTCGTCCATTTCTCTTCTCCTAGTAAACCTTTGACATCATATATCCAACATCAAATACATCATGATATCGCTTAATTCCTCCATAATTTGAATTACGTTTTTCCTGTGTCCTGGCCACGTGGGGATAAGTGGAAACGAAACCTCTGACTAGGTAGTAAAGTTGGCCTCGAGGCTTCAGAAAGACATCTTTATGGTAATATCTACTCTACTACCAAGATTTTATCGAACGTTGCATTTTGAGTGCAAACAGAGTGGCAGAACTCTTTTTCAAACTCACAAGGATCATAAGACCCTTGTCGTGGTCATCCTGTGGCTCTAAGCCTTCGAGGCAAGAATTGTTATTCACCTTCGGATCGGGCACTGCCACTTCTCGCACGACATCTCGTAGTTACCCACCCCCTATCCCCCAGAAATGAAGAAAAGACCTTACTGTAAAGCATGCTCCTGTGCACTGCGATAGTGAAAGAGCCGAAGAAGGCATAGCTTGTCGATTATAGAGGAGATGCTGGCTACTGTCCTCCGGAAACTCTTGAAACTTTCTTTAGTCATGGATTTATAAATCTAATACGCGAAGGGGATGATTTTAACATGCCTTTTTGTAACTAATTTGCGTTCTTGATAACACTGTCATGCCATTTATTTTCCCATTTTAAAATTAGTCATTTTACTGTTTACTTCTTTTAATCTTTTGTAATTAATAAAAATATTTTAACTGACTTTATACAATTTTCAGAAAATTTTGCGAATAATATTGCACTATGCAATTGACAAGATATTTGAGCACAATACAGTTCTTTTATATTATTAAAGGTTGCATGAAATTTAATTTCGTGAAGACAGCACTGTAGTTTATTTTCAGAATTGAGAACTTGTGGATCTCATTGAATCTCTTGTGTTTTCCAAAGTTGATCTAAAACCAAAATGTATTTTCAGGTTCATATGCTTTATATTGGGATCTTATGAGCACAAATTATTTTGTCATGCGTATATCTTACAATGGCTAAAATTATTTAACAATTAATCATTAGAAAATAAGGACGGCGTGTTTCCTGTGAATAAAAACCGTTTCTTACTTCAATATCGATAACTGTGTCAAGGTTTCCTGATGTTTGAATTGCGAGAGAGCTTGAATCGAACTAAACACTCCAGAAACTTTCTGGGGTCATACAAAACCTAACATAAATTGGAAAGATAATACGATTCGAGACACTGTGTTCCGCTTAAATATTTTAATTGAAAAATTGTCCCGAATTGAAATTTTTTAACTAAATACTAATCTCTTTGAAGTTTATTCAAACAAGTTTTTGTTTCTTTCTTAACAGCTCGTTTAAGAAAATTACATTGATTCGTACATTTTAAGGTTTTCAAAATTATCTTTTTTTACTACGTGTGGTTATTCAAAATTATTTAAGAATATATTTCTACTTCATTGTAGATTTACAAGTTAAAAGAATTAAAATTTGCTGTTTATATTATTAGCTATTTATTAAAGATATCAATTATTACAATTTTAAGAAGTTAATATATGCAATGATGTTGGAATATAATTAATTATGTTAGCGCCTATTCAGCCATATCAGACGAAAATGTTGGCTGCATATTATCTTAACAAATAAAAATATTACTGGGATGGATAGATATAATCTTCCTCACAGTGTAACAGAAAATAGCAACTTTTGAAAATATATGAAGAATATGACAATTATGTTTTCGAAATACTCTCTAATGAGATGTTCCTTTAGTTCCTTTCACCGATTATCACTATAAAATTGCATCAATTTTACAAATAGTCTAAAAATAATATTAACAATAGCAATTTTGCAATGATAATCTACTTGGGACACCCGGCAGTGATTTTTAATTGATTAACGAAATCAATTGTTTGCATGCACCTGCTCATATATAGAAAAATGTGCGATTACATTATCATAATGCACAAATGTGTAAACATTGCTTGCATTTCCTTAATAAAGGCGTAATACAAGTCAAAATACAAGTTTATACGTGAACATGAATTTCAATTTGCTTGATAGGAAATGTCTATATTATGTAAATGCATTATATTAAGTTTCCCGAAAATTATTATGTAATAGTTAGTGTTCCTTGCTTTAGAACCATTAGCATTTTAAAATAGTTTGTAAGAAACAAAACTTTCAATACTATTAATTTAATCTGCCATAAATTTCTCACAATATTAGATACCATAAATTAGAGTTAATTTTCATGGTAAAGAACTCGATAAAAAATGTCACAGCCCCTTCCCGTGACCCGCTGCCCCTTGGTTCGTCAGCGTCCACGAGGTTCAGGGCCAACGTCCAGTGCAATTGGCGGAGTGATCCCGCGCCTGCGCGCACCAATCCTTTCGTTTCTGTGCCCTCTCCTGTTACCTCCTCTTACTTCCTCTCACCCTCCTCTCCTGTTACCCCTGCTCACGTTAGCGAGGCAGCGTCACTGACCTCAGAAATTGCTCCGCCCTTTGAGATAACTAGGAGGAAAATCTTCGAGGGAGGAAGGGGACGTGTCTGAAACTTGGAGCAAAAGCCAATGATAAGAGCGGATACGCCTCGACGCCAGGATTGGTCAAGTGTCCAGCGATGGTTGTCCAAGCTGTGGAAAAGCCAGATTTGGCCGCACAAGGCATCGCCCATATTCTGTGAGAGTGGGTATACATAAATGGGATGCATTTTATTGTTTCATTACAAGCGTGTTAGTAGTATGTTAATGAAAATTATTATCGAATAAAAATAATAAAGTTAACAATAAACGTGTTTCACTATTTTACCCTTTACTCACTTCCATTCATATACCATCGAAGTGAAACCACCTGAAATTCCCTTAGATTGCACAGGCGAAATGTGTAGCGTGATAAAGAAGATGATGCAAAACAACGATATTGCTGTGGATTCCTGCTACTCTACAACGTGCCTAAACCCCTTTACTAAAAAAACAATTTAAAAATTAAAAATAAAAAAATCTGTTTTCTTCAGAACGAAAGCAAAATATCGATGTTAATATATCGATTTTTCTGGTGAAAAACATCGATGTTTTTGAAAACCGATGTTATTTTGCTATCCCTATCGGCGACTCCTTGCTCTCGGTACAACATGCCGAGGCCGCCGCAGGTGCCACCGCGTGCGCGAAAACGAAACCGCGACCGCGCCCTACCGTCGGCGGTGGCAACTAATTGCGCTGCTCGCCACGGCAGCGCTCGCCCGCCAGCCTGCCAGCCAGCCTGCCTGCCCCCCCCCGGCCAATTAAGGGGGGGTGACCATCTCAAAACGTTTTTTTTGCAGGAAAATACTTTAGATCTGAGCGGAGCCGTTTACTTCGCAGCCAAGGACAAAATATTACTCTACATCTCGGTTTTCTTTTGGACAATCCTTGTGAAACGTTTACAAATAAAATAGACTCGAAAACATAAGGTAGATGGTGGCTTAATCATTTATTTCCATTGTCCTATATCGATCTTCAGGGGTCTCAATTAGAATAATTGGGGGTCACCGCCCGAAAATATACAATTTTATTTTAAATTGTGATTTTTATTATTTACTTATTAGATCAATAAACCTCTTGCATTTTTATTTCACAAATTCAAGAAACAACCAATGATCGCGTTGTTTTTTCAGCCTTTCGACAATTTTGATGTTAAATGTTGCATATGATAATGCCATAATTCGTATATCTTTTATATTTTCAATTATTTATTGTTAAGTGATTATTGTTTTAAATGTTTAGTGAAATATGTGATATCGAGTAACACACAAGTTTATTTCGTGTTCTCAAGTAAATTGCTAATTATATTTTCAATTATTTATTGTTAAGTGATTATTGTTTTAAATTTTGCTGTAAAGAGAAATTTGGAAAAGGTCTGCGACGAAAACAATTTGTCAAACCTTGTTGCAAATATTTCTTATTCAAAACCAACTCAAAATAACTATTTTTGGAATGTCACTTTTCATTCTATGTAGTTTACTTGTGTATATCTTAACTGTTGTGTGACCAAACGATCTACAAACGTTAAAATATTCTTTTTGTAAAATAAATTAGTATTAACAAAAATCTGCATATTACTTAAGAAATATTTGATATATTAACGGAAACGTTTTGTACTTGTAGATGTTTGTGATTAAGATGATATGAATAACAGTTTTGTGTAGGCTTTTAATATTTGTTTAACTTAACTGTTTTGTATTTTAAGTTATCCGTGTGCTTCACACAGAAATTTGAAATAGATAAATCTTTAAAAAAAATTGAATTGATTAAATTGAAACCTTTCATTTCTCTTACGCACCGACGATAGCTATCACCGAAATGCGGCCAAAACAATTTTGCAGAATACAACTATGCAGCAAGCACCACAAACATAGAAGTATTGCTCAGATTTGATTCATAAACAACACGTACATTAACCGACTCAACTTGTTTTATATGAAATGTTAATCTAAGAAATCAGTACTTACAACATACCAAATAAAATTAAATCAACTTCCAAAACATTTTCATGAAAATTCATGTGAAAACAATGAAGATACACTAGTTGAAAACGTTTACCAAATTTAAATCATACTTTAGAATTTGTAATGTAACTACCTCAAAGAGATAATTCTTCTAGTCTTGAACACAGTTTACAAAATTATGTACAAAATAATGGTACAAATGTGCAAAATGCTCTAATAAAGAATAGAGAAAGTAGGATATTTGTTGACTTTTCACAAGTCTATTTCAGGTTTCATTAATTCCTGGGTGATCTGAGTTGTGTTTTATACATAGACGTAATAATTATTAAAAGAAAGTAATGGTGTGTAGCTGAAATCTTGTAGTAATCCATTGTAGATATAGGGTTAATCATCCACAACTATAACAATATATAAAAATATATTTATTTCAGGCCCAAAGTTAACTTTCGGGTATTTATTTTACTTGATTTGTCAATTTTATCTTTATGTCAGAGTTCTTTATGTTAATGTCTCAATTTTTTCCTTTTTTGTTAGAGAGCCACTAGAAGATGGGAAATTTTTGTTCCCGGGAAGTTAACTTTGGGCATGAAATAAATATGTTTTGTATATTGCTGTCGTTGTGGATGATTATCCCTATATCTGAAATTAAAGTAACTTCAATAAGATTTACTGTAAGTTTTGGGGGAGGGGATTTTAATTTTCTTTTCCTTGGGCTTTTATCCAATAGACCAACATCATTAGACCAACACACTTGTGGGCTCCTCTGATCTGGGGTCAGCAGAACGCAAGGCCCTTCGCGACAACATATACATACAAAGTCAAGGGACAAACAACCATGCCCTAGAGAGGAGTCGAACCTGCGACCCTTCGGCCTGAAGCGCTGAGTCGGTACTCGCTCTTGGACACCTCGGCCATCCGGGTCGGCGAGGATTTTCATTATAAACGACATGGAAAACAGTGTGTGAACTGTAGCAGTATCTGCAAAAACTTGATAGGGATCTCAAAATAAATGTGTTAATGTTGTTTATTTTGATAAATAAAATTGAGAAACAAAATTTTGTGCTAAAGATAATATATTTATAGTTTTTCATAAGAACTGAGAAAGAAGCTGAAAGGCAGTTGGGAAAAATTATAATTACCTTCAAGGCCACCATACTCGAACCATGCTTACAACCCAACCGAGTGTACAATCATGATACAAGTTCAGTAGTTACACAATAATTAAGTTACCACCATATTTTTTTCATCGTAATGGTTTAATAAATATGCCAACGAAAATTTTTCATTTCGTTGATTTGCAATATTTTATATTACACGTATGCTATTACGTCGTAAATACAGAATTTATTGATAACGCGATTATTCTACTACTTTTGCCAGTTTAAGAGATATGTAAGTGGAAATAATGCATTCACCGGAAATAATGTTAACTTAACGAGGTTTTAATGGGATGTCCTGAAACTGCCCTAACAAATAGGTTAATGAACTCATTGATTCCCATTGACAGTTTTGTAGAAAATGCTATTTGTTTTCTAGAGTGTGTAGTTATCAAATATGCAGTTGAATTTGCATTTCTATCTGAAATAAATTTAAAATGGTAGAACTCAACCTTTGCTCTGACTTTCATATATTTCAGTAAGATTTCAAGAAACACATATATCTTGGACGCATAAAATAGTACAAAAGTCGTTTTATACAAAAATTATTTACAAAATTAAGGAGTAGTTTATGTAAACACGAATCTTCTTGTAATTGTACATGTTCACTTCGTCAAATTTTATCCATGTACCGCGTGCTCCCTTTCGTAATGGTGTGCTACATCGTTCGGGGTCGGAGTTTGCAAAGATCTACTTCTTATCAACTTGCCTGATTTCTTTGATTTTCCTTTCCCCACAGTGAATTCTATTTCCGTTGGAGCGTGCCCCACCACACACAATTTCGACATGTCAGGCAATTTGCATTCTGCTGTCTTTACTCGCACTATTCAGTTTGGGAGTGCTAGGGAATCGAGTCGGAGTTCCACCTTTTGGAGGCGGCAAGCAGCTGGGTGGTAGCATGAGAGGAATACCTTTCATGTAGCCTGGGACGAGTCGTTTTGCCGGAACGCCGTAAACCTCGGGTGAGAACGTGCGTTGCTTTGAATTGGTTGGAGGAACGTACTGGACACATGTCTTCTCTTTGGCACTGTCTTCGGATGTGGCAGCGAGCCGTTCAAATTCGGGTTTCGGGGATTTGCTGCTTTTTCGGATTTCGTCCAGCTTCCTTAGGATGTCTTCCCTTTCGGTACACTCCTTCCGCACTGTATCTTGTAAGACGTCGATCATGTTGTCTTTATGTGCCAGGTTTTCTTTGAGGTTTTCCATTTCTTGTAGCATCCTTTGATACTCTTGGGCTACTGCTCAGTTGGTTGTTTCTCATTGTAGCGTTGTTTGTCGATATTTCTATTTGCTTTTCCAAGCATAACATATTCCGTCTCATTTGTTCCCTGCAGTCTGTGAGTTTCGCGTTCCATTTCTCATGAATTAAGTCTTCGTTTTGTTTCGCCTCCAAGACTTCTTTTCAGTTCATTGTAAGCATTCGATTAGCTTTTCGTAGTTTTCTTTTACCTCTCATTTGTTCCCTGCAGTCTGTGAGTTTCGCGTTCCATTTCTCATGAATTAAGTCTTCGTTTACCATAACAACCTGCATCTCAAAATCTTGTTGTAGGCGTGTATACGATCTTCTATGACGCTCTCTTTTTATCATATCTCTTCTGGTTTCTTCCTCTTCATATTTAAGATTAGCCATTTGTTGTGTTTGCTGTCTTAACTCAATTAATTCTCGTTTCATTGTCTCTCGCTCTGCATTGAGTTTTTCGATATTTAGCTCTGCGTCTTTTAAATTCTGTGACAGGATTTTTTCTTGAGACAAAAATGTGCCATATCGAAATAATTTCTCTTTTCTTGTAACTGTTGCGAGCTCCATGTTTAAAGATTCGATGTATTTTCAACTCTTTCTTTTCCTGCCTTTCTTTATCCGCTTTCTGTCGCAACTCACGTCTTCTCTTCAAACAGCTCTTAATTTTTCTATCTCGTTTACCATCACTAATCTCCTTCTTCAAATCTCCCAGAATACTAGAAATCCGACCGTCGTAAGAGGACCTTTGTCTTCAAGTTCCTCTTTATCTTGCTTTTCGTTATTTAAACGAATTATTTCTTCCATATCGTTTCTTTGCCCCAAAGGTCTCTTTCAAAGACTCGTTTTCTATTTGAAATTTCTCAAGATTTCTCTCAGCTTCTTGTAAATTTCTTATTAACTCAACTTCTTGATTACGCAAAGCTTCAATTTCCTGACGAGAATTTTCTTTTTCTCGCAAAAGCATTATGTTCTCATCACTCAATGTTTCTATACGCTTTGAATATCTTTGTTGAATATCCTTTTCCTTCTTCTGCAGTTTTCCTTGGAGTTCTGAGTCTTTGTCGCTTAATGTATTTCTCAACATTTCAATTTCCTTTTGTCACCAAATCCATTTATTCAAATCCTTTGCAAATTTCGAATTAAATTCTCATAAGATGATTTCATCTCTTGCAATTTTATAATCAATTCTTGGACTTCATGTTTTGAAGAAACATTTTGTTCCAACTTTTGCCTGCAGACCGCTAGTTCATTTCTTAAGCATTCGTTTTGAACTTTGAGTTCTTCACATTTTTCTTCGTTGTGTTCATACGCCCTCTCTTGAGATTGCAAATTACACATTTCGAAAGTAAGTTTTCCTTTTTCTTCTAAAAGTGCACGATATTGCTTTGATATCAATTCAATTTCACTTTTATATTTCTCCTTCATCTGCCTTTCATTAGCTTCATATTTACTTCTTAATTCTGTATCCCTATCGTTAAGAGCAGTCCTTAGTCTCTGAATTTCACTGACCATCATCAATCTTCGCGTTTCAAAATCTTGTTCCATCACACGAATTCGTTCGTCGTACGAAGCTTTTACTTCTTCAAATCGTTTTGATTTCCTGCTCTTCAATTTTCAAACCAATCAATTGATCAGATCTTTGAAGAGGTGAACTGAATTCCTGTTTCAAAAACTCATTTTCTTCTTTTGCTTTTTCGAGACTCGCCTTTGCTTCCTGCAAATCTCGACCTAGTATTCGCCCTTCAGTTTGTAATGAAGTTTCCTGCAAAATTAATATTTCTTTTTCGTGTAAGAGCTTGCGATTTTCGTTTCTTAAAGTGTCGAGTTCTGTGGAAAATTTCTTCTATTCTCTTTCCTTCTTTGCATTTTCTCTCGACATTCAACCCTTTTTTGTAAGTGCTTTTGAGATTATCAATTTGGTTTTGCATCTCCAACGATCGAGATTCTGCGCTGTCCCTTAGTGCATTAATTTCGTCTTCCATCTCTTCACACTTGTTACGTGCTTCGGAGGAAAGTTTGTAGGCAAAGTCGCGATCCATGGAATTTCGCGTATTATCGACATTGAGTTTTAATGCATTGTTTTCCATTTTTATTTTATCTAGACTTTCCTTCGCATCTCGAAGAGAGGATTCCAAAATTAACTCTTTAGCTTGTAAAGAACTTACTTCAAGGGAGTAATTTTCTTTTTCCTGCAACAATTTACAATTCTCTGAGCGTAGATTTTTTTCGATATTCCTAGCTCTTTCAAGTTCGAGTGTCAACGTTTGGGCAATGTGTCGTAAATCTTCGTTTTGGGAAACTATACATTTTATTTTCAAGTCACGTCCGTCTTTAGTTTTTTTCCCATTGCCATCTTGATCACTTTGATCATGCTTTTCGTTGGCGTTTGACGCTGCAGATGTTATTTTCTTATTCAATGAATTACTGATGCGAATCACTTTGTCCATCTGATTCTCCAAGTTTTCCACAGTGTTTCGTTGTGTCATCCATGTTTGGCAAATTACAGACTAAGAACTTTGAGGTTTCAGGATCTTGAAATACACAAACGACTTTTGCGTTCAATTTCAATGCATTACGTACTTTATCTGACCAGCTATACACAGAGCTATCTTTTCTCATTTTACTAAAAGATTACGATTTTATCGTAGATTGTTGGAAGTAAATACATAACATTTAGAAATATACGAATCATATGAGACTAGTTTACATTTAACACTGTACCAAACGTTTTGAAACTTCGAAGTAAGCTCTTCATTACCGCTTAGAGCGAGATTGAAGAGGTACTATGTGTTTGAAGTTGTTAAATTTAGTTGTTCTGGTGGATTCTCGAAGTATGATCAGGTCACTCCACATTCGAGAAGTATCTTCGAAGCTGGTTGTATCAAAGTGATATTCTGAAAATACATTATTCATACAGACAAAAAATGACCAACAACAAAATTCAGTCATACAATGTAAATTTTGTCGTGTTATATAATGAATGAAAACAATGTTTATTTATTTGCACATAAATGTTTCTCAGTAAATAGGAATAGAATAAGACCTACCTTGGTTTTACTCCAAAGAATAACACTAGTTTGATTAAAATATTTTTCTATCAAAAAATGGTCAGGATTTTGTATTGAGAACGAATTTTGAGATGCCCACTTCTTGGTTATTTGTGACCTGTTTTCCAAATACATGCGTGCCACCTGAACCGCAATGCATCTGAACATGGCAGTATATTATGAAATATTCTTTTGTTATTGTTTACGGATAACAATGCCCTCTTGATTTATGAACACATGATCGGGTACAGAATGTGAAATACTACTTGATGTGTCAATAAGTGTAGGGGTTAAGACCTATGCTCGCAATGTTAAATTGTAATATTTTGTGACACGTTTTGTTAAGAACTGTATTAACTACATAAACCAATTTGTAAACCCTTTTAGGAACATATTTAGTCCTCTCTCAGAGTTTTTGTTACGGCTCTACGTACTCATAAACAACGACAATAAAAATGTTTTTCTCGATAATGATTTTGTTGTACATTTTTTCAAAATAATATTTTATAACATTAATTTTCAAGATGGAAGTTAAAATAAACTCCGTAGATATGCCATTAGTAATATTTTATTACAAAAAATAATAATTTAGATATGAAAAATAGTTTCTGATAAAATGAGTCATTTAAACAAATTTCAGTTTTAGGTAAATTAAGTTTTAATATATAAAATGTGGTACCTCAGTACTTGTGAATTATTTGTCACAACTGGCATTCTCATCTTCATTAACAGTTCTTTATTGTTTCCTGATGTTTTCAGAAATCTTCTGAATTTCTTCTATCACTTTATCTGATTTGTTAGTTTTAATATCTTCATTTCATTATAATTTTTTACTGTTTCTATGCTTAAATTATTTGAAAAAATTACTTTGTCAAAATGGTATTATTGAATATAACAAAATCATCCAAAACAGTTTCTAAAAGTATGTCATGGGGGAGGGTGCTACTTTACTTCGAATATCCCCCCACACACATTGCTATTTTTGAAATAACAACAGAATGAAACTCTTGGTTTGAAATTTTGAAACGTGTCTATTCATAATTGAACACTTCTTTACAATGTGACTGCGCTCAGTTTTGGAATGCCTTTTGGAATGCTATGTGTGTTCGGGCCCACACGCAAAAGCAGAAAGGGACGTATAAATATAAAACGCTTCCTACGCCCTAAGCGGCAACACCGGAAGCGTGGCATGGAAAGTAAGTTGCCAAGCGGCACCACTGCGCCGCGTGATATTCGCTTTCGCGACCCGAATCTTCTAAACCGTTCTAGAACATTTTCAAATTCTAGCAGTTGCCTATTGGACTGTTCAAATTCACCCCACCTCGCCATACTGCAACCGCTGGAAAAGCAGTCGCTAATTGGCCAGTTCAAATCAGTTCAAATCCCCTCTTCGCGTGCCCGATAGAACTCGCAAACCGAACAGAAATAGTCGCTGAGTCGCTAATTGGCCAGTTCAAATCAGTTCAAATCCCCTCTTCGCGTGCCCGATAGAACTCGCTGAGTAGCACCCTTGCTGAAGCATGTCTCGGCTCCGTGTTGAAAGATCCGTAAATTTTATACAGAAAGTAATATTCTGTGCTTATGTTGTGCAAGTGAAAAGCCACATTGTTTTAATTTGTTGTAGTTCAGCATTGTGTATAAATCACTCGCTGAGAAGCAGCCAGTGCAGAAGTATATCTCGGCTCAGTGTTAAAAAAATCACGTAAATTCTTATGCAGAAAGTAATATTCTGTGCTTATGCTGTGCAAGTGAAAGCCACATTGTTTCAATTTGTTATAGTTCAGTATTGTGTATGTATTGAACTAATTAATGTATTGTGATTCAAGATGGAAGATTCCTGTATTCTCACACTGAGAACAATAACTTAGTGTAATTTTATTGTAAAGAACAATTGTGATAACTCAAAGCTAATTAAACATCATTCTGCAAGGTGAGAAGTGTGTTTCCATGATAATCCACATTATTACAAAATTCCTAACGAGCGTCGAAAGGGGCTGAGTGGATTGCCTACCTACTTTCAACAACCAATAATACAGTCCACTACAAGCAAAGGTAACCCGCCACGTCCATGGTCCTTCGAGCTTCGGATATCGAACTAGTGACCCGTGGAAAGCAACCCGCTCCGTCCAGTGTGAATGTTCCGTAAGCCTTAGTAGTTGGTGGGTGGAAGAGTATTGTGATATGAAGCCAAACTGATGCTGTGGTATACTGTTTGTTTTCTTGATATGTTTGTTCAATATGATGAGTATTAGTTTCTCTAAATTTTGATATTAAAGGAAGCAGGCTAAGAGTTCTGTAATTTTCTACTTTTGAGTGATTGTTGTTTGGTTTAGCTATTGGGTGAATGAATGAGTGTTTCCATATTTGAGGAAAATACTCTGTTCTCAATACAGAATTGTAAATATTATTTAGAAAAGCAATGGCGTTCTCGGGTAGATTTTTTAAAATGATTGTATTGATCCGATCGCGGCCTAGCGATTATTTTATTTTGCATATCATTTATTATTTTTCTTATTTCATTAGGGGATATGAATTGTATTGAGTGGGGAACATTATATAGGGGAACATTGAACATTTTCAAAATTTCATCGTGTTTCGGATCTGTAGGGGAGTTATTGGGGGTAAATGTGTCAACAAAGTGGGAGTGTAGTTCTTCAGCCTTTTCCATTGGGGAGTATTTTTTACCATCACTAATTGCTAATGGGGGAATATTTAATTTTTTTAGAGTCTTTTGGTAAATTGCCTTAGTAAATTGCTTTAAGTATTTAAGTTATTGATATAGGAACTATATTGTTCTTGTTTATATTTATTAAGAACCTTTCTACAAATATTATTTAACAGATTTAGTTTTTTTTTAAAGAAGGAAATTTAAGGAATTCCAAAGTCTCTAGTTTTATTTTTATACGAATTAAGTTAATTATATTAGATGAGAGCGGTTTATGTAGTAGTTTGTTAACATCTAAGATTCTTATCAATATGATTGTTGTTAATAGTACTAATTATTACGTAGTTAAGGGTCGTGATGGCTTGGTTAATTTTTTGTGGAGAATTCATGTTGTGAAATGAAGGTATGATTTTTTTTTACATTTCCTTTAAAGTACTTACAATTAATGTTGTAAGAATTTAAGGCAGGTGGGGGAGTTGGAGGAGGTTTTTCTACGCGAGTTGATATTATTACCGGTAAATGATCTGATTCTAGTTCATCATACGGTGTAGATATGAAGTGTGTTTTAATATTTGTGACTGCTATGTCAAGTATGTCTGGACTTTTGTCTGGATCATATGGGAAGTAAGTGGGTTCGGATGGAGCTAATATGTTGAGATTTAGATTTCGTTTTATGTTCTATAAGTATTTGCCAGCAGTATTCATAGACCGACATCCCCATGAGGTATGTTTGGAATTTAGGTCGCTTGCAATAATGAATTGACTTGATAGTTGTAAAAATGTGGAGAAGTTGCTGTTATAGATTTTGATATTAGGAGTTTTATGCAGTCACTATTGTTAATGTCTGTTAAACTGTTATTATTATACTTTAAATTCATTGCTGCTTTTTCGAGACCGGACGCGTGTGGTAGAGGCGATGTCGTAAGCTGTTTTTTTATTAATATTATGACCCCTCCGCCTTTCGAGTTTAGTCTGTCTTTGATGGTTTTGTATCCCTGTGGAAAAAATGGAGCTTCTGGGTTGAGATGTGAGTTTTTTATGCATGCTTTATCAATTCTGTTAGCATTTAGGAAGTGTTGTAATTCGGCTTTTTAGTTGAATATGCCGTTGGCATTCCAATTTGTTATAATTAAATCATTATGGTGATCCATAATTGTTGTTTAATGACATAGCAATTGAGTGCTGGATATTCTGTATAATTGTTGGTATTAGTGAATTTATAAAATTAATGATGTGGTGGTTTAAACTGTTTTGTTGAATGAATTACCAATATTGAAGTTGTTGTGGTTTCTGTTTGCGTTTGGTTTAATGTTGTTGATGTTGATGCTGATTTGTGTTTGTTGTATTTCGTTGGTAGTTGGTATTTGTCGCCTGTGCGAAATTAGGTATGTTGTTTAAGCCAATATTGGAAAGTATGTTATATTGAATTGCAAGAGAATAGGATTGTTCCTATGTCTGTCATTTGTATTATTTCTTTTTCTTACCAATATTTTTCGATAATATGGACATTTTACTGATCTGAGGTCAGCCCTACGCTTCCCTAGACAAAGTTTACATGTTGGGGGGAATTCTTTTGTTCACAGTTTGCCGATAGGTGATCACCTGCACAAAACTCGCACGAAATGACATAATTACAGTTGTTTTTCGTTCATCGGATTTCGTTCTTCTTTCTGATTGCACTATGTTATTGCCTTTTTGTTTTATTTCTAGAACATCCTCGATTTTGTGAGTTCCATCAAAGTTTGCTGCCACTGCTGGGATGGAAGAATTGTTTTTATATAGTCAAGTAACTTTTGTAACAATTGAATTTATTCATTCAGCTCAATTTCATTTTCTGTGATTGAAGGATGAATATTGTTGATCGCTATTAAGTGATGAATATGTGTGAAATTGTTCTTTTAGGGGCCAGAAAATATTTAACTGCTTTTCGGAAGTCGACCACTAACTGGAAATGGATTAGAATCTTTTAATCTTCAATTCGGTGGTGAAGTTGCATGAGATGTTAGTTTGAATTCCATTCGCGAGAGTAAGTTGATTTTCAAAATTTGTGACCAAAATTGGTGGGATTTTATGTTCTTCATGTATATCATCTGGGATCTCTTTATTTAACCAACTAAATCTGTTTTTGATTTCTACATTGCACTGACTTTGTAAGTTCGACCTTGCCGAAGGCTGACTGTCTGTGATTAGACGTTTTAAGTCTGTCATCACTGTCGTTATCGCTGGCTCGCTTTCATTGCGACGTTACCTTGTTCTGATGCAGTTGGGTTGAAGCAGCAGTCTGTTGTGACTGTATTTGTTCCTCGAGCTGGCCTGATGATCCGGTCCCGAATTGGTTGTCTTTCCTTGCATTTTGTTGAAGATGGAACGAAATGTCGGAGTATTCCATGGTGTCCGTGAAGTTCACTTTGCTTTCGTTGGGGACCACATTATATGAACCTTTCGAATTATATATCGAATTTAGGACTTCACTGACCATTCGCCCTGTGCTGGATAAATCATTATTCTTCATTCAACTACTAAAGCACTAGTAGTGAATAAATGCACCCACTAAATACTGTTTCGTACACTAAGTCACCTTTTTTTTTCTAAAGTTCGTAGCGATGTTGAATTACACTCTCACTCTTAACGATTCTAGCTGCTGTTAAAGGAGCGACTGCTCTGGCCCGCAGTTGAAGCGAGAATGACGCGCTCAGTATAAGATAATATTTTTGAATAAATTAAGAAAAAACATAAAAACCTTGGATTTTCGAGGGGGACGGTCCCTATTCCTGAGATCACAACCAAGAAATATACCCACCCACCTAATTTTCTATACAATCAAAAGAGCGTTTTGTAACTACTTCGACTTGCGAACTGAAATTCGTTCCGGGATTATTTGTCATTTCTTCCGATGTTACTCAATATCCCATCCTTCTTTCGTATCCAAATTCTCTTTCCTCTCTCTCTCTCTCCCCCCTCCCCTCTCTCTCCCTCTTTCTCTCTTTCTTTAGCTTTCTCTCTCTCTCTTTCTTTCTCTCTCTTTTACTTTCTCTCTTTTTCTTTCTCTCTTTCTTTCGTTCTCTCTCTCTTTCTCTCTTCGCGTCTGCAGAAGGGGTCCAGAGGAGATCGGCGCTTGCGATTACAACCACTCTGAATGGGAACACGTGCAATATCGCGTATTAAATGAAGTAGAAATACTTGAGTAGTAGTTATTCAAGAGAAGTGAGTCAAGATAAGTCGTATTTGTATTTTTTATGTAAAATGCGTGACAAATTTTGCATTTGTTGACCCCAAGGATGGTTTTCGTTGTTAGAGGAGGTCAAAGGCCTGAACCTCTCTGTCGTCTTAGAAATGCGAGAGCGAATGTAGTTCAATTAGCAACATTTTTTCTCAGGTAACTTCACCCATCAATCTTAATACGTAGAACATCTTGAAATACCACTCATCACACAGATATTACACACGCATGCCAATTATCCTCTTGCTTCAGCTATTTGCATCGCATGTTTATTTAACATGCATGCTTGTACATTGTATAACTTAGAGGATTTTGCATGCCTTATATGAAATAATTACTGAAAACAGTGATAGCAAGACGTTTCAAAATTAATTAGTAAGAGAGACCAATGGAGATATTTGGAGAGGAGAGAAAACCGGCTCCGTGTTGGTCGACTCCGTGTATCACATTTTAGCGGGGAAGTAACACTCCCGCTTCTCAAATAACATCTGGATAAGAACAGGCACTACACTTACGAGACCAACGACCTTTTTAATTGGCGCGTCCGGCATTACTTTTCCTCTCTCGCTGCAAGCATTCTTGTGCTTCCAATACCCCGCTTCCCTAAGAATACCGCCGGGATGTCACTCATGGGACCAACGACTTGCGTAGTTGATGCACTTGGCTTCAATATCCCCTCCCTCACTGTAGGCATCCTTGTGCTTGTAACATCACGGCTTCCCTAATAACCCCGCCAAGATAACTCAGATTACACATACGGGATCAATGATCAACGTATTATACGCACGTTTTCTTGAGCCCTGGAATACCCCCACTCTTACATACTCGCCAACATGAGTTGAATTAACTAACAATAAATAATGATGACCGGGAGCGGTAGCTCAGTGCATCAACTGATGTCACTGCAGCGCCTCAGACCGGGAGGTCCTAGGTTCCCTCTCCCCACGGCGGCAGGATTTTCGACAATAGCTTTTCCGCTAGGTCGCATTCAGTCGCTGTCTGGAGGAGACTTCTAGCGGCCGGCTACTCTGATCGGTAGTTTTCCGTGCTTTCTCCGATCAACACCAGGCGAATGCCGGAGCAGTACCCTATCAAACGGGCCACGGACCGCGCGCGATATGTCCTTCCTCTTCCGTGTCCTATCCTCTCCCCTTACACACACTCACACACCACGCACTAACATGCACTCCCACATTCCGGGTGACCGGTCGGGAGCTTAGAGCTTGTCCCGGCTGGGGCGGTGGCCCGCTGGTGGGAGAGTCCTGGTTAGGGGGAAACCCCACTAGCTGACGGTAGGTCGGTGCCGGATCTCGCCATCCAGCGGGGGAAGATCACCGCCATCTGCGAGAAAAAAACATGCACTACACTAACGGGACTAATGACCGAAGTAGTTGACGCGCCCGGAAACACGAAAAAAATCAATCAATCAAACAATAAATGATAGCAATGAGAGTTGTAGACAAAATCTGATAACCAGAGATGATTGTTTCGTGTAATAGAAATTATTTTGCACCGAAAAACAAATTACAAATACAATATAAAATTTTTCTTCTCAAAACAACCAAACTCCTCACTTTTCTCGTAACTAGCGTAGCGAGGGCTCAAAGAAATGTGCGCGGATAATAACAGACACGCCTGGCATCAATATTTACTGTCTCACTGCAAGCATTCTTGTGTTTGCAACACCGCTGCTTCGCTAATAACGCCGCCGGGATGTCATGCACTACACTTACGGGACCTCCCCTACCTCACTGCTGGCATTCTTGTGCTTACAATATTGCGGCTTCCCTAATAAGCCCGCCTAGATAATAACTCAGATTACACTTGCAGGATCAAGGATCTACGTAGCAGACTCGTGTAGCGTCACGTTGGCGGCCGTGGATGGGAGGAGGAGCGGAAGTATCGCATACCTGCGGGCATGAATAGCTAGGCGCCCGGCGTTGGGATACATTTAGACAAAGGGGACGCCAGCTTGACCGGGAAGGTCACGTGGTAGACGCGAGCCTCCCTCCCACACCTAGGACGGTCTCGTGACGGCTGCACGCTGGTACAAAATCGAGCCGACGAGCTCACACGGGGGTTTTAATTCTGGAAACCTCGCGCGACGCGCAAAACCTTACGCCCAGGCTGGAGCGTGTCGTGTTTAGTGCATGGATGACGAGGTCACGGTAGTGGCGCGAGAGTATTGTCAGAGGAGGCGGGGCCTCCCTAGCTATGTGGGGTATCCACAGGGAAATACAAGTGTGTAGTTTCGGAGCAGAAGTTGGTTATTGTACATACATGTAAATACACTTGTACATACTTGTAAATGTCTGTGTGTTTTTCTCCATGACGCCACACCCGCCTGGCATCAATATTTCTCCGTCACTGCCGGCACCCTCGCGCTCGCGTATGACGCCTGGACAACGGCAGGCGAACCTCGGCCTCTCGGAGCGCTGCGGCGTATGCTCGGCAGGTACGTGCAGGCGGAGCGGCGCCGGCGGCGCGGGCGAAGGGCGAAGGGCGGAGGCGTGCGGGGCGTCGCAATGGGCCGGCTGTTGGGGGGCGCAGTATCCGAGCAATGAATGTTATTTCAGACAGGCTCTCCGTCTCGGCGGTAGTTCAGCGGTCACCGACAAACACGCAAAGCGTTTTCTCGATCGGGAGGACTGGGTTCGAAACCGGCGATTTTCGATCACAGCCAGGTCGAATTCGCGACGTCTTCATACGGAGCCAGCCACCAGGAGTTCCCGATCAGGCGAATATCGGAGCAGGCCTTCCCAACACGACCGGCGCGCACCTGTTCTTTCCTTCTTCATCTCTATTTCACACACTTCTCAGTTATTTCAATACATATCACACTACTTTCATAGTTTTCGGATAGTCGAGCACGCTGGTGGTGCTCGCCGTGGGAGAGTTCACAAAATCAGAGAGTCGGCGTTGATCCGTTATCCAGCGGGAATATCGTGAGGCATCCCCGAGAAAAACATGCACGTCAACTGCTTTGGTCATTATTCCCGTTAGTGTAGTGCATGCTCTTTTATCGCGAGAGGTGGCGGCGATCTTCCCACATGGATGGCGAGATCCGGCGTCAACTACACGTCGGGTAGCGAGTTTTCCCCAACCAGGACTCTCCCACGAGCGGGGCACCGCCCCAGCGGGGAAAGCTCTAAGCTCCTGATCGGTCTCCCGGCATGTGCGGTAGTATAGTGCATGTGTGTGTGTGTGTGTAAGGAGTAGAATAGGATAAGGGAAGAGTAAGGAAAGATCGTGGCGCGGTCCGTGTCTCTTTGTTAGGTTACTGCTCTGACATTCGCGTGGTGTTGATCGGAGAAACCACGGAAAACTACTGGATCAGAGCAGCCGGTTGCTAGAATTCTCCTCCAGACAGCGTCTGAATTCGACCTAGCTGAAAAGCTAGTGTCGAAATCCTGCCGCCGTCAGGACTCGAACCTAGGACCTCCCGGTCAGAGGCGCTGCAGTGACATCAGTTGATGCACTGGGCTACCGCTCCCGGTGGAAGGGATTGGAGAATTACCCTATCACAAATGCTTATTCATTGCTTCGGATCGCCGCAATTCGAAATAAAATGTAGTAGCGTTTGTATAATTTTCTGCTTTGCCTGTGGGCCTGAACATATGGGAATAAAACATTGATAAGTGGCATTTACAACTGAGTGACCCAGTTGAAATTGAATAAACACGACTTTGCCTACTTGTGGTAATCCCAAGATCCGAACATGATGCAGTTGGTAATTCCAGTCATTAAATGGAGCTACCAAGAGACAGACGTCTGACGAACATGTGAATAAGGTTTTATGTTCAACATATATCACCATCTATAGGCACATGCAAAATGGTAAATACGGCATCTGTAAGTTAATGTGAGCCTTATCAGTCGCTTAACCTACCAATGCCGTGTATTCAAAATCCTAGAACAAACCATATTAGAGAACAAAGAAAATTTACCCCTCGATTCCAAAACTATATATTATCGCAACTAATGGATCATAGATTTTCAGACTTTCTAATCATCTCATCTATCTCTCTCTCTCTCTCTCTCCCTCTCTCCTCTCTCTCCCTCTCCCTCTCTCCTCCCTCTCTCTCTCCCTCTCTCCCTCTCTCTCTCCCTCTCTCCCTCTCTCCCTCTCTCTCCCTCTCTCTCCTCTCTCTCCCTCTCCCTCTCTCTCTTCAAAAAATAGGCAAAATATAGGCTATTATACAATCTTACTAAATATTTCACCAGATATTAAATCTGAGGGTAATTTTGAGTCATGGAATAAAGGGGTGTCCCAACAGACGAGGAAGTCTAAGTACATTAGTGTGTTATTGCCGACTATGTGTGATTTGTTTTGTCATGAAATACACAGATAAGAAGCCTCAATATTTCTCAAAAATAGGTATCTAATGGGATACTATATTTCTTGTAAAAACACACAATAATGTAAAAGGTTTATGATTAGGAGGTCTATTTTCATTTTTCGTTGACCTCTAAAAATTTCAGTTGAGACAAAGAACCCAAAATCCACTCTAAGTGGTCGACCACATTAGCAGCAACTGCTATATTTCGAACGATTTTAGTAACTAATTGTCGGTTGGATGATTACTAGTAACTAATTAATATCCAGTTATTTCAGAATGAGTTTTGTCTATTCTTTGTCATGTATAACCATCATTGAAAATATGTTATTTTTCTCATCTGTAACCCTCACATTTTAGTTTTTTAATGATACATTGAACTTGATCCCAAAAATATAACATCTTTAATTTTATAGAAATTAATAGAAAGGATGCGTAGCATAGAAACAACAAAACATTGTATTTTGGGAGTGCACAATCTCGTGAAAAAAGTCTCTAGCTCCTTGAATTATGCATATTTACTAAAGTTTTTTTGACTTCCCTGAAGGTCGGCTCCCAAAAACTGAGAAAGGTCGATTTCTTTTGTAAAGTACGACCTGCTCTCCAAAAAACTCGGCCTAGTTTCGAAAAGCATTCTTCATACTTTATTCCAACCGCAAATCCGCTAGCATATATCTTGAGCCAACTTCCAAAGAAGTCCTGCAGATTAAGCTTAGCTCACAAAGAAACGACTCTTTTATCGGAACAAGAAATCATAAATCCTTGTTTTCTTCGAGATGTTGCTTCCGTTCCTGGATATTCCCCGGTCGTTTTAAAACTACTCACTCCAGTACACATGCGGCCCGTCAAAGTTTCGTCGTAAAATGTTGTGAACTACTTGGAGAAGTTGAGCCTGCGTAAAATATTCTAAGACTTCACCTGAATCATGCAGCTCTCTTGTTTTGGAGACACCTACATGGCAACTTCGGAAGCAGTTCTCAAATCAAGTGATTCATTTGGAGGAAGTGAATCTCACTAGAAAACTAGAATCTCCTAGTTTTAAAGCAGTGTACCTTCTATAATACACGTCTGCTGTAATCTTATTTATCCAGCCTAGAACGCAGTTGTTAGCGATGGAAATATTTGGAATCCTAAGAAGTGCTTTATTTCTTCATAAGAATGTTTTTCGAATTACTCCAGGAGTAAAAGCTGAAAAACACTTCAGCCTCTTTCAATTTTTAACAGATAACAGAAGTTTGTAATGAGATTGCAACCGCAACAATGGCGAGATGTCTGCTTGAAAGGAACATTGAACAATTTGAATCGATTTTTTTAAACTTCACAGAAGGTTTGCTGCGTGTTTGCAACCAGAACCTTTCTCGTTGCAACAGCCGCCCACGTCTCTGCCCGCCTCTTCCTGATTTCCCCGTTCGGCGAGCAATTCTTTGGAAGAAATAACACTTCCACAAAGAAACACAGGACGAGAGAAGAAAAGGCGAGTAAATTGGGCCCAGATTTAAACTCGGTTTCTTTACGTAAAAGAAATTGAAGTGAATAGAAGTGAAAAGGGAATGCGAAAGCAAAGAAAAGTTAGATGAAACAGATGTAAAACGAAAATAAATTACAAAAATAACAGAAAAAGGTTTGTCCTCCAAGGAAACCCAAAGCGTGATCACCGCTTGAATTCGAAGTGACAAATGAGTGTTTCTACTAGCGTACCCGAAAATGAAATAGAAATCCAGCGTGAATTGACGTTACACACCTATGCAATAAACATTCGTAGAAACAAAATTATTAATTAAATTTAACAACTAATGGAAGCACTATCCTTTTTAGAGCGTAATAAAAACAAAGTACCCTATAGGGACAATTACGCGCAATAAACATTACTCAGTAAGTTCTTGTTGTGTTTTATTGTGCAAATTTATATCAAGGTTACTAATATATTTATTTCATTGCGCACGTGAGTGATTATAATCTTTCATCCACATTTTGCTGCGTAGTCACAACTTTGTACTAAGTAAGTTATCGTTATAAATGTTATCTTGTTCTTATCGCCATGAACATTATCTTTAAAATGCGAGACAAGCTCTTAAACAGCAAAACGTAGAGTCACATTTTTGAAATTCCTTCACGAAATCCTGTGGTAATTAAATGTATAGAGTGGCATTCTTTTTAATGAAAACTGCGCAAGTTTCCTGTCCATTTCAAAAGAATTTCTTTAATTTCACGATTCTCCCTTCTTGAAGGAACGCAGATAATGCCCGTTAGCTCGAATGAATTTCCCCGAGATGTGTGTTAAGATATTTCTTCAGTTAGACGCTCGCCTGCTGGAAGCTGATCCAGGAGAGTAGATTACGCGGAATAACAAAAGAGGGAGTCGGAGCGCAGTCTCGCAAACAAAAGATGCGCGAGACGCGCAATAATTATAATATAGGAAAGCGCTCGCAGGAGGAAGTGTGGCAGAGGGTGAGGGGGCGGGGGCGGAGATGGAGATGGAAATAACAGATGAACGCGACGCCGCTGCTGTAAGGAGCGGAGAGTCCGTGCCGTAGTGAAGCGTCAGAACAGAAAAGGAGGGAAATAAAGGAGTCGAAAACGGCAAAAGTGCACTCTGCGACTGATGTCACTGCAGCGCCTCTGACCGGGAGGTCCTAGGTTCGATTCCCACCGGCGGTCAGATTTTCGATACTAGTTTTTCAGCTAAGTCGAATTCAGTTGCTGTCTGGAGGAAAATTCAAGCGGCCGGCTGCTCTGATCGGTAGTTTTCCGTGGTTTCTCCGATCAACACCAGGCGAATGCCGGAGCAGTATCGTAAAAAACGGGTCACGGACCACGCTCGATCTTTCCTTCCTCTTCCTTGTCCTATCCTCAGCCCTTACACACACACTTAAACTTACATGAGCTACACTTCCATGAATGACGGGAGACCGGTCGGGGACTTAGAACTTGTTCCGGCTGGGGCGGTGTCCCGCTCGTGAGAGAGACTTGGTTGTGGAAAACCCCGTTAGCCAACTGCTCGTACGTCGGCGCCGAATCTGGCCATCCAGCGGGGGAAGACCACCGCCACCTCCCGAGCAAAACCACGCACTACACTTACGGGACTAATGACCATAGTATTTGATGTGCCCGGAATTACTAAAAGTCATATCAAATCAAATCATGCACTCCTTCGGGTGACAGAGTGACAATCAGAGCGTAGTGAGGTAAAAAGGGTGGAACGTGGCGGGACGTGACGTGTTACGGCAGACATGGAGAACGTAGGGAGCGTGATGGTGTGGCGATGCTTGACGGATCATAGCATAGCGAGACGAAGCAGGAGAAGATGGGCCCCGGCGAGAACAAGATGGTGAATGATGGTGATATAAAACTAATGAGACGTTGAGAGAAATGTGTGGGGGATGAGATTGACGTGAGATGGTGGTATCGGCGCGAGAGAGACATAGTGTGACGCGTCACATAGCAGAGATGTACATGACGTAGTGAGGATGGACATGTCGTGGCGGCGTTGGGCTTAATGCTACGGAGTTGGGTTGGCGAGTCGGGAATAGCTGCGATATGGCTGGAATCGGTGTCTCGAATCTGCCGTGGTTACAACGTGATGGGGAAGAGCGTGGCACCACAGATTTGCGCGTGGGTGATAAAGGAGAGAGGACGTGGTGCTGCGAGAATTGGGATGAGAGGTCTGAACTACTCTCAGTGTGATGAAAATAGGACCGGGATGGATGGTAGGGATGGGGCAGGGATAAATTCTAGGGATGGAAACAGACATGGATTGTACGTATGGGGCAGAGGTGAATTGTAGGGATGGGGCGAGGATGAATTGTGTGGATGAGACAGGGATGGATTGAAGGGATGGGGGTTGGCACGTTGTGTAGATGGGAGTTATGGACGGAAATATATAGAGTGCAAAAGCAAGAGGGAATACGGAGGAGTGAGAAGAGCGAATAAAGGCTGCGCAGGGAGCTTCAAAATGAGAGCGAGGAAGACCGCGGTCTCGCCGACCAACCGTACCCTAACCCAGACAGCCCCGGAGGCGAACGCCCATTCAATTCAGCCCCCTGTCCCTTCACAGGAGTCCCAATCCTATCCTAGCGCCGGATCCTCCATGTCCTCGCTCTCCCCCCCCACTCCACTGGCCAGACGATGCGACCGTCTTTGCTCTGCCTTGCAACCCTCTCGCAACCCAATTTTTCACACTCTACAACACTTGGGGGCGCTCGCTCTGCCTCGCCCTCCCGCCCCGCCTCCCCCAAGGGCCGCGCACAAAGAGCGGGGATTACTTGGTCGCGGGTCCCCGCACTGCGCCCCGGCCGCTGAGCGGCGGTGGCTCCGCTTTGTTGCACTCGCGGCCTCCGCTGTCTCCCGCGGCGGCACTTTGCGAGGAGAGCTAATCGATGCGGAGGCCCACGCCGATTTTTTGCTGTTTTAAAGACAACTCTTTAGCTTCTCCTGAGCACTTTGATGCTTTGAAAATGACTTCAAGGAAGCCTACCTAAAATAAGAAGATTTTCGTAATAAAGGGACACGCATTTATGTATATGCAATTTTATACGCTTATTTATAAGTTGCGAATTTAATGCAAAACAGTTCTGTAACCAGCTGAGTTAGTTCAGATTCAGCATTGCCGTTGTATCTGCAGTGACTCTAGCTTTAGGTTTCGGGTCTTGACTCTGATGGATTTTATCTAGCTAGAGAGCTAGATCGAATTCTGCCCCTCTCTTTAAAGAATTATAGCCGGTTGCTCTACTAGGTAGTTTTTCGTAGTTTCCCCGATCAACCCAAGGCGAATGCCGGAGCAGTACCCTAACAAACGGACCATAGACGCTATCTTATCTTTCTCTTTCTTGTGTTAACATCTTCTCTTATATGCACTCACTTCCACTTCACACAATAGACTATCACGTATGTCGTGAGCGAGTTTGCCGCCGGGAGCGGTAGCTCAGTGCATCAACTGATGTCACTGCAGCGCCTCTGACCGGGAGATCCTAGGTTCAAGTTCCGACGGTGGTAGGATTGTCGACACCTGGGTTGAGTTCTGTCGCTGTCTGCAGGAGAATTCTAGCGGCCTGTTGCTATGATCGGTAGTTTTCCGTGGTTTCTCCGATCAACACCAGGCGAATGCCGGAACAGTACCCTATCAAACGGTCCACGGACCGCGCGCGATCTGTCCTGAAAACCAAACGGAAATAGTTGAAATTTTTATTACTAAAGAATTACTTTCTCAGATTGTAAATTTTTCTATGAAGTACGCGTGTGATAAAAATGACCAACATTTTACGCCGGCGCCGGTCGCGCTCCCTGGTGGCGGCGCTGCGTCCGCGCTTGCTGCTGCTGCTGCTGTAGCGACGGCGATGGCACTGACTGAGCCGACGGAGGAGAGGGTGGCCGTGATGTTGGCAATGATGCGTCCCCATGGGTTGATGCTCTTGCCTCATAGAAGTGTGTCCCTTGAGGTCGACGCCGTTCGTTCGAGTCTCTGGAAGTGGTTAGCGCTTGTTTCAGTGTCCCATTAGGTTGATGCGAAGACGTGTAGTATTTACTGCTGATTTCATAAAATGTATCAGTATTTTTTTAATAATTTTTTTTAAAAAAATGCTAATTATTGTTTACATAATAATATAGATTCACTTTGTTAAATATATGGATCATTAATTCAAAGCCTGTAACGTTTTTGAATTTATAAAATTATTATTTTTCACATGTTTGTCGAATATTTGAGGCGTATGGATTGTACTTCTCTATAATGTCTTATAAGCTTCTTTTTTTGGGGAAAATGTTGAAAATGAATTGATGGTCCCTTTGTAGATTTTGCATTATTTGATTGGTAAAGGCTTTACTAGCTAGCATCTAAAGCGTTATAATTGCAAGGAATGCCGTTTTTGCAGTAAATGTGGTTTTACAAACATCGAATCTACAGCATTGCATTTGTGTTCGCAAAGTTTGTAGCTTTTTGCTCCCCCTAGGTTGTTTTGTTTGAATACAGTTAGAAAAGTGTCGACATTAATACGAATTTCCATCTGCTGCCTGTACTAATTTTGTACATTTGAAAATACCTATTGGGATGAAAAAAATAGCAAACAATTTATACTACACTCATAAAAATGATTTATTTTTTTATTTGCTCAAGTGTTTGTGAAGTAAAGATACTTAATTACAATTTTCGAGTTTTCTATGTTTACCTTGAAACTACTTGAATGAAGGCGAGCCAGCGTAACATTAGTTTATTCGTGTACTGTATAATGCTAGTTACAGATTTTCTGACTAACATGTCATTTATACACTTTACTATGCTTCAGAATAGTGCAGTAAATATAGTGTGTAATCGTAATCGGCGCCGGATCTCACCATCCAGCGGGGGAAGATCACCGCCATCTCCCGAGAAAAGAACATGCACTACACTAACGGGACTAATGATCAAAGCAGTTGACGCGCCCGGAAACACGAAAATCAATCAATCAAACCAGCCCCACCCCTTTCTATGAAGTCGCTTGCCCTCTTACTTCTCCACCATTACCATCACCACCACCTACCGCGGACCATTCCTCCTCGTTTTCGTCAGGGGTCTCAAATGTTTTAAGCAGGAATTACTGCCATAATTTTAATGAACATGGCGAACTAAACGTGGGAATTTTTACAGAATTAAAGAGAGGAAACGTAAATAAAATGTTTAGTATGAGTGATATTGTGGCAATGTTTTTGCCAGATTACGTATTTATTTATTGGAAATATTATTTTATGAATATACATTACTTGATATACAATGAACAATGAAATAATACGCTTACTATCTTTCATATCAATAATGTTATTTATTATTTTGTATTTTGTATGAACATATTTCGAGGGTGCAATAACTATTGAGTAGGATAAACAAGTAATATAATTTACATTTATTTTAAATTAATAAAAAATATCCTCTGACGGTTTTTGACTTTCTGAAATTTAATCACGTATCGTCACATTGCTTTCATCCTAATATATGAACTTCCTATTAAATTCAATTAAATTATTGTAATAAATCTAGTACAGAGAAATATTTATCATCAAATAATAAAGAAAATCGTATTATGTTACGTATGATTCAGGTTTGAAATGAAAATCCAAATTGTAATTGGCCAGTCATCATTATTCGAAACATATAAATCATCCTGTATTTTGGGGATTTGATTAAATATAATAGGAAACTGTTTGAGCTTTTATTTTAGTCAATACATTGAATTTACACAAAATTAATTCTTCATTGTTGGGGACGATCAGAAGGCAAACAGTTGAACAAACTCTGAAGGCGAGTGTTGGGGAGAGGGATAGAGTGTCAATGGGAGAGTGTGGGAGCTCGAAAGGAGCAGAGTGTGGAGCAATGTGAACAGGAGAAGTGACGATCAGAAGAGACGAACAGTTGAACAAACTCTGAAGGCGAGTGTTGGGGAGAGGGGATAGAGTGTCAATGGGAGAGTGTGGAGCTCGAAAAGGAGCAGAGTGTGGAAGCAATGTGAACAGGAGAAGTGACGATCAGTAGAGACGAAACAGTTGAACAAACACTGAAGGCGAGTGTTGGGGAGAGGGGATGAGTGTCAATGGGAGCTCGAAGGGAGCAAATTGTGGAAGCAAGCAATGCGAACAGGAGAAGTGACGACCAGAAGAGACGAAACACGCTGCAAGCAAGCGATCGGGGATGGCGTGTCCAATGACCAGCAACGGAGCCGGAGGACGGGGCGTGCCTCGGGTGGTCTGAAGCGCGGCGGGCGGCGCGGCTGCGTTATCGCGCCCGCGCACGCGGAGGCAGCGGCGGTCGGGCGGCGCCGGCGCGGAGAGACCGCAGACCGCAGACGGGCCCGGCATCCGCATGAGCATGCCGACCACGCGGCCGCCGCGACGCTGTGCGGATATACGAATTACTCCACGCGCCGCCGCCGCCGCCGCCCACCGCCCACCACCCGACCAGCCGCGCCGGCCGCCAATCTGGCCGGAATGGAGCTAGGAGGCGGAGGCGGACGAGGAGAAAGGGGTGGTAGCAAGCACGAACTGGTTGTACACTAAATGGAGAGGTTTTCGCATAACAAGAACCACTATTTCGTAAGCAATAAAACATCCCCATCTGCGATTGTGGAGAAGAGGAGACAGCTTTGCATCGATTCTGTGATTGTCTGATGAGGTAGATTGATTGATTGATTTTTCATGTTTGCGGGCGCGTCAATTGCTATAGTCATTAGCCCTGTTAGTGTAGTGCATGTTTTTCTCGGGAGATGGCGGTGATCTTCCCCCGCTGGATGGCGAGATCCGGCGCCGACCTACCGTCGGCTAGTAGGCGTTTCTCCCTAACCAGGACTCCTCCACCAGCAGGGCACCTCCCCAGCCGGGACATGCTCTAAGATCGACTGATCTCCCGAGATATGTGGTAGTATGTGCATGTTAGTGTAGTGTGTGGGTAAGGAAGTATAGGAAAAGAAAGGAGAAGAACAGATCGCGCGCGGTCCGTGGCCCGTTTGGTAGGGTACTGCACCAGCATTCGCCTGGTGTTGATAGGAGAAACCACGGATAACTACCGATCAGAGCAGCCGGCCGCTAGAATTCTCATCCAGAACGCGACTGAATTCGACCTAGCTGAAACGCTAGTGTCGAAAATCCTGCCGCCGTCAGGACTCGAACCTAGGACCTCCCGGTCATAGGCGCTGCAGTGACATCAGTTATTGCACTGAGCTCCCGGTTGATGAGGTAGAATAGCCGATACCGAATTGAGACAAAGCATGGTACACCTTTGGAAGGCTCGTGTCGTTCGCCAGATTTTAGTATGATTATGATTTACAGCAATTTGATAGAGGGATTATATTGAAACAAAAAGACAATAATATCTAAGATACTTAAGATTGTACTTAAGGAAAGGAGAGTCCTTGACCTAAACAATACATATAAATGCTACAAGGGCAGTTCAGATGACTTGTACCTCATGCGCAATACTTAGCGGGAAGTCAACAATAACAGAACAACTACGGTTAGTAGCAGACGACGACAGCTAATGGAAACCAGAAGGTGGAAAAGATAACCATGCAGCCAAGTAGCTGAGAGAATGGGAGAGAGAAGAGGCCGCCTGCACCCTAACATGACACCTCCAAATACGACTCTGGACATATGTACATAGGCATGTAGATGAGCACGAATTAACTTAGCATGTAAAAACATTTAAATGCATTCAGAAATAGACAAACAAAAACCACTTAGTTAAAATTGTAACAACCAAATACTTAAATCATCAAGTAGCAGGAAAAAGGGCGCGTCATGTGATCATGATAAATGATATAGGAGTGTGGATAACGAGACGACACAGGACCACGGACGGAATCTATGAAGAAACGGTATTCCTGGACGAGATTATTCGTCGGTCAGAGGGCGAGAGAAAAGGCAACGTAAGAAAAGTGGGCATTTAAAAAAGACTAAATAGGAAAGTAAAGGTCCACGATCTGCTTCAATTTCAGATATAAAAGTAATGCAACCAATGGTAGCCATCGCTCAGTCAGTTCATTGGTAAATCGCGTTCTGCTTAGACACATCTGCGCGAAGACGAATGATGTTTGCATTGCTAATTTAGAACGTTGGTTGTCTATCATATGATGTATATTATTGGTCTTATAGCATCGGAAGCAGATGTCTAAGAATAAATGTGTAACATGGCAGTTTCCATCAAATAATCCTCCAATGTAAAAGTAATCCGGTTAAGAGTGAATTTTCAAGCCCAGACAATAAAAATAAAAACGTCCTGTGGTAAAATTTGCAAATAATAATTGAGCTAGTTAAAAATATATTAGATCTTCTGTCGACGGCAAATGAATTGCGTATAAAGAAATTAAGTAAGAATAATTGTCAAATTGAACAACATTAATTAGAGAGACAGTATAGGGTTTGAAGCCAGTACTTTGTTTAGTTCTGTGTCAGATGTATAATTGAAGCACAAATCACAAAATGGCCGACCATCTTACGATGTTGTAAAATACAGGCTGTTGAATTCCTGAAGTTTCATGACTTATTTTGCAAAATATATTTTTACAAGCGAAGATATACTAGTATATTATTTCGAAAGATAATGAAAGTGTACAAAATGTATTACGTGGAAATCAAACATCATCCTTCTATTCAGTAAAATACACTGGGAGAGCTATAGAATCTTAAAAATATGATGGACCAGAATCTATCAGAAATGTCTCTAATTTTGAGTTAACGAATACGTGAAATGTCAAAGGAGTAGCACATCGCAACGAAATTGATCTCTGTAAGTGAAACAACTATAGTTAACAAATTTCAGGTATTCACTTAGTCGAAAACACGTATTAATATCTCCCAATCCAATAAATTTGCTTGGCATCGTTGCTGCAAAGAATGAATTTCTAAATTCCCTAAATTCCATTTCTTATTTTTATTGTTGCTCCTATTGTTTCTTAATAATGATGATTTTAATAATTAGGATGATTTATGTCAATAATTATTGTCTTTGCTGCTAGTTCATTTACTTAGGTCACTTGCATCGTGAGTGTATGGTTGTCATTATGTTCTTTAACTTCACATCGCAGCGCTAGAAATACACGTGAGTACGGCGGGTTGCCTATTTTGCCAGCATAAACACTATTGAATATCTCTATTAGAATGCAGCGGAGTTAAATGGAACTATGTTCGTACGTTGTTGTCCCAAATTACCTCATTGTATAACAGCACTGCTGCAGTTATTTCAAACAAAAATTCAAAATGTTTTAAACAGACATATGTCTATTGTACTACACTAGAAGCATTTCTGCAGATTAGCATATATTATAAATAATTGCAATACAACATATTTCAAATGTTCACAAACGTTTACTTTTCACTGATCAAGACTCCTATACTTATAGTCACTATATTCTGAACAAATAAAGGTATACAAACTGTTGTTTTATTTTTATATTATGGACACTCTCTCCGCAAAATTTGAAATGATTGGTATTAAAAATTGAGAATAAAATGTTAGATTAAAATTAAAATTAATTAGTTAGTTAAAAATTAATTAATTTAAATTAAATACACGAAATATCATCGACAAATTTATAACAAGTCAGCACGCAAAATTTTTCTATTTACTTTAATCTGTGAGTGTGCAAATAAAAAGGTTAGAAAAGAGTTTGAAATATTCTTCCAGTTGACTGGACAATATATCACCGTTTTGTTCATAAGGTCGCATTGTTGGTTCAGAAATTTGCGAGTGCGGCACGTCAACACACACTGCCAATTGGAGCACTTATTCGTAAACACTAGTGTCAGCGAACGAACGACCGTAATGTTTGTTTCTTTTTCTTCTTCTTTTTTTACAAAATAGTTGGTGTATTTTTCCTGTTGGGGAGGATTGTGTAACTTTCATTTCATACTGCGGGCATCAATTGTTGTGTCTGCGTCTCTCTGTCAGTCCTAGGGTTCGAGCCCCATTGGTGACAGGATTTTCGATACTAGCCACTAGATCGAAGTCAGACTCTGTCGGAGAGAAATCTAACACCCGGTGTAGCGTCGTGATGAGTAAGACGACAGGATTCTCAAACATGTACGTTCATTTTGTTCGTAATATACACGGATAGCAAATGATGAACAGAGGCGTATATCATCCCCGTGTCATTTGCGGAAAAACAGAAGATGATTCTCATAACAACTTTCATGTGTTTATACGCACCATGGCAATGCGTTGTCATGGTCGTCAGGCAGAACCGTCTCTCATAAGAATGAGAGAGTCTACGACGTTACACCGGTTGCTCTGATGGTAGTTTTCCGATGTTTCTCCTGTCAACACCAGGAGGCGAATGTCGGAGCAGTACCAACGAATGGGCCACATACCGCGCGCGAATCTTTCTTCCCTCTTCCTTGCCCTATTGTCACCCCCACTTACACTTACATGCACCACAATACCACTCATGTCGGGAGATCAGTCAGATGGTTAGAGCTTGTTCTGACTGGGCCGATGTCCTTCTGGTATGGATACCTCAATGGAGAAGCCTCGCTTGTGGCTCATGCAAAGTCGCTATCCTTTCACCACCGAGGTCCCGGGGTTTGATTCCCGTCGATCTCCTGTGAACTTGTTTCAACAAAACGAGTTCTACTGCTTCACAAGGGCTAGCCCATCCCCTGTGAAGTATCCTAAACCCCCATTCTCTCGTACTTCCTTCTTAATTCTGGCCACTAGGTAGTGACGCAGGAGCGCGTGGTGGGAGGCGCGTACGCGGAGGTACCTAGCGGTTCTCTTGACAACCGACTGCGCCGAGATGGGACACTAGACGTAAAATACGGTAATGTTAACAGAGGATTACTCCAGTACAAGCGCTCAACGCTCGTTATAGGGCTTAGGACACATGTTGCGTCAATATAGGCGTAACAATTTTTTAAAAAGCTAACAGGTATGTCAGCGATGTATCTCGCGAACACTTGCCCACGAATCACCGCCATTTCCCGCGATTAAAATGTGTATTAGACTTGCAGGAATGACCTTAGGCATTGACTAGCCCGATATCACTTATTAATGAATTTAAGTTGCAATAGTTTCAGTCAATAGGTGACGAACACTGCCTTACTTGCGTTAAGTATATTTTTAAGGAAGGCTTTTAACTTCAGCAGATTGCTCTGTCTTGAGAAGTTGATGAAAATAACTAAACTATGTTTGTGGCTAACTATTGAATCACTGAAACGTTGATATTTAACGGACATCACGCTGCGGAGGCAAGAGAAGGCACATTGGCAAACTGAGACGCCGAGAACAGGAAATTCCTTTAATTGCGTTCAAACATTATTTCATGAACATTAACACTATTGTGAAAGAAACATTCATTTTTCTGGATGCTCTCAGAGAATTACTTATATCATTCGGAAAGAAAATAGACGGTCGCTGTAGAGATGAACAGCACTGAAATCATATTCTCACTGTTCAAATGGGATACATTTGTCATTGCAAGAAAAATAATATTCCCAAGATTGTCTACTTCACCTAAACACAGAATATCAGGTCTTTCATCGAACATTTGTATGGGGGAAAGGGGTGTTACCATTGATTAACAACAGTGATTAATACGTATTTGCCACAATATTTGTATTGTTGTAAGTGTTGTGTTATTACATTTGTTCTAATAACAGCATTAAGCCGTTCTCTAATGGAAGAGACTCTCTACAGGCAGTTCAGCCAACGGCTGTCGGTCACTGACGTCTTCTTTACATTCTATATTCTGATACTTATTTGATTTGGAATTACATACACAAACCTTCCCAAAGTAGTAATATACTTCATCCAACAAGAAACTTGTCGGTACTCTTAGTAGCATTGCTTATCACACATTTCTCTCTCAAGTGAAAGATACGATGTAGTACTTGAATTCGATATTCAGTGTTCTCGTATCGCGATCTGAGATTAAGATATAGTAAATGGGTTATTAAAAGTATTACTGAAATCATATGTTAACACAGCGATAGCAAATGCGATGACAATAAAAGTAAAACAAGGCAAACTAAATTATTGCTAAATTTAGTGTGATTAGTAAGAGTGTCGATTACTTACTGTATGGTATATTGTACTACATTAATGCAATGCGTGTTATTAGATAAGATTATAACACATGCCATATAAATTCTTAGTATTACACCAGAGCGTACTAAATAAACACAGAGAAATAAAAATGATTCTCCTTCAGCGCCTTGACGTTGCTGATGAAAGATACATTTTTTAGCATTTACAATTTTGAAATGTACAAGAAGGTTCAAATTATTAATTCAGATTTAATGATATCAAAACAAAGTTATTGACATTTACATGATTCATTTATGTCCGAGGAGCTTTTGGTCACAAACATCTACTTCTACAAATTTGCTAGTCACAAGATTCACAAGACTGAAGTATAAAAATATTTTCTAAATTCATGCCAAGAATAACATTTCTGGAAATTAGGAAGTACCTGAGGTTCGATTTGCTGGCTCAAAGAAGGGAACGACAGAAAAAAGATAAATTCGCAATTCCGTCAAGTATTTGGTAAACCTTTGTTCAAAATTCATTGGCTTGTTTCAATCAGGAGAAATTTTACCATTGATGAACAACCATTTCACAAAGAAGATTAAGTTTCTGTAATACATGCAAATAAACCAGATAAAATTGATATTGTTTTGGATGTTTGATGATACAGAAACTAAATATTTTCTAAATAGATTTCTATACCTTGGAAAAGATTAATCAAGACCTCAATCTCAGTTTCATTCAGAAGATGTACCAAAACTCACGGAACAACACTGGGGGAAGGATTTGAACTTGAACTGCGATAAATTTTTCTTCCAAGTCACTGGCAGAAAAGCCAAAAAAGAATTTTTTAAAAAAGATTCGAATGTACAAAGAGAATGAATCAGCGAGATCGTACATCAGAAGCAAAAACACTAAAATCATAAAGGGAGCTGTAATGATACGGAATATTACAAGAACTTTGGTTAAACTCACACAGATTAGAAGTGTAAAAAGAACAAAATGTTCTTATCTTGAACATCTTTCATCATCAGCACACACAACACCGGAAAAGATGTCAAAGATGGTTTTGTTTTATAAAAAAACCAAATGGAGTCCTGCATTGTATCAGATGGTTCGTATCATTTTTTGCGCGCAGGAACAAGAATATGGCCAGTTAACACTTATACAACAATATCGTAAGAGTAAATCCATGGATATCGTAGAAAAAAGTTGCAAGAAAAGCAAGTAGATTGCAATTTATACATAAAATAGTAAATGAAACTTTCCCAGAAATGTTAAATCATGCATTTCATGTTTAAAAAAAAGCACAGCTACACCTAGTTATGTTAAAATGAAGCATTTCAAGGAGAAAACCGAGATAGCTCAGGCTTCAACAAATGTCACTAGTACAAGTGGCCGGCTGCTCTGATCGTAGTTTCGTGCTTTCTCCGATCAATACCAAGCTTATTCCGGAGCAGTACCCTAACAAAGAGGACCGAGCGTGATGTGTCCTTCCCATTTTGTTTTTTCCTTACCCTTCCACACACACACACTACCACACACGCCCGGACACCTGTAGGGAGCGTAGGTCTTGTGCCGGCCGGGCAGTGCCCCAATGATCGGAGATGCTTAGTTGGAGAAACCCGCTGCCGATGATAGGTTGGCACCGAGATCTCCTTCCAGCGGAGATGAGCAAAACATACACTACATTTATGGGACTAATGACCTTAGTAGTTGAAACGCCCTGAAGCTCTAGTAATCAATCAATCAATCAAGCGAAGGAGGGAAACAAAGGTAACAACCTGACTTCCATTGCGTGTTGTGCAGTGGTAATTTTGTTTATAGAAAATGCTCTGAGAAAAAATCAATATGCCAAACTGTATTGCTTCTTTTTTCACGCACATTATATTTTTATTAACTGACAAATATTCAATAATGTTTCATTTATTGTTTTTTCTTTTATTTGTAGTTATGTAAAAGTTTTAAAAGTGTTCAGAAATATGTACATTGGATTGGATTGATTGGATTGATTCTATTAATAACGTGAAACGTCAGAAAATATAATATTAGCTTTTAAATGCTCATGAGAAGATGTGTCAAGATAACACACAGAGGTCGTTATAGGGCGAACGAAATCTAGACCCTTCTATTGTTAATTCTGGAGGTTCAGTTTATAAGAGAACTTTTCCTCGCTTCTCTGGTTGATATGTAGTAAATAATGTGAGCAGTTACAAATAATGTAAAAACGTATGTACTGTTGTAGCAGCACTAGATATAATTCTTACGATTGAACAATTATTGAGCACGAAACTCTCAATCCGCAGTAATCTGTTGCCTTCTTACCATCCATTTGCTTTGATTTCAAGCTCATCGATAAACAGCTGTCAGCAAACACAACACTAAAATAATCCTCTAATTTAGATCGCACCACGACACAATGGTCACATTAGCGTCCGCTACAAAACACATCGAAAAGCATACGCACAAAGAACACTGCCACATTTGCGCCAGCACCGTTCTAATCCCATCATCGCGCGCTATCACAGGTACAAGATCTCATTACAGAACAAAGCACCGCAACAAAAGCGGACTACGATAGCGCGCTAACTCAAGATAATACCTGCAGATACAAAGGCTCGCACATTGCGCCTTCCTAACCCGCACAAAGGATCCCCTTCGCGCTTTCGCATCCGTTATTTTTTATTTAATGCCGCCAACGGCTCGAGAAAGGGTTTAACCGAGATTCCATTCATATTCGATCAACCGCCGAGTGTGCAAATACAGCATACAACGGCGGTACGGCAGCCCTGCCTCTGCCTCCCGCCGCCGCGCCCCGTCCTGCCCCACCGGCCTCCCTCGACCGACTCCGCCCGCTCCGCCCCGCTCCGCCCCGCTCCGCCCCCTCCGCCCCGCTCCGCCCCGCTCCGCCCCGCTCCGCCCCGCTCCGCCCCGCTCCGCCCACCCTGCTCCGCCCACCTGCTCCGCCCCTCCGCCCCGTCCGTTTCGTTCCGTCCGCCTGCCCAACCCGCTCCGCCCTGCCCAGCCCCGCGCCTTTCCCGCCCGCCCTCCGCCCGCTCCGCCCCGCTCCGCCCGCTCCGCCCCGCTCCGGCCCGCTCCGCCACGCCCCGCCCGCTTTCGTCCGGCCCGCCTCCGCCCTGCCCAGCCCGCGCCTTTCTCCGCCCGCCCGCCTCTCCCCGTCGGCGGGGTGGCGCGCGTAAAAATAAATACGTGGGGGCGAGGCCCTCGCTGCTGCTGGTTGGCTGCTATCGGGAGCGATAAATCACGACGAGCAGGTGCGAGCGCGTCGCCTCGCCCTGTTTCGCCGAACCGCCCGCGCCAATAATCCCGCGGTAATCTTCGGCGGCGGTGGCGGCGATGGCACCGGAGCTGCCGGTGGGGCGCGTTTCAGGAAACCACCGCAGCGGTTGACTAGCGCCTTCGTCGCGCTGCTGGATGGTGGTTGGCGGTTGAAACACGCAACCGGTTTGTTTCAGATTCTCTCGAGAGCGTTTATCTCATTAACGCGCAATACAATTTTGTGCGCGTAGCGCTCGCTCATTGTCGTCGCGTCCGTGCCCGCACAGCCATTGTTAGGCATGTCTGGTAGCATGTATTTGCAACTTTTGGGGCTAAACCATTGTTATGTTGCTTATACTACTAGAGCGCTCCAAAGCGCCAATAGCTATTATATGAGCATATTTTTCTAGTAGAAATAGCGTAACTGTTAGATCTTAGTTGCCTATGCCCCGTCAACTTCGGTGCGGACCAACCACCGTTGCTTTACACCAGCTTCTCACTCCGACTTAACCAAGACATATAGCGGCTAAGTACGGTTCTAGAAGAAGATTCAAACTGACACAAGTCATGAATACACGCTGGCCAACATCGGAGTCGCTGGCGTGTAGTGTTTCACGAAATCACCCCAACAAGCGGGATAGCGCCTTCGTCGCGCTGCTGGATGGTGATAGACAGTGGAAACAACCAATCCGTTTCCCTCACATTCCTCCAAAATGTTTAATTTTGTTCATTCTCGAGTATTGTGAAAGGAGAGCTGACAATGAAATGAAATGCGTTATGTAAACTTCTTGAGATCAAATTGTATTACATAACACGATTAAGAAGTCAAATAGGGAAGACAATCATTTTAGAATTTATGTCACAATAATTTCCTTGTATTTTACACAGAATTAGATTGCAATTTCTTAAAAGGTTTTGATCTTAAGAACTAATTATAAACCTGCTCTTCTAAGCTTTTAATATTTTAAATTAAATATACCATTACATCTAAGCAAACTAGAGTGCCACAACACCATTTCTCGCATTATTTATAACCGCTATGCCATTATACTAATACATGAATCTGCGAAAGTGTTTCCAACCAGCAAAATTTTGTTCTCCTCGCTTAGATAAAATCTCACGCCCAAGGGATTAAATCGCCATCCGCGCTACCCGACACACCATGCAGTAACTCGACCTTAATAACTTTTGCCGACTCGTAAAAACTGTGATCAACTCCCATTATTTCTTAGTTTCGCAATTTTCGGAAATTCAGAGAACACAAGTCAACTACGAAATAGAACATCAGAAATAAAATTATGTGTGATTTACTATGTATACCCACTCTCACAGAATATGGGCGATGCCTTGTGCGGCCAAATCTGGCTTTTCCACAGCTTGGACAACCATCGCTGGACACTTGACCAATCCTGGCGTCGAGGCGTATCCGCTCTTATCATTGGCTTTGCTCCAAGTTTCAGACACGTCCCCTTCCTCCCTCGAAGATTTTCCTCCTAGTTATCTCAAAGGGCGGAGCAATTTCTGAGGTCAGTGACGCTGCCTCGCTAACGTGAGCAGGGGGTAACAGGAGAGGGAGGGGTGAGAGGAAGTAAGAGGAGGTAACAGGAGAGGGCACAGAAACGAAAAGGATTGGTGCGCGCAGGCGCGAGGATCACTCCGCCAATTGCACTGGACGTTGGCCCTGAACCTCGTGGACGCTGACGAACCAAGGGGCAGCGGGTCACGGGAAGGGGCTGTGACATTTTTTATCGAGTTCTTTACCATGAAAATTAACTCTAATTTATGGTATCTAATATTTGAGAATTTGTGCAGATTAAATTAATAGTATTGAAAGTTTTGTTTCTTACAAACTATTTTAAAATGCTAATGGTTCTAAAATAATTTTTCATAAAATTTTCGGGAAACTTAATATAATGCATTTACATAATATAGACATTTCCTATCAAGCAAATTGAAATTCATGTTCACGTATATAAAAACTTGTATTTTGACATTATTACGCCTTTATTAAGGAAATGCAAGCAATACACACATTTTATTACGCATTATGATAATGTAATCGCACATTTTTTCTATATGAGCAGGTGCATGCAAACAGTGATTTCGTTAATCAATTAAAAATCACTGCCGGGTGTCCCAAGTGATTATCATTGCAAAATTGCTATTGTTAATATTTTTATTTAAAATTTCATTAGAAATATTTCGAAAACATAATTGTCTTATTCTTCATATATTTTTCAAAAGTTGCTATTTTTCTGTTACACTGCTGAGAAGATTATATCTATCCCATCCCAGTAATATTTTTATTTATTTAAGATAATATACAGCCAACAGTACAAATCTGATATGGGCTGAATAGGCGCTAACATAATTAATTATATTCAACATATCACATTGCATATATTAATAGCAAAATTGTAATAATTGATATCTTTAATAAATAGCTAATAATATAAACAGCAAATTTTTAATTCTTTTAACTTGTGGAAATCTACAATGAAGTGAAATATATTCTTAAATAATTTTGAATAACACGTAGTAAAAAAGAATAATTTTGAAAACCTTAAAATGTTACAGAATCAATGTAATTTTCTTAAAACGAGCTGTTAAGAAAGAAACAAAAACTTGTTTGAATAAACTTCAAAGAGATTGAGTATTTAGTTAAAAAATTTCAATTCCAGGACAATTTTCCAATTAAAATATTTAAGCGGAACACAGTGTCTCCGAATCGTATTATCTTTCCAATTTATGTTAGGTTTTTGTATGACCCCCAGAAAGTTTCTGGAGTGTTTAGTTCGATTCAAGAAGCTCTCTCGCAATTCAAACATCAGGAAACCTTGACACAGTTATCGATATTGAAGTAAGAAACGGTTTTTATTCACAGGAAACACGCCGTCCTTATTTTCTAATGATTAATTGTTAAATAATTTTAGCCATTGTAAGATATACGCATGACAAATAATTTGTGCTCATAAGATCCCAATACTTGAAAGCATATCGAACCTGAAAATACATTTGGTTTTAGATCAACACGGAAAACACAAGAGATTCAATGAGATCACAAGTTCTCAATTCTGAAAACTAAACTACAGTCTTTATTATTTTCACGAAATTAAATTTCATACCTTCTTTAATAATATAAAAGAACTGTGTATTGTGCTCAAATATCTTGTCAATTGCATAGTGCAATATTATTCGCAAAATTTTCTGAAAATTTGTATAAAAGTCAGTTAAAATATTTTTTATTAATTACAAGATTAAAAGAGTAAAAACAGTAAAAAATGACTAATTTTAAAATGAAATAAATGACATAGACAGTGTTACATCAAGAACGCAAAATTAGTTACAAAAGGCATGTTAAAAATCATCCCTTCACGCGTATTAGATTTATAAATCCATAGCTAAGAAAGTTTCAGAGTTTCCGAGGACATAGCCAGCATCTCCTCTATAATCGACAAGCTATGCCTTCTTCGGCTCTTTCACTATCGCAGTGCACAGGAGCATGCTTTACAGTAAGGTCTTTTCTTCATTTCTGGGGGATAGGGGGTGGGTAACTACACGAGATGTCCGTGCGAGAAGTGGCAGTGCCCGATCCGAAGGTGAATAACAATTCTTGCCTCGAGCTTAGAGCCACGGGATGACCACGACAAGGGTCTTATGATCCTTGTGAGTTTGAAAAGAGTTCTGCCACTCTGTTTGCACTCAAAATGCAACGTTCGATAAAATCTTGGTAGTAAGAGTAGATATTACCATAAAGATGTCTTTCTGGCTTCCTCGAGGCCAACTTTACTACCTAGTCAGAGGTTTCATTTCCACTTATCCCCACGTGGCCAGGGACACAGGAAAAAACGTAATTCAAATTATGGAGAATTAAGCGATATCTTCGATGTATTTGATGTTGGATATATGATGTCAAAGGTTTACTAGGAGAGAAAGAGGAAATGGACGACAAGGCCGTAGCTGCCTGGGTTCAAAGGGCCGCGGGTTCCGCCTCCGACATAGATGTGTGTTCGTGATGTCCTTACGTATTCTCCCTACAGAAAACCCCAAACATAAAAAAACACAGTGGCCGTTATATGACCTAGTAGTTAAAAAGAGACATTAAAAATATATACAAAAAAAACAACAACTTCCAATTGTCAAAGAAAATTTCACATATTTGAATTCGGACTTTCAATAATCGTTGCCTAATAAAACCTAAGTACTTTATTTCCCTGGGTAAAATAGTATTATAAAACGGAAATTTATTTAATCAAAAATGAAATTTTCATATATGGTCAGCTAATTCGATTATTATTTATAACTTAATATTTCAACTCTCTCAGAGATTTTCTACAATATTGCAATGATATTCATTGTAGCCAATACGTATTTTATTCACACTTTCTCTATTTCGTTGGTATAATAAACATATTTATTAAACTGAGTACCACTGAATTTAATAATGTTCTTTCATTACAATATTTCCATAGTTTTTTAAGCTGAGGAACAGTGACGTAAAATAATTGGCCTAATATTGAGTTAAGACTTCATTAAATATTTTACTATATTTTACATTCTCGAATGCCGCACACTACGAAACAATGATATCAAGTAAAAATGGTATTTAGGGTTTTGAAGGAAAATTCGGATATTGAAATCACAAACTCCAAAAAAATATTTCCAAAAAGACTCTGCGAACATGTATTTAGTTTTAGACTCGTTGTAGGAAAAGGACCTGTGTACGAACGGTACCGCAAAAAAATTAAAACATTACTGACTTCTAAATCAATGTATTCTTTTTCAAAATTGATATTATATGGATTTTCATATTTACTAATCTGTTTCAAATTTCTCATGAACTCTTTACTCTTCTTCTCGGTATAACTAATTCTACAAATGAAGTTATAAAAAATTGTATAAATGTTTTCCAAATTTAGAAAAAAATCCTCCAAATCGTGGTGTAGCCAGAATCCATGTTTTGTGGGTGGTTGATAGCGAAAAATCGACTGACGGTAAAATGTCTGTCCGTCCGTCCCTGAACAATGCTAGCGGCTAAACCGTTCAGCCGATTTTCACCAAAATTGATACTCCCAATCGATCTGGCTGATGTCGTAGCGCCTTAAATTTGAAACCGATATTCAATTAGGGGAGGGTACTTTACATGAAGCCCTGGGACATTTTCAAATGTTCAAACAAATAGCTCTATAATTTTTATTACAAATGTAATAAAAATGTAAATGTAATAATTGTTGGATAGTGGAAGTGCATTTAAGAGAATATTGCTGGTCTCATGTTCGTTGAAAACAGATTTTTCGTAAGTATTCCTACAAGTAAAATATTGAAATTTGAGATTTTCCCCTTCATTAAACTTTTTCCTTAAAGATAAGGTTTTTAAATAAGATCATGTGCAATTTTTCGAAACTTTTAGCATTTTCCGCATAACTTTCCGTGAAAATACGGGCGAGAAAGTACTCGCTGTTTAGCATCACTAGTATTCTTCAAAACTGTCCTACTTCTAGACATTGGACCTTCTCAAATAATTGCAAGTCCTTCTGGTTTTATTATGACAATGTGGTACTGAAGTATACATGAAGAAAAGTAAAAATATTGTACTTTCTTTCTATAGAGAAAAGTTCGCATTCTATTAAATTATAATTATATTATATTAATATATTTTATTATTTCCTATATTATATATTTTTATATTATATTATATATCACAATAGATTTAAACTTAAAAAGGATTGACCTCTGAAAACGAAAAAAATATATACTGAAACGAATTTGTTCTATTTAGGATAGTTTATTATATTTAAGTACTTTTCTAAGTGGCAACTGAAACACAAATCGCTTTAGCCGAATGGTTAACGTCATAGGTACGCTGTCGGCTTGCTAACGTTGTGAGTTCGAATCCAAAAGGTGATTTTTTTTCTTCTGTTACGGTGTGATTTCAGTAGTAATATGTCAATATTTTTGTATGTATTAATTTTTGAAAAGACTTAGGGGCCCTAAAAAGGCCAGTTTTGTCGTCCATCAGTACGACGACTATAAGCCTCCGTTCTGTACCATCTGACCGAGGCGCTGGTGGTCCTATTTTCGTGGAACTCTATATATTTTTGAAAATTGAAAAAAGTTAATTTTTCAAAACTACAAAATTGAAAATATTGTTAGCATTATATCATTCAAGTTTAGGTTACAAGTTTTCTTTTTTAAAAAAAAAATTTGGAATTAAAATTTTTTTTAAGTTTAGGTTACAAGTTTTCATGAATAACGAATGCAAATTTGTCCGGCAATTCTCTTAGTTGTGTTAATTGGTTTTAAAAATCACATAGTTACTTGCTTAATACTACGCGGTTCTGTATTTCAGACTGGTGTTTCACGACGAGTTACAGTTCAGTCTTATCGCGTAATGTGGAGATCACCTTGAAGATATGGGAGGGGCAAGATAGCAGTTCGCAGGATAGAAGCTACTTCGCGAGCCCTACACCAAAGACATTCGAACCGAAATATTTCTAACTAGAATCAACTATAGAATAGTATCGCGCTGATGATTCCACATTCTTATCAAGAATGTGAGTTTGCTGTAACCTGAAGTAAATGTTGTATATCATAAGAACAATAAATTTCAAGATAGAATTCATTCTACAACACCCCTCATCGGTGCTGTAAGGTACCTCTGTGATAGCTCCGTGGATTAAACGCGTAGTAGATAGAGGAATGGACGCCAGATCAAATCCTGCCGAATATGTATTTTTTTACCTGATGCCTGGAACACATTAATCACTATCATCACGAGAGAGACATTCCAAGATTCTTGCAAGGAGGAACAAACTTGTTTTTGTAAACGATAATGTGGTTATATTAAGATTGTGTGCTGGTATCTTGTATTCCAAGCAATGTGACGAAACGAAATTTGGAAGAGATAGCTCAAATATTAACAGTGTCTAAATTGCAATATCATTATCCTATTTTTATGTAATCGTTAGAAATAATATGAAAAAGTCTGTACCAAGTTGTATAATCACTAGTAATTTACATATTAAACAGTTCTAGAGATAATCAGAATCCTTAACAAGTCTGTGGGTTTTATTATAAAATTTTGCAATAAAGGTAATTTCTTCGTTCTTTTATTCATTGAGAAAGGAATATGTCTTTTTACGTTTAACAAAGTTCCTAGAGACTATTACGAACTCATTAAAATTACCATTTTGTGTTTGTGCCTTTGTGATAAATGCTAACAGAACGCATCCCTTAATTGTTTGTAACAATTGATAATTTTATTTCTTTTATGGTCTTCTTAAAATTTTTAATGTAAGTCTTCGGTAGGTGGAGCCACATTTCAAAATGTATTAACTCCAAAACATAATAAAGTACGATTTGACGTGGTCATGTAAAAGAAATCAATATTTTGTTTATTATTATCTCCATTTTTAAATAAACAATGTTTTGATACGGCTTATCTTTAGTGCGGGGTAGACTGAGACTAAGTGGTGAGCATTCATTCAGTCCCAATTTTCAAAAAGGAAATAAGGAATTTTAATTATTTAGTTATATCCAATGATTATTCGCCATGCTTGTGTAGGTGATCCAATGCACAAATCACCTGTTATTTAGTCTCAATATAGGAAAAAACAAGGAGGTGCGAATTTCGGATCTCAAAATGTCTGGGATAATGTCATTATTTTAAATCTAAATATTAAATTTATTATAAAATTCATAAATATGATAACGGAGTTAGATAAATAAATATATTATCATGTATTGTTAAAAACATCAGTTGCCCTAATATTGCATTTTCTAGAATGTACTGCTTGAGAACGAATATGTTTAGAGAATATGATTTCTATTACGTCTCAAATGTTACTCTCAGAGAAAATGGAGAAATTACAGAACAAATATTTCGTATTCGTAGATACATTAAGGGTTGCAGATTACTGAAAGACCAATAACTCTCTCTGTAGCTGAAATCGTTTGACACCGGGTTTTAAATCCGAGGTATTGAGGATCGAGTCCTGCGCGATGCCTTTTTTTCTTCTGTTCCGCGTTCTGTTTTACCTAAGTCTGAGAATTAAAAGATAAGAATGTTTAGCGGAAAACACTCGTATTTATTTATTGCTTATAAGATCTTTGCTGAACTTTTATACTATATAATGTGTAATTAGTTTGATCCCTTTATTACCAATATTTATACAAATGTGTATTTATTTATATTCAGTTAATAAATTTAACCTAACCTCGCTTGCAATTAAAATAGTGAACGTTTTGACATACATTTTGCATTCATTTCCAAAAAAGTTTGTCACAACTCTGTCACTTTTTATGGGAAATGAAATATGAGGGAAATTTTTATCCCGTTCGGTAGTGATATCCATATTGTGACCTGATAACGGTATTAATTGAGTACTAAAGATGTAATTCCCTTCGGACAGGAATCAAACCCGCAGCGTTCGATTTACGAGCAGTTGCTCTGACCACTGAGCTTCCGAAAAATGCGTTTTACATTTGGGTTCTTGGGCTCGTGTATTCCCCACGCATTTGATATTTGTCACCGCTGTCATCATTTACGTAAGTCAGTATTAGGGAAGGTTTGGACCTTTAAGTAATTGATATCAAAGTTGTGACTTTACACAACGTCGTGCCCAGATTGTGACAAATTACTCGTTTTTTCTTGATTACATAAATACATTCATATTTTGCAATATAAATCATTTATGTAAAATAAACTCACCTTGAAGAATGACATCAGTAATCAGAAAATTCTCAGTACTGTTTTTTGTATCTCACCTTTTGGAACTGCTGTAACAAGTTTAGATGGATTTTGAACTATGATAATTCGTTATCTCAGCACAAAACAAAACTTGTACTTCTCGTTTTTACTTTCTCGTATACGCACGAGTATACGGAGTAATACACATAGTATAGAGAAACTTATGTAATACAGCGGAAAATCGATTTCGCGATTAAACGGTAATACACGTTTTGGAGTCGAAAAAGTGGTTTTATCCAAACCGTCCGTTCATCCGTCTGTGATCACTACTAGCGCCTAAACCACACGCACGATCCTTTCCAAATTGAAGAAACCCCTGTTTTCTGGCAATAGTTGAAGCTTGGAAATTTTGAAAATCTTTTAAATTTGGGGGTACTTTACATGAAGCCTTTCGGACATTTTCAATTTTTTTTAAAAAACGGCTCCTAATTTTCTGGTAAGAATAGAGTAAAATACACTTAGAAGGATGACATAGTTCCAATTTTCATGGTTAACTCTGAATTTTCGAAAATTTTAAAGTTTGAACATTTTGGGGCGTCTTCCTACAACTACAAATCTGAAAACAGATTTGTCTTTCAAATAAAATATGTTGTCCATAATTCGTTCTTGCATAACAATCATGTAGGCTTTCTTGAAATGATGGCATTTTTCGTGCAAAAGTGCAAGCAATATTTACAATTTTAAAGAATGGTTTGAAATGCAAAACTGCAGTGAAACAGTTTTTCTTTTCTTACTATTAAAACGTTTCAAAACCTATTTTGCGAAATCGTACTTTTTACTGTTTCTTTCGTTGCAAGCATCATTCCTGTCTTCAGCTAGCAAAACTCAACAAGTATCACTCGTCAACACATCCTACTATGTAAAACATTGTATAAGTGACTGCGGGGAGTGACGTCATGTAGTTCAGGTGCTTGTTTGAAGAACTGGAAGACTCGAGTTCACGTCCTGGCCTGTTAATGCAACTTTTTATTTTTGACTATGTGTGAATTTTAATTAATACTTTTCCTTTTCAATAATTTAAGGTATGCAAAAGATATGAACTGCGTAATGATAGGTGATTTTTCTTGAAGTCAATAAATGTTTCTTAGATTCTAGTAATTACTTGCAGCAAATGAATTCTGAATGTCGGTGTCGAAACTTGTCTGCTAGCCCAACGTTATCACGTCTAATAATCTCACCTTGGCAGGGCGATAAAGGGGTTTAGCGTCAGGCTAGAACCGAGCTAGAACCGAACTGAAACATTAGTAGAATTAACTATTTTATAGTGCCGCGTAGATTTCTTTGCTTTCTTATTGTCTCTTAGAGGTAATTTATTTAATATTTTAAATTGCAGAAGTGCGGGAAAGCAATGAGTTTGAAGACAAAATTCGTAAGATTCTTAATTGAGTAAGTTCACGGAAATGCTTACGTACGTCTGTGTTGGTAGCGCAATCGCATAGGTGCGTGGCTTCACAATAGAGGAACGCGTGTTCAAATCCCGTACGATATCGGCGGATTTTTACTTGACGAGCAATGAAAATAAATTCCTAATAACGATGTTGAGAATCATCTAAACATTCCTTTTCTTTGCAAGAAGATACCATTACAAAACTGCGGAAAGAATTTGATGTACTTTCGATTACTGGTCGTTTACCAGATCATTCACTATTCCATATTTTCCTGTTCATAGGCCGTTTTTGGTTTTTACATTGGTACGTTCGTTTCCTTTCCAACCCCTAATACTAGTATTACGTCCTTTGTAATTAACTTTATTTATTTGTGTCTCACTGTTCTTTTGTCAAGTTTTCTAGCTGAATTTTTTTCTTTGCTTTTAAAAATTAAGAAATGCTTCCACTTCGCTACTACCAAAATATGAAGAACTAGGGTGCTACAGAATGGGACAGACTTTCTCATGCAAATGTTTATAATTTCCTTTGTGTGGACTGGTTTTAAGGTTCTTGCCAACTCACATAAGGTTCTTGCCGTTCTCTTGCCAGCTGACATCTATCGCCGCACAAAACACATTTTTTGACATTTTCTCAACTTTTCGGTTCAAAATAGCTCTTTTTCCCAGGAATCTATTGAGTTTTTGAAAAACTTCCTCTTAAGTCATTTGAAGCACTTCTACTCGCAAGTTAAATAATCTATACAAATCTATTCAAATGCTCATATTAACAGTGTGAGAGGTATTTCAAAAAATTACATTTGTGTAATTTTTAAAAAACAATAGAATAGTGCAATATCTCGTTTATGTCATCGGATAGGCTGCATTTGGCATTACCCCAACCAAAAATTTAAAGAAAAAATTTGGAGCCGTTTTTGAGAAAATCTTGTTTATGTAAATTTTTAAAATTGCCAATATTGCACGCCATATTGTGCGAAATCAACTAAAACTTTAAAAAAAATTGCAAGACCTTACTAAAAGATCTAATTATAAGCAACACATTTCATTTGAAGCAAAAATCTCTATCTTTAATTTTGTAGTTGTAGTAAGACGCCGCAAAATATTCAAATTTTAGCGATTTTTCACAATTCGGAGTTAACCGTGAAAATTGGACATATTCTACCTTTATAAGCGTATTTTACTATAAAGTAAACAGTCCTTACAAGAAATTTACAGAAAAAATTTGGAGCCGTTTTTGAAAAAAATTTAAAATGTCGGGAAGGCTACAAATTATTGAATTGAATTGAAGGCCCCCCAAAAATTAATGAATGTTTTCGCATCGAAATCGCATAGCTTCAGCTCAGGCGAAAAGGACAGGAGTTTCTTCAATTTGGAAAAAATCGTATGCATGGTTTAGGCGCTAGAGTTGTATCAGACGGACAGACGGACGTTTTGCTTCCAATTGTTTTTTTGGCATCACGGATCCACAAAACTGCAATTATGGCTACACCGCGTGTTAGAGGACTTTTTTCCCTTAATTTAGCAATTTTTTTGATTCAGTTTTTCGTCACCAGAGCGCGGCAATGATTTTTTCGCAGAAAATGCGCAGTTTTTTCGCGCAGCATTATATAACATTCTCTATACTACGTATATTACTCTGTATATACGTAAGTATACGAGAATGTAATATGTGAAGTGTTTGTTAACATGCGTCACGCAGATAAATTTTAAGGAATAAGTTTGAAGTTGAAAAAAATAATTCTTGGTTTTTAAAACCATGTATTTATATAATAAATATTCGATTATTAGTTGAAGTAAATATGTTTATCATGCCCATTTGCTAACATTCTGAAGGCTACATTGTTGTGAATGATATTGATTAATAAACAAGTCCATTATTAAATTTTCTTCTCAATCATTCATTCAAGAGTATGCTACAACTATTTTACTAAACCATCCCAACCGCGGATCCAAAATAAAGACTCAGGGTCCGTGCCCTCTCTTCATCCTAGAAAATATTCATTTCTCTCTCATAATGAACTGGTGGTAAACTAGTAATGAAGATGAAGATGAAGATCTTTTATTGATATAATATTATTTCATCAGAAACAGTTCTTTACCCCTTAACTTGACGTTGAAATACTTGTTACATTATTTTAGGAGACACCCAATAAGTCATGCCAAGACTGGTAAAACAAAATGTTGAAAGGTTTGATTAGTGCATAATCCAAATAACTAAAAAATGTTGGTGGATATCGTTTAAGACTTCGAGAACGGCTGCAAAACCTTTTGAATTCATACATAAGCGATTTCCCACTTTTTGGAGTCAGCGTATCACTTGAAAAATAGGTAGAAAAACAATATTTTTTTTGTATCTGTAACATTTAATCCAGAAATTAATAGAAACATAAAAAATTGAGACTCAAAATAAATAATGTAAAGTCAAGACACATGGTTGTAGGGAAATCTCGATATGATCTAGAACAGAAATAGGTATATTTCAGTAGGAAAGGAATTTAAATATATCGGAGTGATTATTAGAGCAGGGGGATCTAATAATATTGACTTTATTAAAAAATAAGCTAGGGAAGGCCAATTATTAGTAGACTTCATAATATTTTATAAAACAAAAATTTTCGAAAGAAAACTAAGAGACAATATACAAGACAATGGTGGAGAGCTGTGTTACGTATGAATCGGAAATTAGAATTAAAAATGATGCAATAAACTCTCGGTTAAATGCTATGAAAATGAATTTTTGGAGACGATGTTGTCAGTATACTGTTTGATAGAATACTAAACGAAGAGATTAGACAGATAATAATGATTGAGAGACAAGTGATCGAAAATGTAGAATCCAAACAACTCCAATGGTATGCTGCAGAATGCATGCTGACAGAATATCAAAAATTATCTTTGAGTGAATCCCTTTCGAAGAAGAAAACGAGAAGGCCAAGGAAATCTGTAAGTACGTCATCGATTTGACAATGAAGGCACAAGAATAGAGGAAGATGCCTGACGGAATAAAAAACATTGGTGTAGATTGCGAAAAACGGTCATTAGAACTGTAAAATACTCGCAGAATTAATAATTACCTTAAACCCGAAGTGGAAGATACCGGATGAAGAAGCCTTGTTATTATGTGCTGGCACAAGTAAGCGGGGCAAGATCTGTTAAGATCTGTTAAGATCTTGCCGGAATACCAAACCAAAAGCAAAGTAACGTTCTTATTTGAAAAGATTAAATGAACACAAAGAAAATTTGATTATTTTCTAGAGGGGAGTCCTTTAGATGACAAATATCAGATTTTACTCTATTTGGTATTTATGATATTTGTAAACTTTGTCCATTTATCGGCATGATCGCTTTTTCAATGGGAACAACTATTCTTCCGAATTGACAGGTCGAAAAGTAAATATTGTATTTAGGTAAAAAAGATGATTGAATTATGTTTTCGAAAAATTGACGGGACTGAAGTAAAAAGAGAAAACTATCACAAATAGTAAATTCACATTTCTTGTATGTTGCACCAATGAACAATGTCAATTCCACAATTACAATCTATTTTCCATCCACCAATAACATATGTGGGTCTCTTTAACCTGGAAATCTTTCGCTTTAGCGGCGATGACATAATTCACCGGAAAGTGTTCGGCAGTTTATCGACGAATGACAGAAAATGTAATTACAATAGCCAGTAGGACTTCTGATGCAGTATTCCAAAGGCAGATTTTTTTTAAAACTCCAGACATTTGTTCATCATTTCTCTCCCATGGTATGCAACATGTATTCTCAAGTTAATGTTGAAATATCTAGTATCACTTTCGGAATCCTAAGACTTAAGTAAAAGGAACGCAATAGTGACCCTGAAGATTTAGTTACGAACAACAGCGATAAGCGCCGATTTCTCCTTCTTCCGACCTTGCATTAAAGTGGTCGCCGAAGTGTGCGACCAAATGCCAATGAATTATAAATTTGAGTTATTTCGTTATTATTTAGTTGAAAAAACACAAACTATCAATCAATAGGCAGTACATTTTAAAACGTTACATTGTAATATAGTAGCAATGCGTTTCAACAATAATAAATATTTTAGTTATAGTTTTAACATTCAACCTTAATTCATATTATAGTACTTTAATTAAATTACTTTATAAATATTTATATCTTAAATGAATTTTTTCCCAAATAAAAAAAATTAATTGCTTATTTTGTTTACAATATTTATTAAAAATTCATTAAAAATTATAAATATGCAGTGCAATATTACTGAAGATGCGTTAGTGAACACATATCCAATAAATTGGCAATTTTGTATGAAATGTAAAAATGTATGAAAATAGAAAAATTTTATTTTGCAACAATATTTTACAGAAGAAGATCCTATTCATTTTCTAACGATTATCGTGACACAGATTTCGAAGTTTGACAAATTTGAAACATTATTAACAATTACAATTTTGAATTAATTTATGACAGGAGGATCTCTAGTGATTCTTAATGGATTAGCAAAAACAGTGTTTGCATAGGTCTGCTTATCTAGAAGAAGTGGGTGTAACATTCCGATGACGTGTAAAAAACTTTGTGTGCATTGCTCGTCTCTCGAAAATAAAAATATCGTAATGTAAAAATATACTTGCTATAATAATATAAATATATTAATTTCATTGCGTTGGATTGGAAATCATACATAAATTACATATAAGATATAAGTAATATATTGATATGAGTGTGTGTGTATGTGTGTATGTGTATGTGTGTGTGTGTGTGTGTGTGTGTGTGTGTGTGTGTGTGTTCCTCCAATGTTCACGCAATAGACAAAAGCTGGTGTTTCTACCTTTGCAAACATTAAGATATAAAAATGTTATATCAGAGTCATATCTTGTTTTTGATTCTTAAGCAAAAGCCTCAAGACTATATCACATATGATTTTTAATAGTTGCGATAAAGAACTCCACGTAAAATGCAATCACCCTAACGTTGTATTGAAGCAGTGATCCCCAAAACAAAAGATAAAATATCATTCATTTGCTTACAGCTGCACTTACCAATCATAATGTCTGCAGTAGAAAACTTGCATTGTTACTAAATGAATTTTAAACACTTTTAGTTTATTTAGTATTTTACATATCAAAACGATTTTATTACAATATTAATGTCCGTGACCATATAGTATTTTTTAATTGGGTCATCTGAGAAATTGATGATGAAGTATTTCACAACTGAAAGCTGCTATCTCAGAGACGTGTTTGTAGACTGACTCTAAAACGTATTTCTTTAAGTTATTAATTTTTCTAATAAAATAACCAGGTTAGACAATGCATACAATGCAAATTATTTGCATTTTATATTAAATATTACAATAATAAACGACGAAATGTAGACATAGAGCTTAATAGTTGTTGTCCAGTGTTATTTTTTGCAAAAAAACCGTTTTATAACAGTTTTAAAATATGTTCTTACTGGGAAATTGCATGCCTTTATTTATGTAATTAAATGTATATACAAAAACTTATGTAAAACTGTTGGTTGATTTAATATTTATATTCAAATATTTACTATAATATAACTCGCCATCACCGCCATTTTGTAATGTTCAAGATTAATAGTCCCGCCTCCCTGAAATGAAGATAAAGCGGATTGGTCAGCTCGATCCGCAGCGGGGCAGGGGTCGGAAAACTCTGGTAAAGTTCGGCTCAGGACATCGCCCATTTTTTGTGCAAGCGAGGGTACCTCGCCCTGATTCCAAAGATGTATTGATTGATTGATTGATTGATTGATTGATTTTTTTTGTGTTTCCGGGCGCGTCAACTGCTTTGGTCAATGGTACTGTTAGTGTAGTACATGTTTTTTCTTGAGAGATGAAAGCATCTTTTTTTCTCCGGAGATTTTCTCGGTGATATTCCCCCGCTGGATGGCGAGATCTGGCGCCGACCTACCGTCGGCTAGTAGGGTTTCCCCTAACCGGCTCTCCACCACGCGGCACCGCCCCAGCCAGGACAAAGTAAGCTCCGACGGTCTCCGAAGTAAGTGATAGTGTAGTGCACGTTAGTGTAAGTGTGAGTGTAAGGGGAGAGGACACGACAGGACAAGAAGAGGAAGGACAGATCGCGCGCGGTCCGTAGCCCGTTTGTTAGGGTACTGCTCCGACAATCGCCTGGTCGGAGAAACCACGGAAAACTACCGATCGCTAGAATTCTCCTCCAGACAGCGACTAACTTCGACCTAGCTGAAAACCTAGTATCGAAAACCCTGCCGCCGTGAGGAATCGAACCTAAAACCTCCTGGTCAGAGGCACTGCAGTGACATCAGTTGATGCTCTGAGCTACCGCTCCCGGTCCAAAGATGTACTTACAATTTCTCTATTGCGTATCATTTTTGAGATACGATGGTGTAAATATTGCATATGTGCGAATTAGAAATAAGAACAGAAAATCAAAATAAGAACTTATCTAGTCAACAATGAAAAATCACCAAAGTAAATACGAGATATTTTGTAAGTATCACGCCCTAATTCTAAATATGTACTTAGATTTTCTTTAACATGAATGTTTTCTGAGATAGGTTTTCATGTGGTGACTGTAGAAACTCCCGACGGCGAAGCCATTCCTTCAGGAACTGCTGTTGCTGGGGATGAAATGAGCTCTTGTTTTGACCCGCGTATCTCAAAACAGATACCGAAGACAAAAAGAAGAGTTTCTTATGAGCCTGGAAAGCAGTGTTCTCAATGTTCTCTCGATTATGCCAACATGACATTTTTTCCTCCTCTCCATTTAAAGGTTGAATTAATTGCAGGGCGATGATGATGTGTAAAGCAAACCGTAAAGCATTCCAGAAGCTCTGTGAATTTCCAAAAATACGTGCAGTAAAAAGTTAAGGAAGCATTCTTCCCAAATCCGAGAGATTTTAAAAGTTTACACGTTCATACAAACAATGACTGCAGTAGGACACAGAAGCCACTTTCTCCGTTGCCGAAGGGGTTACACTCAAACCTGACCTGGTAATAAAAAGCCGGGGGGGGGGTCCATGTGGTCGATGTGACTGTCCGTCACGAGGATGGGTCTAACCTTCTAAAAGCAGGGGAAAAAGTGATAAAGTACCAACCAGTCATTCTCCTGGCAGCCCAACTTCATGGAGTGCCCAACGCCAATATCCTGCATGTGGTGATTGAAACCTTTGGGGCTATGCACGATCAACAGTCAGTGCTCTCAAGACGTTGGGGATCATGTCTCGAGGAGATTTACTGACTATCTCGTTAATTGCTCTCAGATGCTCTAATAAGATTTACACACAATTTGTAAATTACGATGGAACAATTTAGCATTGGTGGCAGTAAATGCAGAAAATGAACTTCTTGGTCCCGTGGGGAAGTCTAGGGAACCCAGCAGATCCGACAATGCCTAGAATACACTTAGTTACCACGACTTTAAGTGGGAAGTGTATGCTATTTAATGTAGCATATAGAAAATTGTGTACTCCCAATTTTTGGACTTGATGAGTTCTTGATACAGAAAATATAGACGACAAAAGGTCTGTCTGTCCATCTGAATTTTCAAAAGCGCAAAGAAAGTATAAATAAACAAATGTGTTATCTATATATCACTTCAATATAAGAATTGTTTTGAAGTAACCAAAATAGCACATTTTCTATTTTTAATTAATTGTAAACTCGCACCGGAAGCTAGCGTGTACAGCTCAGGCATGATATATATTTTCGTCTCGCCACCCAACATCTTGCTAGTATCAGTCATGTTGGGTGTTGGTGTGGTGAAGGTGATGCCGTGTCCCTCATTTCGTGTGAGGGGGCCGGAGATGGAGGATGGTGCAGTGAATGGTGTTGAGTTGTTCACAATGTTGCAGGTATGTAATGTTTATGTAATAGATACAAAGGAAATTTGTAAATAATTTTGAAACTTAGCTAGAAAATTGTTTCTCATACGTGTGTTTTTTGGTAACATTATTCATGAAGAGTGATGTTTTCATTTTCTTTCGTATTAGCCCTGATGATGGAAATAAAAGTTTCCGAAACGTTGGTAAACAACTACTAAATTTTTTTTGACCAAGCCCGTTAACCTGCCTGCAAAAATATATCGTTTAAATGATAAAATAAAGTACAGTGGTTTGTGAACATGCTATGAGTTTACAAGTTTATTTAGTGTTTTCTACCGATTCATAACTCTTCCTTATTTGGAGCTCTCTTTGAAGAATTTATCGAAAGTTTATGTGACGTTACTCTTTCTTGTCTTTATAATGTCATGGGAAAATATTAAAAATATGATTTCATAAGTTTTTTCCTTTTAAGTTCGGTAAGAACTACTGTTGTACAGATTGGTCTTAGACCCAGTTGTACAGATTAGTTCATACTACATTCGTTGTTTTGGTAAGAAGTTTTTCCCGTGGTAGCTGTGAGGTGCTTGAATGAGCAGATATGACACAAACATAATATTACGTAACCGCCACTAATGCGAAAAAGTACTCGCTGCTGTAGTTCTTTTAGTTTATAGATGGAAGACGTTTAAAAACCGTATTTTGCGAAAGAGTAAGTATACAATTCACTGCATCAATTCCTCTATTCAACTCTGTTCGTTGAATGAATGAAAATGGATTTCGTATATACACTTCAAAGAAGCCTTCTTCTCCATTCTCTTGCCTCTCCCTATGTGGTTTTCAACAGACTAACCAGACCGCTCCAGCCAACCCCTGAACGAAAGCGCCCTCCGGCGATAGCAACCCGTGTTGGAGCAGCGATAGCCGCTAAATAAATAAAAACCTGCGGTTTTAAAAAAATACGGAAAAAAGGGGACGCCGAGCCACGCGCTGAAACAAACAACCTAACTGAACGGACGGTGCAAAAAGCGAATGGAATCCACCAACCACTGTGGCGAAGCGATCTGTCATCACTGCGGTGATACAGCACTGTGTCGTCAATGGAGTATATTCCAGCACGCTTTCAGAACCCCTTTGTACAGTAGCGTAGTCATGGCCTTAATTTTCTTATTGAATTGTTGCATGTTCTTGTGCAATGGTTAGATTACAATTATAAGTATTAATGTAGTTGGGCCTTAATTTTCTTAGTTCTTTAAGGTATGCAGAGATGCTAGTGTCTAAAACCAAATTTGAAATTGTGTATTTTGACTTCCGTTGTTTGATTGTTGATCACTGTACAAGAATATCAGGATCTTATTGGACGTAGTTGTTGGAAAAATTATAAATACAGTATGTGGCGGGCGAATTTTGAATTATTGATTCTAAGTGGAATAAGTGGGAGCTCCTTTTTATCTCATTTTAAGAATGTTCCTTACATCATGTCTTTCCATTTTGCAAAATTCCAACAATAAACAAAAATGGCAATAAATGCATTTGGCTCATACAGATAAATTGATGTAGATGGTAGTCACAAATTGATTTTTCTTCTTTGCGACATGTCAGTTAATATTAATTTCGTCTGAACGCCTCAACTGTAATTTTAAAATTGTAAATTAATTAAAGTGGTTAGGCGTAAACACGCGTTTTGAGGTCTCCCGAACTTAAATAGGGAAATTTGAAAATTAAGTTGCGAAGTGGATGTTTTCATAGTTTAGATTGCATTTTTTTGCCAAGACCGAGGTCGAGGTAAAATAATCAACCGAGAATGTGAAAACAAACTCCCTTATAGCTCACGAAATATGAACATTTTTTCTCCAACTTAATAAAAAATATTTTGAAATCGTTTGTAATTTTACTAAGGTGATGCTATCTCTGAGAATGTGTCAGTTTATGTGTTTATAATTCCATGCGCGAAGTACATTTTTACAGTAACAAGATAGTTGTCTTCTTGGTTTCATACAAAATCCATTGAGAGAGATTTTGCTTCAATGGTACGCAGATGTAGAGCTGGACATTATAGTCTAAACTCATCATTATTGAGAGTTAAATTAACATCTAATCCTAAATGCTACTCCGAATACTGTAATCAAAATGTAAATCATGTAATATGGCAATAACCAGTATATTAATGGAAAAGGGGACAGGTAATTAAAAGATTAAAGGAGATTAAGGTACTTTTCCAATTAGATATCAAAATGTTCCTTGCACAACCCAATAATACAGGTATGAAATACATTTTGAATTTCTGAATTCATGTAAATTTAAAGTATAAGATTGATACAAGAAATTGTTGTAATGTTGAGAAATTGATTTTTTAAATGTAAAAGCTGTAATGTAATGTAATCGCAAAATCAATGAAAAGCATAAAATTGATGGAAAATATAATGTACAATTTAAGAAAAGCAAATAACTTTCTTAAGGAGGTTAATAAGCTTTAATAAATAAAGATAGTTGTCTTGACGATCGTCCTTTTTTAATGGATGTTATAAGATAACTTCCCTTACGTGCGGATAGCAATGCGAAGAATTCGCCATTTTATTTAGTTGTTATACCAACCCTGTTTTATTCCACACGTCGGTAACTAAAATTCTCCTTCATCAAGTGACTGAATATTAAATCTAGATAATTTAGAAAATCTGCGTGTCTCAAATCCTATGACCTCCTGGTTAAGATGCTGCAGACACAATGACATTGAGCCATCACAGCATTTTATATCTTCAAAGAACAAGTTCCGATAACAAGAGAGTGTGAAACGTGACATTTTGCACGATGGCAGATAAAAATCATAGCCTTCTTCATCACGAAGACATTACGATTATAGTGTGAACGAGATATCGTTCTTCGCACGCGTGACTCAAATAGTATCCACTTTATTTTTATTCAGAAGGAAAAATAGGTTGTTCCTCTCTATCAAAAATACATAAATCAACAAGGTAATTGATTAACATTTCTCAACTGTTTGCATAAAGTAATTTCACCGAAGTGTGGAATAGAATGTGGCATATTACTCGTTGGAAGATAAGATCAAGTCACGATCACAAAGTCACGATGACTGATTAACTTGTTCTACTATACGCAAGTGATGCTGATGATAAAGATGTATTGTATATTGTGATAGCCATTATCTAAAAGCCAATCACAAGAGCTCCTCTCTGATAACGACATAGTGTGATGGAGTAGTTACTTCGAATTTTATGTTCACAATTTGAAGGAGAGACACAATGTAGTGAACATCAGTGTATTGTTAGCATCAAATTAGAGTTTAGTTAGTGATTAATGTATCTAAATTGACCTACGGTTGCGAATATTGAAGATTCCATTTGTTCCTGATGGTTTATCGCAGACCACAATGCGTTACCACCAGAAGTTACGGCCTGGGACACAATAATTAGAATGATTAGAATGACGTTAGCATGGAGATGGTGAACGAAATGAAGTTAATGATCATCAATGATCCCATGATGCCATTTAAACGTCCCTTTCTAACATACTACTTCCTTTCACTACAAAGCGTTCTGAGGCAAGTGCCCCATCCCTCTTCCTTTAGTTACAAAACTGTAGACATGACTATTCGATAAGTTTCCACAGAAATATTCTGGTGTTCCACCATCTCCAAAAGGGAAGACCAGCACGTTTGCCAACTACGGCAAAGCTGCTCTTCGGCACCAAACCGCTCCATGATAAATGTACTGACTCAACGGTTTAATGTATTTTTAATCTTATTGCTCTTCGATTATTTATGCCGTATAAATTGGAAACTATACGCAGAATTAAATGTAAAATTGAATATACTGGCCATGTACTCTGCAAAAATAAAACTGCTGCGCCTGTGACGCATGGGGCAAGGACTATCGTTTCTCAGCAGAGGTCAGGCGTGAGAGGGTATGCGCTCGGCTTCCGAGTTTTATTGGAGCTGCTGTAAATTACAACAGTATTCGCAAGCGGTACGTTCTCTTTCGGATGTTTATGTGAATGAACGGCATTATATCATAATAATGGCAGTTCATGTTTGTAGGTGAACAAAATTTGTGATAATATTCATTAATAGAATTGAAGATATGAAAATATCCACGAAATATCTTTTTAATTTTTGGGAGAAGATGTATGCCTTATTTTCCACATCATTCATGTTATTCGTATCATTTCATTTGTTGCTACGCCTACGTGGGGTACAGTAATATTAATATTATTTGCCAATAGATAACAAATATATATATATATATATATATATATAATTTTACATGTTGTACGTATAGAAACCCGTCACCACACACTCATTAATATTATGTATGAAGTTGTGGTTTTAATACCGATGAAATAATACCAATAGTTTGAATGTTTGACACAAAAGATCGAAAGAGATTTGTTTAAGTTTACTCACGGAGTACCTATAAGAAATTCTGTACTGCATTTGATGAAATATGTTTGTCAATTAAATGGTATGAGTAAATGTATGCTTTTATAAGTCATTTTGCAACATTGCAGCAGTTATGACACTCAATACGGCGTGTAATGGCAATGAATTCAGCGAGCTTAGTTAATATTGTAGGAAACGAAGAGAGATGCTTACAATGGTGGCAACAAAACTTATGCCTAAAATGTTCAATGAAAATTATATTTTAGACAAGCTAAAGGATCACTAAAGGCCTCTTCAAAACCTGCGATCTTTAAAGGCCTCTTCAAGAATTCGATCTACGTAGTAAAACGTTTAATCGCCATGTAAGTTGGAGGTTATAAATTCGACGCCATTCCATTCCCGGTTTTCGTTGTACGTGATTACAAACACACCCCACTTTGTTATGATATAGGAGAGGCAAATGCGGTGTCCATTCCCAGAAAGTAAACAATAATAGGAACTTTTTTGGAAAGTATCAACAAACGCATTGCCAAGATTGAAAATATAATAGAACTCGACTGGAAGCTCAATCTTAATTTCACAATTGCAGTAGGCATTTGTTCACATTCTGAATTGATTGAATTCTCTAACTTTCAATCCTCTTATCATCCACTCTTCCCTCTTCATATCTTTTCTTCATAACGAAAGCAGTTAACATCTTTTGTTTCTGATACGTATATGCCATTAATAACTGAATTAAAGAACGAAAATTAGTGATCCGCAATTATTAACATTACGTTAAACAATCAAACATCTATCTTTACAGTAAGTATTAATGTTTATTAGAAGCAAAAGTAAAAAAGAACATGGAAGTGTGAGAAGAATATCCAAGTGCATCTGCATTTCAAATGATAAATGAGACACTGAATATCTATTATACCTTGGAATTATGTATGTATGAAATTTCTTTAAGTTTAAAAAGTATGATCATTATTTCCTCTCGACATTTTAGCACGTTATTTTTCAGATTATCAATACAAAATCAGAGACGTGAAGTAGAAATCAGTTGTTACTTACTTTAATATTTAAGCCAAGTACTGTTTCAGCTAATTAGCATGATTAAGGTAACACATAGAGCAGCTGAATTACATATACTCTTCAACTTTGAATAATATAATCACCTTAATCAGATCCAAATAGTAAATGTCAGGATATATACAATCACTCTGTGAATGTATTGTAAGTTGTCAGGGAGAGAGAAAACTTATCAAAACACAGTCCCATACTCTGTGGCTTAATTTATTTTTAGAACAGAAAAAAACAAAACAATTAATATAACGTGTAAACAATTTTTTTCTGAATTTTACTAACATTAAACCCATTAACAGGGTGAACGGGTTTAAGTTCATAAAATTTAGAAAATATGAACACTTCGCAATGTTGGATGTAAATATTTCTTATCCATTGATTTTCCGCTAACAATCACACAAACATAGACCATCTGACCTTATGAAGAATTGATAGACATCAAATCACTGATAATCCACTAACATTACAAATGCATTCTTATCGGATGTAACACAGAAAGATTTTATGACCATCCGAGCAGCAACAAATTATATTTTATGAATTACTTAATCTTCCTACTCGTAAAATTGTAACGGCAGTCATAAAAGGGCGAAGGAAAAGTGTCACGACACATGTAAATCAATATGCCGGAATATAACTGCTATAGAAATTAAGTATTTTTCCCATAAAATTGCAGACTCCTGAAATCTAAACCGAAGATTTAATACATCTATAAATGTTGCTTTATTGCAATCCATAAATTACAAATTTATCGTTTTGCATCAATAAGGAAAAAGGAAGGTTTTAATTTTCGAACAATATTGTGAAATCAATCATCTTGTAAATATCTTTCTACAGATTTGAAACACGTTGGAACTAGTATACTAGTGGAAGTAGTAAAACATCAACAAACGGTTCAGTGGTCATTATTTAATTTATATACTATATCATCAAAAATAAGATTGGAGATACATTGGAAATAAATGGGAAAGAATGTGACATACTACTATAACGGTGGATATAAATCCGCCAGTGTCCGGGAAAATATTATTTCTTCTACGAATTGAAATGTTGGTCAGATTTATCGTCCTTGTAGCAGGGATGTTTCTAATGACACAAAAAATCGTTTTCTAAATATTCATAATAACTGACTGCACCGTTATGTTATTCATCTGAGCTTGAAGACACATATAAAAAATATTTCAAGAAAGAATAATACATTTTTATTGGACGTTTCAGTAAAATCTAGGAAGCTGAAGACATAGCTCAGATCGAACAACATAAATTCACATTGAAATCTCCGCACAAAAAGGTCTTTTCCAACTGGGCCGTCGGGCCGTGAGATTTGTGCGCCAATAACTCACCGCAGCCGGTTACCATGGCGACGAGGGTGAGCTGATCATCTGGAACTGACGGAGAGCCGCCAGCAACCACTGCCCCTTGGCCCCTCCCAGCGACCAGTTCACCTTGCAACCTGCGGGGCCGTTCCACCTGCGGTTCTGTTCTTTACCGCAAAACTTCTCAACTTAATAATAATAATAATAATAATAATAATAATCTTTTATTTTACGTCAAAAAACAGTTAAAACTGCGTATGACGTGCTATGGGGAAAAGTGAATTGTGTGCACATTTTCAAAATTCATGTGATCCCTACACTAAGTCATATACTACTTGAATTTTAAAAAAATGCTCCAATCTAATAAAATCTACTTTCAAGGATAAATAAGCAATACATTTTGGGTTCTTATCCATGTTGTCCTTCGGAATAATACTTCCTGCCGCGACAACATGGAAACAACTTGAATGACTGTATTTCCTGAATTCTAGAAGACGTCACAGAAAATGAATTTACATTTATGTCCAGAAGCAACACTAGGGGCCGTCTCAGCATTTGCTCAATGGATCAGGGAAACTGAACGAAAAACCTGATCGAGATGGGGGTCATTGACCCAGAAGCTGCGATACAATACTTGTAACTATTTGAAGCGAATTGTTAGAGATGATAATGTGCAGAATGAGTTATGTCGTTATGGTTGTCCAACAGTGGAATCAATTCAACATTGTACCTCGTCTTGTACACATTTGGTGGGCACCGAGTATAAACAGCGACATGATTCGGTGGCCAAAATTTTACATCAAGCGTTGGCTCAGAAATGTCTTCTGACTGAAGATAAGGTACCGTACAACTTGTGAGTGTTCTGGAGAACGAAGAGTGGCGCTTGTATTGGGATAAAACTGTCTTAATAGAACAGACAGTGATTCACAACAGACTGGGTTTGTAGTAAATTAACAAGTGTGAAAACATGTATGTTTATTGATTTTTCCCGTCCCAAATACTCGGAACATTAAAAGCAAATACACCGAAAAAATAAGTAAATATGTAGATCTTGTTGAACCCGTTGAGAAACAGTGGAATGTGGAAAGAGTCAACATTATCGATAATTGTTCCCAAAGAACGGAGTCATCCTAGGAGTCTGATGTGGGTCCTAAGCAACTGGGTTTAAATGAATACCGGTACAAACTCATGCAGAAGGCAGTTGTTACTCGTATTTCAACAACAAGGATAGTGAAAATTCATGGAAATTATGTAATATAAATTATTTTTTTTAAAAATTAGATGTATTGTATTTGTGATTTTATATATCTGTATAATAATTCATAAAATGTACCAATAAAATGAGATGATAATAATAATAGTAATAATAATAATAATAATACAATTTCTTACGCAGTCCCAATTTGGGAGGTGCCCTTCTTCCGTTATAAAACCTTACAAACCTTTCAGAATAAAATCCTTCGTAAAATTTGGGAATGTCCAGGGGTATATAACCATAAGAACTTCATAGAGAAATAGACATACAAAACCATGTAATTACATTCCCTTACTATCATCCAAATTCTTTTGCAACCCCCAAACTCCCCCTTGAACAGCCACTTTAACCTCGGAACAGCGTTGCTCATACAAATTAAATCCTCTCTCACAAAATGTGTTCCGTCCTCCAAAACCCCAAAAGAAATTTTGTCCCCCTACACATCAATCTTGTTTTCATTAAAAAAATTAACAGCAATCGTCACGAAGGTACCTAGTGGGATGTCCTCGATCAAAATAGGGTTATAATAGCGCACAAAACTTTAACATGTATGATTGTGTTAATAATTTATAATTGTTCCCAATCACTAAGCTCAATTATGTTTTGTACTGAAATAACTCGATTCACAATGAATCCCGGAATTTTCATACGTGAAAGAAAATCACAATAAAGTACACAGACGTGCTTTTAAGGGGTCTTCTATTGTACTAGAAAAATTTTTTTTGTATATTTTCAATGCGTATTGCACTGAAAAATTGATCTCAAGTAATCATTTGTCAAGTTGCTCACAATGTTGTAGAAAATATAAAGGCTATGTCTTGTTGGGTTTCACTAAGAACGAATTCTTATTCCCCTTCCACTGGGGGCATTTTTCACTTCTCGTATCTATTATATAGTATATAGAAAGTATTTAATGATGCATTGTAATGAAAATTGTATATATTTGAGCATTTATTCTGACTTAGGGGTACTTATTTCTAAAGAATTTTCTATGAAATTGCTCATGCTAATTCTTATGTGTGTATACGAAGAAAAGCAAACTATGTATTAAATTTGTAAAACTATCACATTTATCAGGGAAAAGTGACAAAACCGTTTCAAGTTTGGTTACTGGTCAGCTTTGCAAATGAAAAATTCTTTGACAAATACAGAAAGCGCAAAAGGATAAACATGATTGCTAAACTATCGCTTCAGAACTATTCAATTCAATACAAAAAATGTTCTGGAGATGAGTGTAGATAATTGAGACTAATAGGAGGTGACTGAATTCGAAAATGATATCGCAATTTCTATCTTTTCTAATCTAGTTTTCACATTAAAGCGATGCACTCTCTTAAAATTTCGTATTTTACTCAGTATTGGATCAACTCATTCACAGTTGGCACAATTCATGTAGTTTGTTTACACTCAATGCAGAGTGAACATCATAGGAAATGACATGTTTTGTAGTTTGTAATCCCCATAGTATGAAAAGAACTTAACCATCAGAGTCTTAATATATATCCTGAACAATCAGACCTGCGCCTCAAGTCAAGGGACTGTCTGTTCGTCAACCTCCAGAAATGACTCCGGCATTATTGAAAATGGCAGTGTTTCTTTAAAAAGCAAAGATGTACAGCCATCAACTTCAATAGTTGCTGACTACATTTAAATAACAGGATCCTTGAATTATAAGATGACACAAGTATGAGCAATCGGGGATTTAGACTTTCTTAAATGTAATTGTGAGAATTCTGACTTTCTTAAATGTAAGGCAGAATATCAAGAGTGCAACACTTTTCAATTTCTAGAACATAGGAAATAATTATTTGTGAATTGTGTGGTTTGTTTTGTGTTCGGTGATCACCAAAGTGTAATACTGTGGTAGTGCCATTTTCCACGTTGGTACGTATTCTTCGATTATCTAAGATATATTATATCATTCCTATACGTATTTTCATTTCATTTCGACAGTATGTTGATCAGAAAAGTGCTATTAAAATTGTCATATTTTTCCGTATGCGCGTTACATGAATATCTGTTTGAGCGTTCCTATAATTTTACAAACATTCTACGTATTAACAATGTTTTATTCAAATCCACATCGCTAGATAAACAAAATGCACAAGTTAGCATGAGTTCATATTAAATTCAAATTTAAAATAAGCTGCCCGCGAGGCAAATTCATAATTTGTAATTCCGCTGGTGTGTGTTACGGAGTTAAAATCTGTTTTTAAATAATATTGTTTATTTCAATAAATTAAACATAATTAGAAATTTAAAAAAATTTTGCATAGTGTTCACATCAAATTTTAACTTTACTAAAAAGTAAAAAAATACGACATATAATCACATGTTTATATTGAGTATGCAACAGCTATTTACGTAACCAATAGAGAAGTGAGTATTTGTATATGAATGAAATGTTGATGGACTCTAGTTCATCAACATTTCATTCATATTCCTTAGACGCGAAGATTGTATCCAGATTTGGAACTGAAGGTGCAAAAGACACTTTGTACATGTTGCTTTATCCTTTATAAGTAGTTAGTAAATTTACCAGTTTCAGTTTCCCCAATGTTATTTTTACATTGGTATACCCATCACACGCGGCTCGAAAACAAACATTTTCTAATAAATAAAGCGCTAGTTCCCATACAAGAGTTCTAAAGAATAAAAGTTTGATTTTATATAGCATCTGCTTGCTTTAATAAAAAAACTAGTGACGCTAGAAAAGCATGTACGTTCTCGATTATTTGTAATTTTGCAATTTTCGAAAATTCAGAAAGCTCGAAAATCGCATCTGCGTATTTATGTGTTTTTATTCTATTTAAGAACAAATAAAGAAAAATCTCAAACCCTTGTGAGGAAATATTACTTTTAAATACTTTTACTTCAAACAAAAAGTACAAGGAAACTACCAATATTTAAAAAAATAGTATAAAAATTTATTTTGAATTAAATTAATGTATTTGTTTTATTCTATAAAAGTCATGTTCCTAATAATGTAATAAAGTATTACCTAGGTCACGGTAAAATATTTTCTCTATTCATTATTAAATTGATTACATAATATCAATTATTCCAGTCCAAATTATCCCTAAGACACTTCTTTCGCTGAATTAGACACTCTGCGTAACTTCGATGTTTTAGATATCCTTTCGAGAAAAACTGATTCACAAAAAGTTACTGGAGTGCGTTATTTTTTGTGACAATATGTCGATGAGAGTGCAAAATGTCATGATTGAATATTTGGACGTCACAGTTCTGGGCGCTATCACCCGGGCTTGCGTAAAAATGATATTTCCGCGCATGGTTAACTTCGCTGATATTGTGTTTAAAAAAAGCTCCCGTCCATGGAATCCATCACGTGTAGTGAAATGAACTAATTAACGAACTGATGAAAAAGAGAGTTGCATCGCATTATCATCAACCTCATGCGTGAGGAGGCAATAGCATAACGAAATAAGTGTGAACCCACCCTCAAAACTATTATCCGGGCGAGTACGCACCCTTAGCCTTTATAAAAGTACATAACAAACATAAGTAGTCTTAGTACCTCAAATAATAAAATATCCTTTAAAAATTCAATTTATTAGGGCTAGGAGTAATGAATAATAGTGGAAAATTGTCTTTATTATTTAATTTGAAATTAACTGTTATAAACCAAACGATTTGTCTATCTGCGTTGATTTACAAAGAGGTTCATAACTACAACGGGAAAAATTTGCTACTGGAAGATGCTGTTTTTAAACTTGTATCCAAAGTATCAAAAAAGTATAAAAGTTATTAATTTTTCTTACAATCCAAAACCTTTGACTTACAAGTAGGCCCTTTTATCTGGACCGACCGCAATGCGGGCTTGCGAGCCCAAACATTACTCATGTGAGGAGGGGGGAGGTGGTGAGGACTCCCCATTTTTGGAAACCAGAGTCAGATGGATATCCCCGGGAAACACTTTCACCTTGATACACTCTTCTGTAGTTCTGGACGCATTACAGTTATTTGAGAAGTGAACTACATTATAATGCTTTATTCATCACGGCTTTAAAAAAAAGTTTGACTGTCATGAAATGAGGTGCCTCATATAAAGGCATTGTCGCAATACATAAATATGAATACTTAGCCATGAGTAATTACGATTACTAAAACAAAGTGTATGTTCATTTACGACCTTCCTTCACATTAATAAACGCATTAATTAGAATAATCAGTAAGTTTCTGTATCAGAATGGGTACAGTATTTACGTATTGGAGAATTTACAGTCATTAATATTCTTTAAAGTAAGAAAAATATTCAAATAATTTAATTTAACTCCAAAATGTAATTGAAACAACTTATCTATAATATTAGAATGCAATTGTCTACCGTGATTTCAAAATGACTATCTCTTTATAAATTGATATGTTAATCCATACGTCATAAAAATAGAAATTTTACATTTTGTCTCTATCTGTCGTTCGAGCTAATATCCACAACGGATATACCCATGAATGTTTACCAAAAGTAAAGTACTTTATCGGTCATAATTTTGTCCCTTTTCATAGCATTATTTTGTATTATACAAAGCATGTTGGTTTATTTGTTTTATCAAAAACTATCTGACCCTGCGAACTTCGTACCTTGAAGATTTCTCATTCACTCACTTTTCATAAAATGAGATTTTAAAAAATTCTGTTCTATTTTTGGTTGGCGCTTACATTAATTTCGTGCGATTCATGTTTATTTATATAGATTGTGATTTTATTTCGATCTGAATAAAATTCCCACACCATCAAAACTAAGGAAAGTTATCTACAAAACTATTCAAAAACTACTCCATCCTTCTTTGTCACTCCTTAAACAGTGCTTCTCATTTCTAAAAACTGAAGAAAATCCGCAAAGTACGTCAACATTTTCCGAAATACCAATTTTCTAGTAAACGATTTGTAACACGTCGAGCGCGAAACAATCTTCTCATGCGTGCTTTTCGTGTCTAAAAAGTTAATTTTTTCATTCTTACTGAAAGAGTGCGAAACATTTTGATACGTCCGTGCAACATCACGCAGAGTGTGCATCTTTCGCACATGGAGTATTAAGTAAAACATGAAGCACGTGCGCAAAGTGATTCGAGCATTTCTTACCTAGCTTCCTATTTCATTCATTCCGATGGCGCAATTGGCTCCAGTGTTGAAAGGTCAAAGCTGAAAATTAGTGCCGTCAGAAGGCAAGGCCGAGGCAGTTGAGAAAACGGGCGGAGCGGGAGCCCGCGGATCTAGAGTTAGTGAACGGAGCGGGTGGAAACGTTGGTTGTTTGAATATTAGTGATTCCGTGCGCGTCAAATACCGAAGTTATTAGTCCCATAATGTAGTACATGTTTTCATCGACGTGGCAGTGTTGTCCTCGCGGATGGTGAGATACGGCGCCGACCAACAGTCGGCTTAGTGAGGTTTTCCCAACCAGGTATCTCCCACCAATGGGACACCGCCCAGCTGGGACAAGCTTTAGCCCGATTGGTCATATATGGTTCATGATCAGTAGTGCACGTTAGTTGAAGGTGCGAGGATAGGACAAGGGAGGAAGAGAGATCGCGCGTGGTTCGTGGCCTTTTTATAGTACTTGGTCGGCATTTGCCTGCGTTGATCGGAGAAATCACGAAAACTATTGATCAGAGCAGCCGGCCGCTAGAATTCTCTTTCAGAAAGCGACTGAATTCGACCAAGCTGACAGCATGTGTCGAAAGGCCTCACAGTCGGACTCTAATCTAGGACCTCCGGTCAGAGGCACTTCAGTAACATCATTGATGCACTGAGCCACCGCACCCGGTGCCGGGTGGAAAGGTAAGAAGGAGAATGGGCGCAGTGGGAAGGGTGGGTATTGTGGGGGCGTAAATAAAATTACTTTCATTTTACACACGATACAATTCTTTCCCTTTGCCTGCCTAAAATATGGTTGAAATAAATGATAAAAAAACGTCGGATTGCTTGTTAGTATAATCAAAACACTTATTTTTGTTCCGCGATTGCAAGTTGGTAGAAAACATCAGAATATTAGAACATTTATTTGCCAAGTCATTTATACTAAACCACCACCAATGCAAGAACATTTATGGTTAGCATTCTGACGAGTTATTGCTAATCTCAATGCAGACAGATAGAGAGACAGACAGACGTTCAAAAAAACACTTTTTTGGGTATCGGGGACCTCAAAACGTGTATCCATTGAAATCTCGAAATCGATTTTCCAGGCATACATAACTTTCTTTTATACTACATATATTACCCCGTATATACGTATATATTCGAGAAGAAAAAATATATCCATTGTCAGCAGATTTTATTTGAAAGCAGTTTTTGATGTTTTGCTTTAGTCAACAGTCGTGAAATCAAGTGTCAGTAGGGGGAAAGAGATTGATGACGAAGACGACTACAGCATTTCAACTGATATTATTTTTGTCAGAGCCAATTGAACAGGTTTGTTTTATACTTTAAAGAAGATTAAAATCTTTGCTTGGGTATGTTATCAATGAGCAAACGATCCAAATTAGTAAGGGGAAAATAAATAGCAGAAAGAATCTGTAAAAAGAAGTCAACATAATAAAATCAAACGTGAGAATCAATTGTGAAGTAACACACATGTAAATACATATGTGCCAATGTTTATCGCGGCGACGAATTCAACATGTCTTCTGTGAGGTTCCAGCTACCTTTCGAACGCAGCATTTGCGGGCGACAGCGATAGTGAGGGGCGGGGAGTATCAATTACGAGAGACAAACTGCGGTGTGGGGTGCAAAACGGAGGTCCCCGTGCCCGCTTCCGCATTCCCCGGGTCAAACACAGGGTTGCCAACCGTCCTCCATTGGGGGGGAAGCCCTTCATTGACGTCAATTGTCTTCTCGTCCTCTTTTTTTAAATGTCCCCCTTTTGAAATCTTGGGTTTGTTGTCATGTATTTATCCCCATGAGCAACATCTGCTATGTTTGTTTATTGCTTATTTTGAATAGAAAACATGAGTATCTTTTTCTGAACGCTGGCACACGTATGTATGAGGTGTCTGTCAGCACTGAAAAAAAGTGTCGCTTAACCCTATCTGTTTTTTTTTTTTTGTTTTTTGTTTATCAGTTTCTTTACATGAACATTGTTGCAACTCTATCAGGACAGCTGCCGTTCCGCCCTCCCACGTTCATTACTTTGCAAAGTTATTCTTCCAGATCAGGACCTCGATGCTATCAGTCATCAAACAAACCGTTATGCTGTGATAGCGGCAAGCAGCAGCATCGCTGGTACGCCACTCCGGCCATCACCTCAACCCGCAGCATCGTTAACCTGGGGAGCCTTAATTTCCCAAATTTCGATGGTAGGTTTTTTGATCGGCAGATTTCAGGCGACCCTGGTCTAATGCATCAGGTATGGTGTGTTATAAAAGGGAAAGGGGGTCATAAGGATGAAGGAAGAAAATTTACGCCAGTTTCTGGTCCTTTGGTTGGGATACAACCTAATCGTTAATCCTATAAAAATCCGATCACAAAAAATACGTGTGTCGGGATGATTCTCATTGGTTTGAAAAATGTTTATCGGGAACTATTTACATTAGTCTCAGGATTCCGAGTACAGCAGACCTCATTCTGAAAACCAGTGAGTATCATCCTATACAAACGGGTACTTGTTTCATCGGAATTTTTTGGGTGAACAATGATAGGTAGTACAAAGGGTCAAAGACTGGGTGTAATCTTTCCTTCCTGTCGTTATCCCTCTTTCCCCTATCTACTCACTTACACTAGACCCGGGCCACCCAGAGATCTGATCCCAGGAGGAGCCGCTGCTTGCTCCTGCTCATTGTCGCAGCTCCAGGGCCGACGGTGCAGATTACATAATCATTTATCGATCGGCGGGTTCCAGCACAGTGGGTGTCTTGCTTTTTGGAAATCTTTTTTATTCCTTGGACAGAAAACGTCCACTGCTCTGGGAAAAAAATATTAGACGGAAAACAAGAACATATTTTTGTAACATTTATTCAAACGTTTACTAGTTATTCGCATTTCTGTGAATTTGAAAACAGAAAAAACAATGCCTATCACAGTAAGAAATTTAATTGCTGCGACATTACGTTTATTATGCTTCTGATCATGAAAAACATTCTTAAGGGTTTCCAAAAATGTTACTAAAAAATTAAGAACGTAAATACTGTCAGTAAAGGGAAAATTTAAAATTATAAACTGAAATTAATTGCGAAATCAATTATTTTCTTAATGCATTTCATACTGTGATGTTTGGTCTTCTCATTTGATATTTAAACAATTTCAACGAAAAATAATTCTCACAATTGTACGTAGATCCTAACATATCCAACATTCAAGCGGTATTCCGATGCAGTTTCCGATATTGTTTCTGAGAGACATTCTCAAAATTCTTCTTTCTTCGGTTTTATCCAGCCGACAGCCGAAGATCCTTGCGTCCGATGGGACGCATATTCGACTATACACTAGAACCAACACACTTGCGGCTCTCTGATCTGGGGTCAGCAGAACGGAGCCTCCGCGACAACACCATACAAAGACAAGGGACGAACAACCATGCCTAAGGCGGGACTGAATCGCGACCCTTCGGACCGAAGCGCTGAGTCGGTACTCGCTCTTAGCCACCTCGGCCATCCAGGTCGGCTCATAAAATTCTAATAAATGTTTATTTTATTCAAAAGTTTCCCTTTATTCAGTATCACACGGCAAATCAGCCACTTCTAATTGAAAATCAGATTGAAATCTAATTGAATCTGATTGAAAAACAGAGCCTACATTGAGGGAAAAGGCAAATAAATTAAATTCTAATTGTAAATCAAACAAACTTACATCGTGTTTCAAATTCCGAACGTCAACGTTCTGAATACATCTAAACATTCTCCAAAATTCGAAGTTTCATGAATGTTTGACACTGAAGCTAATTTTAAGAAGAATGAGAGGTTCTTCTTTCCCAAAGAAACAGTAAATTAACCTTGTTATATAACTGCCAGAAAACCATAGGAACATCAAAATATATCTAAAATGTACTTGTTAAGAGACATTTTCAGAGTATTAAAACTTTCTTACGGTCTTATTCAGATTACTTGCCGAATTCAGCAGCATGATTAACTGTATAACGTCGTTGCATATTAAACTTCATTTGATTAAAGCACATTTTTGCAAACTAAATATTGCTATAGCTCCGCAGTCTGCGAAAAGATACTTTTCCTCCCATTCTGTATTAAAAATTATCGGCGGGCTTCGATTTGCGAAGTCGACTTGCATGTTTCCGCGACTGGAGGTATCGGGGCCCGTGGCAGAGGTTATCGTAAGCCGCACGACGCCGGCCTCGGTGTCGTGCTCGAGCAAAACGGCTCCGCGCTCCCATTCACTCTGCTTTCAGAGCCCTGCACAGATTATACCACGTGCCGAGAGACCAGATTTTAGAACTTTCCCAGATGTGAAAGTTCCCGTTGGGAAAGATATCTCGAGGAGGTAATCCTGTAAGCCGACGTGAGCCGGATCATGTTTTAGCCGGAGAAGTACAGCCACCTCTGGGGATACACTTACGGGATTTCTTATCTTCGTACGTGATGCGCCCACAAACAGTACGTACTCATTTACCCAAAACAGTTAAAAAACATTTCAATAGTAAGATCAGAACGGAAACGGTTGCTATTGCATTAAATATATTTCTAGAACGTAAATAAAAATTGTTCCGATTTTTAAGAAACATTATTTTGCGCTACTTGTTACGCTGGATACAGGTTTCATGTACTGAGTGCAAGCAATTGATGTTTGAATGTTCATTCTATTTACAGAACTCTGAAAGGTAAGGTTATTTTCAATGCCATAACCGTAACGTTACTCAATGAGGATATTCAGGCTTTTGAAAATAAACCGTTGCCAGAAGAGGTTAATTTTACTTATTTTAAAACTGTCTCTTTAGGAAAAGAAGAACTCTCTATTTTGCACGAATACTTCATTTTCACTTGTGGGTAAAGCAATTGTTATCATCTCATAGTCTCATCTTTAGTCTCATCTTACTCATCTCTTAGTCTCGTCTTTTATGTAGACGACTTAGATTTCGAAATTCGCTGAAATAAACTTTTTCAATTTTGAGGAAAATCTAAGTAACATGCAATGAGAGAAGGCGCGTAAGAAGTCAAAAACTGCATGAATACTTTTTGTTACTCATTGAGTACAATTTTAGGTATAGAAACAGGGTTGAAAAGGCTACTTGATTCTGAAAAATTAGATTTACATATCACGAAGAACGAATATTTTAAGCGATACATCTTCACACATCTTTACTGCCAATTTAATTTTTTCGATTTACCAAGTCACTTATAAATAGTTATTATTTAATTCATTAATTCATTAAAAATGAGTCATCAATACATCACGCATTCTAATTTCTCCGCCCTAACGACTCATCAATTTACATCACTGTTCATCATTGTTACCACCACATTTCACGAATATCTCTTCGTCGCTACTTACCAAGCAGTCGACAATTTCTATCCTCTTCGATGAACCCAGCGCCACATTAATGAGAGGGTAACATGAATTACCATGAGTAAATGCATCTGTCCCAATAAGCCTCGCTCCCCTCACACGCATAAAAACGCACGTTAAACACAACACGCTTATGTGTCTATTATGTCATTGAAATAATGTAATATATAATGGTAGCGGTAGCTCAGTGCATCAACTGATGTCAGCTTCAGCCAGGTCGAATTCAGTCGCCGTCTGAGGAGAATTCCAGCGCCGACTGCTCTGATCGGTAGTTTTCCGTGGTTTCCGATCAACACCAGGCGAATGCCGGAGCAGTACCCTAACAAACGGGCCACGGACCGCCGATCAGTCCTTCCTCTCCTGTCCTATCCTCTCCCTTACACACGCACACTAACACGCTACACTACCACATATTCCGGAAGACCGGTCGGGAGCTTAGAGCTTGTCCCGGCTCGGCGGTGCCTCGCTGGTGGGAGAGTCCTGGGGAAACCCCACTAGCCGACGGTAGGTCGGCGCCGATCTCGCCATCCAGCTGGGTAAGACGATCACCATCTCCGAGAAACAAACATGACTACACTAACGGGATAATGACCAAAGCAGTTGACGCTGCCCGGAAACACGAAAAAACAAACCAAACCAAACTACAAAAATATTCAAAGTAAGGACGTTGTGTTTAACATCATTTTCTCTAAGAAAACAAAAATCTTTGGTTGATGTATGAAATGAGGATATGTACAATACATATTCTTTGAAGGAGTATTAAGCCAAAATTTGCGGCAGAGTTAAGTTCCATGACAATTTTTTCCAGTGTAAGTATATTTTTCTTTTACGTTTTATTGTTTTACTTTATTGTTTACGACTATCCGAGTACTGAGTTAAACATTTTAAAAAGTTATTTTAAATGTAAATTAAAGAAATTGCAAAACCCATTTGGATACTATGCTCGAACAGCCTTCTGGAATTCATTTAATAATTATTTCAAAATACCACGTGTTAAACCTAAATAGATCAATTAGATTTCTCTGTCTAATAGACCAATTTTGACACCTAAGGAACAGCTAGATACCCGTAAGCGTAGGCTGAAAAGCGTCTGCAATGATTCAAATGTTCTCGAGGAAAATAGACGAACGCACACATATACTACCCATTATTACATTCACTTTTGTACAGTAAGTTCATTCTTGCTCCAAAATTCTTGAATCGCAACTCTTTCAGAAACGCTGCTCACATAACTCTCTGCCTGGCATTCGACCGATCCACTCACACCCGAGTATAATGTCCCAGGAATTCATATCGACGGTGGCGCGGCGCAGCGGCAAGGCAGTAAACGGCGCGCGACACGGAGGAAGGAGAAATCGCGACGAGTAATTGAAGGTTCGTGTGGACGAGTGCACACACAATGAAAAGAATGGCGAAGATAAACGAAATGAGTGGGGGAAGAGGATGAAAGGGGGAGATGAAGGTAGAGAGGATAAATAATAAATAAGAACAGCTTAAGTATGAAACTAGCTATTTCCCTAAGAAGCTAGTGAATGTTCACATTAGCTGAAGTGCGTGGAAAAAGTTCGAATAAGGAACAGCTTTGGAGTATCATTTGGATATTACGCAGATGAAGATGACACTAGCCTATACAAGATATCCAAGATTGGAGAAGTACTTGATGGAGGCGGAAGAGTAGCAAATGTGACGTAAACGGCCATACCTGCTCACGATAACTTTGAAGGCTAGTAACAGACAGATCAGGAGAGTTTTGACAACGCACAAGACAATTTCGCTTACGACTACTATTAGCGCGGCTCTGATTTGAGTTCATACTTTGGTATACGGGCAGTTTGTTACTTATTGTAGTGTAGAAATCAGGGAGTTTGGGCCTCGAACGTTATATCAATATTCTGCACATACGCAGTTGAAGTTTTGCATAACTTTTGTGCATCTGCGCATGCGCAGAAGATCGATCCGTTATGGCTGCAAAACCCTAATAATAGAGTTTGTGCTCCTCGAATGTTAAAGCACTAATCTTGGGCATGATGCGAGTTCAACCGCATCGTTTTGGACCTCTCCCTGCGCAGAAGATTGATAGTCTGCCCGCTATGGAGGCACAAACCTCTAGTCACAGTTCTGTAGTTGTGTTTCCCCCCAAGTTTCCTAACAATATTGTAGTTATAGTTTTAAAATTCAACCTTAATTCATATTATAGTACTTTAATTAAATTACTTTATAAATATTGATAACTTAAATGAAATTTTTCCCAAATAAAAAAATTAATTGCTTATTTTGTTTACAATATTTATTAACAATTCATTAAAAGTTATGAATATGCAGTGCAATATTACTGAAGATGCGTTAGTGAACACATATCCAATAAATTGGCAATTTTGTATGAAATGTAAAAAATGTATGAAAATAGAGAAAATTTTATTTTGCAACAATATTTACAGAAGAGGATCCTTATTCATTTTCTAACGATTATCGTGACCCAGATTTGAAGTCGACAAAAATTTTGAAACATTATTAACAATTACAATTTTGAAATATTTTGCGACAGGAGAATTCTAGTGATTCTTAATGATTAGCAAAACAGTGTTTCTGTATAGGTCTGCTTATCTAGAAGAAGTGGGTGTAACATTCCGATGATGAAAACTTGTGTGCATTGCTTCGTCTTCTGAAAATAAAAATATCGTAATGTAAAAATATACTTGCTATAATAATATAAATATATTAATTTCATTGTGTTGATTGAAATCATACATAAATTACATGTAAGTATTATATTGATATGAGTGTGTGTGTATGTGTGTATGTGTGTGTATGTGTGTGTGTGTTTGTGTGTGTGTGTGTGTGTTCCTCCAATGTTCACGCAATAGACGAAAGCCGGTGTTTCTACCTTTGCAAACATTAAGATATTAAAATGTTATATAAGTGTCGTATGACGTTTTTGATTCTCACGCAAAAATCCTCAAAGACTAGGTATCACATATGATTTTTAATATTTGCGGTACAGAACCCATGTAAAATGCAATCGTTCTAACGTTAGATTGAAGAGGTAATTAATTGTGATCCCCAAAACAAAAGATCAATAATCATTCATCGTTTACAGCCGCACTTACCAATCAGCAATGTCTGCAGTAGAAAACTTTCATTGTGACTAAATGAACTTTAAATACTTTAAGTTTATTTAGTATTTTATATATCAAAACTATTTTATTACAATATTAATGTCCGCGACCATATAGTATTTTTTAATTGGGTCATCTGAGGAAAATTTTGATGAAGTATTTCACAACTGAAAGCTGCTATCTCGGAGACGTGTTTGTGAACTGACTCTAAAACGTATTTTTTTAAGTTATTAATTTTTCTAATAAAATAACCAGGTTAGACAATGCATAATGCAAATTATTTGCATTTTATTTTAAAATATTACAATAATAAACGACGAAATGTAGACATAGAGCTTAATAGTTGTTGTCCAGTGTTATTTTTGCAAAAACCGTTTTATAACAGTTTTAAAATATGTTCTTACTGGGAAATTGCATGCCTTTATTTATGTAATTAAATGTATATACAAAAACTTATGTAAAACTGTTGGTTGATTTAATATTTATATTCAAATATTTACTATAATATAACTCGCCATCACCGCCATTTTGTAATGTTCAAGATTAATAGTCCCGCCTCCCTGAAATGAAGATAAAGCGGATTGGTCACCCTCGATCCGCAGGCGGGCAGGGGTCGGAAAACTCTGGTAAGTTCGGCTCAGGACATCGCCCATTTTTGTGAAAGCGAGGTACCTGCCCTGATTCCAAAGATGTATTGATTGATTGATTGATTGATTGATTGATTTTTTGTGTTTCCGGGCGCGTCAACTGCTTTGGTCAATGGTCCCGTTAGTGTAGTACATGTTTTTTCTTGAGAGATGAAAGCATCTTTTTTCTCCGGAGTTTTTCACGGTGATATTCCCCCGCTGGATGGCGAGATCTGGCGCCGACTTACCGTCGGCTAGTAGGGTTTCCCCCTAACCCGGCTCTCCCACCAGCGGGGCACCGCCCCAGCCAGGACAAAGTAAGCTCCCGACCGGTCTCCCGAAGTAAGTGATAGTGTAGTGCACGTTAGTGTAAGTGTGAGTGTAAGGGGAGAGGACACGACAGGACAAGAAGAGGAAGGACAGATCGCGCGCGGTCCGTAGCCCGTTTGTTAGGTCTGCTCCGACAATCGCCTGGTCGGAGAAACCACGGAAAACTACCGATCGCTAGAATTCTCCTCCAGACAGCGACTAACTTCGACCTAGCTGAAAACCTAGTATCGAAAACCCTGCCGCCGTGAGGAATCGAACCTAAAACCTCCTGGTCAGAGGCACTGCAGTGACATCAGTTGATGATCTGAGCTACCGTTCCCGGTCCAAAGATGTACTTAAAAAATCTCTATCGCGTATCATTTTTGTGATACGATGGTGTAAATATTGCATATGTGCGAATTAGAAATAAGAACAGAAAATCAAAATAAGAACTTATCTAGTCAACAATGAAAAATCACCAAAGTAAATACGAGATATTTTGTAAGTATCACGCCCTGATTCTAAATATGTGCTTAGATTTTCTTTAACATGAATGTTTTCTGAGATAGGTTTTCATGTGGTGACTGTAGAAACTCCCGACGGCGAAGCCATTCCTTCAGGAACTGCTGTTGCTGGGGATGAAATGAGCTCTTGTTTTGACCCGCGTATCTCAAAAAGATACCGAAGACAAAAGAAGAGTTTCTATGAGCCTGGAAAGCAGTGTTCTCAATGTTCTCTCGATTATGCCAACATGACATTTCTTCCTCCTCTCCATTTAAAGGTTAATTAATTTGAGGGCGATGATGATGTGTAAGGCACACCGTAAAGCATTCCAGAAGCTCTGTGAATTTCCAAAAATACGTGCAGTAAAAAGTTAAGGAAGCATTCTTCCCAAATCCGAGAGATTTTAAAAGTTTACACGTTCATACAAACAATGACTGCAGTAGGACACAGAAGCCACTTTCTCCGTTGCCGAAGGGGTTACACTCAAACCTGACCTGGTAATAAAAAGCCGGGGGGGGGGTCCATGTGGTCGATGTGACTGTCCGTCACGAGGATGGGTCTAACCTTCTAAAAGCAGGGGAGGAAAAAGTGATAAAGTACCAACCAGTCATTCTCCTGGCAGCCCAACTTCATAGAGTGCCCAACGCCAATATCCTGCATGTGGTGATTGAAACCTTTGGGGCTATGCCACGATCAACAGTCAGTGCTCTCAAGACGTTGGGGATCATGTCTCGAGGAGATTTACTGACTATCTCGTTAATTGCTCTCAGATGCTCTAATAAGATTTACACACAATTTGTAAATTACGATGGAACAATTTAGCATTGGTGGCAGTAAATGCAGAAAATGAACTTCTTGGTCCCGTGGGGAAGTCTAGGGAACCCAGCAGATCCGACAATGCCTAGAATACACTTAGTTACCACGACTTTAAGTGGGAAGTGTATGCTATTTAATGTAGCATATAGAAAATTGTGTACTCCCAATTTTTGGACTTGATGGGTTCTTGATACAGAAAATATAGACGACAAAAGGTCTGTCTGTCCATCTGAATTTTCAAAAAGCGCAAAGAAAGTATAAATAAACAAATGTGTTATCTATATATCACTTCAATATAAGAATTGTTTTGAAGTAACCAAAATAGCACATTTTCTATTTTTAATTAATTGTAAACTCGCACCGGAAGCTAGCGTGTACAGCTCAGGCATGATAAATATTCTCGTCTCGCCACCCAACATCTTGCTAGTATCAGTCATGCTGGGTGTTGGTGTGGTGAGGGTGATGCCGTGTCCTCATTTCGTGTGAGGGCCGGAGATGGAGAGATGGTGCAGTGAATGGTGTTGGGGTTGTTCACAATGTTGCAAGGTATGTAATGTTTATTTAAAAGATACAAAGGAAATTAGTAAATAATTTTGAAACTTAGCTAGAAAATTGTTTCTCATACGTGTGTTTTTTGGTAACATTATTCATGAAGAGTGATGTTTTCATTTTCTTTCGTATTAGCCCTGATGATGGAAATAAAAGTTTCCGAAACGTTGGTAAACAACTACTAAATTTTTTCTGACAAGCCCCGTTAACCTGACTGCAAAAATATATCGTTTAAATGATAAAATAAAGTACGAGTGGTTTGTGAACATGCTTATGAGTTTACAAGTTTATTTAGTGTTTTCTACCGATTCATAACTCTTCCTTATTTGGAGCTCTCTTTGAAGAATTTATCGAAAGTTTATGTGACGTTACTCTTTCTTGTCTTTATAATGTCATGGGAAAATATTAAAAATATGATTTCATAAGTTTTTTCCTTTTAAGTTCGGTAAGAACTACTGTTGTACAGATTGGTCTTAGACCCAGTTGTACAGATTAGTTCATACTACATTCGTTGCTTTTGGTAAGAAGTTTTTCCCGTGGTAGCTGTGATGTGCTTGAATGAGCAGATATGACACAAACATAATATTACGTAACCGCCACTAATGCGAAAAAGTACTCGCTGCTGTAGTTCTTTTAGTTTATAGATGGAAGACGTTTAAAAACCGTATTTTGCGAAAGAGTAAGTATACAATTCACTGCATCAATTCCTCTATTCAACTCTGTTCGTTGAATGAATGAAAATGGATTTCTATATACACTTCAAAAGCCTTCTTCTCCATTCTCTTGCCTCTCCTATGTGGTTTTCAACAGACTAACCAGACCGCTCCAGCCAACCCTGAACGAAAGCGCCTCCGGCGATAGCAACCCGTGTTAGACAGCGATAGCCGCTAAATAAATAAAACCTGCGGTTTTAAAAAATACGGAAAAAGGGGACGCCGAGCCACGCGCTGAAACAAACAACCTAACTGAACGGACGGTGCAAAAAGCGAATGGAATCCACCAACCACTGTGGCGAAGCGATCTGTCATCACTGCGGTGATACAGCACTGTGTCGTCAATGGAGTATATTCCTGCACGCTTTCAGAACCCCTTTGTACAGTAGCGTAGTCATTCCCTTACTGCTAGATAATTTTCAGTTCAGTTATTGTGCGTTAATTGAATTGGTTGCATGTTCTTGTGCAATGTGTTAGATTACAATTATAAGTATTAATGTAGTTGGGCCTTAATTTTCTTAGTTCTTTAAGGTATGCAGAGATGCTAGTGTCTAAAACCAAATTTGAAATTGTGTATTTTGACTTGCGTTGTTTAATTGTTGATCACTGTACAAGAATATCAGGATCTCATTGGACGTAGTTGTTGGAAAAATTCTAAATACGAGTATGTGGCGGGCGAATTTTGAATTATTGATTCTAAGTGGAATAAGTGGGAGCTCCTTTTTATCTCATTTTTAAGAATGTTCCTTACATCATGTCTTTCCATTTTGCAAAATTCCAACAATAAACAAAAATGGCAATAAATGCATTTGGCTCATACAGATAAATTGATGTAGATGGTAGTCACAAATTGATTTTTCTTCTTTTGCGACATGTCAGTTAATATTAATTACGTCTGAACGCCTCAACTGTAATTTTAAAATTGTAAATTAATTAAAGTGGTTAGGCGTAAACACGCGTTTGAGGTCTCCTGAACTTAAATAGAATTTGAAAATTAAGTTCGCAGAAGTGGATGTTTTTCATAGTTTAGATTGCATTTATTGCCAAGACCGAGTCGAGGTAAAATAATCAACCGAGAATGTGAAAACAAACTCCCTTATAGCTCACGAAATATGAACATTTTTCTGCAACTTAATAAAAATATTTTGAAATCGTTTGTAATTTTACTAAGGTGATGCTATCTCTGAGAATGTGTCAGTTTATGTGTTTATAATTCCATGCGAAGTACATTTTACAGTAACAAGATAGTTGTCTTCTTGGTTTCATACAAAATCCATTGAGAGAGATTTCGCTTCAATGGTACGCAGATGTAGAGCTGGACATTATAGTCTAAACTCATCATTATTGAGAGTTAAATTAACATCTAATCCTAAATGCTACTCCTAATACTGTAATCAAAATGTAAATCATGTAATATGGCAATACCAGTATATTAATGGAAAGGGGACAGGTAATTAAAAGATTAAAGGAGATTAAGTACTTTTCCAATTAGATATCAAAATGTTCCTTGCACAACCAATAATACAGGTATGAAATACATTTTGAATTTCTGAATTCATGTAAATTTAAAGTATAAGATTGATACAAGAAATTGTTGTAATGTTGAGAAATTGATTTTTTTAAATGTAAAAGCTGTAATGTAATGTAAACGCAAAATCAATGAAAAGCATAAAATTGATGGAAAATATAATGTACAATTTAAGAAAAGCAAATAACTTTCTTAAGGAGGTTAATAGCTTTAATAAATAAAGATAGTTGTCTTGACGATCGTCCTTTTTAATGGATGTTATAAGATAACTTCCCTTACGTGCGGATAGCAATGCGAAGAATTCGCCATTTTTATTTAGTTGTTATACCAACCTGTTTTATTCCACACGTCGGTAACTAAAATTCTCCTTCATCAAGTGACTGAATATTAAATCTAGATAATTTAGAAAATCTGCGTGTCTCAAATCCTATGACCTCCTGGTTAAGATGCGAGACACAATGACATTGAGCCATCACAGCATTTTATATCTTCAAAGAACAAGTTCCGATAACAAGAGAGTGTGAAACGTGACATTTTGCACGATGGCAGATAAAATCATAGCCTTCTTCATCACGAAGACATTACGATTATAGTGTGAACGAGATATCGTTCTTCGCACGCGTGACTCAAATAGTATCCACTTTATTTTTATTCAGAAGGAAAAATAGGTTGTTCCTCTCTATCAAAAATCATAAATCAACAAGGTAATTGATTAACATTTCTCAACTGTTTGCATAAGAGTAATTTCACCGAAGTGTGGAATTAGAATGTGGCATATTACTCGTTTGGAAGATAAGATCAAGTCACGATCACAAAGTCACGATGACTGATTAACTTGTTCTACTATGACGCAAGTGATGCTGATGATAAAGATGTATTGTATATTGTGATAGCCATTATCTAAAGCCAATCACAAGAGCTCCTCTCTGATAACGACATAGTGTGATGGAGTAGGTTCTTTCGAATTTTATGTTCACAATTTGAAGGAGAGACACAATGTAGTGAACATCAGTGTATTGTTAGCATCAAATTAGAGTTTAGTTAGTGATTAATGTATCTAAATTGACCTACGGTTGCGAATATTGAAGATTCCATTTGTTCCTGATGGTTTATCGCAGACCACAATGCGTTACCACCAGAAGTTACGGCCTGGGACACAATAATTAGAATGATTAGGATGGCGTTAGCATGGAGATGGTGAACGAAATGAAGTTAATGATCATCAATGATCCCATGATGCCATTTAAACGTCTCTTCCTAACATACTACTTCCTTTCACTACAAAGCGTTCTGAGGCAAGTGCCCCATCCCTCTTCCTTTAGTTACAAAACTGAAGACATGACTATTCGATAAGTTTCCACAGAAATATTCTGGTGTTCCACAATCTCCAAAAGGGAAGACTAGCACGTTTGCCAACTGCACGGCCAAAGCTGCTCTCTCGGCACCAAACCGCTCCATGATAAATGTACTGACTCAACGGTTTAATGTATTTTTAATCTTATTGCTCTTCGATTATTTATGCCGTATAAATTGGGAAACTATACGCAGAATTAAATGTAAAAATTGGAATATACTGGCCATGTACTCTGCAAAATAAAACTGCTGCGCCTGTGACGCATGGGGCAAGGGCTATCGTTTCTCAGCAGAGGTCACGCGTGAGGAGGGTATGCGCTCGGCTTCCGAGTTTTATTGGAGCTGCTGTAAATTACAACAGTATTCGCAAGCGGTACGTTCTCTTTCGAATGTTTATGTGAATGAACAGCATTATATCATAATAATGGCAGTTCATGTTTGTAGGTGAACGAACTTGTGATAATATTCATTAATAGAATTGAAGATATGAAAATATCCACGAAATATCTTTTTAATTTTTGGGAGAAGATGTATGCCTTATTTTCCACACCTTTATGTTATTCGTATCATTTCATTTGTTGCTACGCCTACGTGGGGTACAGTAATATTAATATTATTTGCCAATAGATAACAAATATATATTATATATATAATATATAATTTTACATGTTGTACGTATAGAAACCCGTCACCACACACTCATTAATATTATGTATGATGTTGTGGTTTTAATACCAATGAATTAATACCAATAGTTTGAATGTTTGACACAAAAGATGGAAAGAGATTTGTTTACGTTTACTCACGGAGTACCTATAAGAAATTCGTACTGCATTTGATGAAATATGTTTGTCAATTAAATGGTATGGTAAATGTATGCTTTTATAAGTCATTTTGCAACATTGCGGCAGTTATGACACTCAATACGGCGTGTAATGGCAATGAATTCGGCGAGCTTAGTTAATATTGTGGGAAACGAAGAGAGATGCTTACAATGGTGGCAACAAAAACTTATGCCGAAAATGTTCAATGAAAATTATATTTTAGACAAGCTAAAGGATCACTAAAGGCCTCTTCAAAACCTGCGATCTTTAAGGCCTCTTCAAGAATTCGATCTACGTAGCAAAACGTTTAATCGCCATGTAAGTTGGAGGTTATAAATTGACGCCATTCCATTCCCGGTTTTCGTTGTACGTGATTACAAACACACCTACTTTTGTTATGATATAGGAGAGCAAATATGTGTCCATTTCAGAAAGTAAACAATAATAGGAACTTTTTTGGAAAGTATCAACAAACGCATTGCCAAGATTTTCTCTAACTGTCAATCCTCTTATCATCCACTCTTCCCTCTTCATATCTTTTCTTCATAACGAAAGCAGTTAACATCTTTTGTTTCTGATACGTATATTGGCATTGATAACTGAATTAAAGAACGAAAATTTGTGATTCGCAATTATTAATATTACGTTAAACAATCAAACATCTATCTTTACAGTAAGTAATTAATGTTTATTAGAAGCAAAAAGTAAAAAAGAACATGGAAGTGTGAGAAGAATATCCAAGTGCATCTGCATTTCAAATGATAAATGAGACACTGAATATCTATTATACCTTGGAATTATGTATGTATGAAATTTCTTTAAGTTTAAAAAGTATGATCATTATTTCCTCTCGACATTTTAGCACGTTATTTCTCATATTATCAATACAAAATCAGAGACGCTGAAGTAGAAATCAAGTTGTTACTTACTTTAATATTTAAGCAAGTACTGTTTCAGCTAATTAGCATGATTAAGGTAACACATAGAGCAGCTGAATTACATATACTCTTCAACTTTGAATAATATAATCACCTTAATCAGATCCAAATAGTAAATGTCAGGATATATACAATCACTCTGTGAATGTATTGTAAGTTGTCAGGGAGAGAGAAAACTTATCAAAACACAGTCCCATACTGTGTGGCTTAATTTATTTTTAGAACAGAAAAAATCAAAACAATTAATATAACGTGTAAACAATTTTTTTCTGAATTTTACTAACATTAAACCATTAACAGGGTTAACGGATAAAATTTAAAAAATAACACTTCGCAATGTTGATGTAAATATTTCTTTACCATTGATTTTCCGCGTACAATCACACATAGACCATCTGACCTTATGAAGAATTGATAGACATCACAAATCACTGATAATCCACTAACATTACAAATGCATTCTTATCGGATGTAACACAGAAAGATTTTATGACCATCCGAGCAGCAACAAATTATATTTTATGAATTACTTAATCTTCCTACTCGGTAAAATTGTAACGGCAGTCATAAAAAGGGCGAAGGAGAAAAGTGTCACGACACATGTAAATCAATATGCCGGAATATAACTGCTACAGAAATTAAGTATTTTTCCCATAAAATTGCAGACTCCTGAAATCTAAACCGAAGATTTAATACATCTATAAATGTTGCTTTATTGCAATCCATAAATTACAAATTTATCATTTGCATCAAACAGGAAAAGGAAGGTTTTAATTTTTCGAACAATATTGTGAAATCAATCATCTTGTAAATATCTTTCTACAGATTTGAAACACTTGGAACTAGTATACTAGTGGAAGTAGTAAAACACCAACAAACAGTTCAGTGGTCATTATTTAATTCATATACTCATATCATCAAAAATAAGATTGGAGATACATTGGAAATAAATGGGAAAGAATGTGACATACTACTATAACGGTGGATATAAATCCGCCAGTGTCAGGAAAATATTATTTCTTCTACAATTGAAATGTTGGTCAGATTTATCGTCCTTGTAGCAGGATGTTTCTAATGACACAAAAATCGTTTTCTAAATATTCATAATAACTGACTGCACGTTATGTTATTCATCTGAGCTTGAAGACACATATAAAAATATTTCAGAAAGAATAATACATTTTATTGGACGTTTCAGTAAAATCTAGGAAGCTGAAGACATAGCTCAGATCGAACAACATAAATTCACTTGAAATCTCCGCACAAAGGTCTTTTCCAACTGGGCCGTCGGGCCGTGAGATTTGTGCGCCAATAACTCACCGCAGCCGGTTACCATGGCGACGAGGGTGAGCTGATCATCTGGAACTGACGGAGAGCCGCCGCAACGCACACCACTGCCCCTTTAGCCCCCTCAGCGACCAGTTCACCTTGCAACCTTCGGGGCCGTTCCACCTGCGGTTCTGTTCTTTACCGCAAAACTTCTTTACTTAATATAATAATAATAATAATAATAATAATAATTTTTACGTCAAAAAACAGTTAAAACTGCGTATGACGTGCTATGGGGAAAAGTGAATTGTGTGCACATTTTCAAAATTCATGTGATCCCTACACTAAGTCATATACTACTTGAATTTTAAAAAAAAATGCTCCAATCTAATAAAATCTACTTTCAAGGATAAATAAGCAATACATTTTGGGTTCTTATCCATGTTGTCCTTCGGAATAATACTTCCTGCCGCGACAACATGGAAACAATGACGAATGACTGTATTTCCCACTGAATTCTAGAAGACGTGCACAGAAAATGAATTTACATTTATGTCCAGAAGCAACACTAGGGGCCGTCTCAGCATTTGCTCAATGGATCAGGGAAACTGAACGAAAAACCTGATCGAGATGGGGGTCATTGACCCAGAAGCTGCGATACAATACTTGTAACTATTTGAAGCGAATTGTTAGAGATGATAATGTGCAGAATGAGTTATGTCGTTATGGTTGTCCAACAGTGGAATCAATTCAACATTGTACCTCGTCTTGTACATTTGGTGGGCACCAGTATAAACAGCGACATGATTCGGTGGCCAAAATTTTACATCAAGCGTTGGCTCAGAAATGTCTTCTGACTGAAGATAAGGTACCGTACAACTTGTGAGTGTTCTGGAGAACGAAGAGTGGCGCTTGTATTGGGATAAAACTGTCTTAATAGAACAGACAGTGATTCACAACAGACTGGGTTTGGTAGTAAATTAACAAGTGTGAGAAACATGTCATGCTTATTGATGTTTCCGTCCCAAATACTCGGAACATTCAAAGCAAATACACCGAAAAAATAAGTAAATATGTAGATCTTGTTGAACCCGTTGAGAAACAGTGGAATGTGGAAAGAGTCAACATTATCCCGATAATTGTTCCAAGAACCGGAGTCATCCCTAGGAGTCTGATGTGGGGTCCTAAGCAACTGGGTTTAAATGAATACCGGTACAAACTCATGCAGAAGGCAGTTGTTACTCGTATTTCAACACGGATAGTGCGAAAATTCATGGGAAATTATGTAATATAAATTATTCTTTTTAAAAATTAGATGTATTGTGTTGTGATTTTATATATCTGTATAATAATTCATAAAAATGTACCAATAAAATGAGATGATAATAATAATAGTAATAATAATAATAATAATAACAACTACTTACGCAGTCCCAATTTGGGGAGTGCCGCTTCTTCCGTTATAAAACCCTTACAAACCTTCAGAATAAAATCCTTCGACAATTGGCAATGTCCCGTGGTATATAACCCATAAAGAACTTCATAGAGAAATAGACATACTTGTAGAACCAATTGTAAATTACATTTCCTTACTATCATCCAAATTCTTTTGCAACCTCCAAACTGCCCCTTGAACCAGCCACTTTAACCTCGGAAAAACCAGCGTTGCTCATACAAGAATTAAATCCCGTCTCTCACAAAATGTGTTCCGTCCTCCATAACTTAAAGAAATTTTTGTCTCACCTCACACACTCAATCTTGTTTTCATTACAAAATTAACAGCAATCGTCACGAAGGTACCTAGTGGGGATGTCCTCGATCAAAAATAGGGTTATAATAGCGCACAAAACTTTAACACATGTATGATTGTGTTAATAATTTCATAATTGCTTCCGAATCACTAAGCTCAATTATGTTTTGTACTGAAATAACTTCCGATTCACAATGAATCCCGGAATTTTCATACGTGAAAGAAAATCACAATAAAAGTACACAGACGTGCTTTTAAGGGGTCTTCTATTGTACTAGAAAAATTTTTCTTGTATATTTTCAATGCGTATTAGCACTGAAAAATTGATCTCAAGTAATCATTTGTCAAGTTGCTCACAATGTTGTAGAAAATATAAAGAAGCTATGTCTTGTTGGGTTTCACGTAAGAACGAATTCTTATTCCCCTTCCACTGGGTACATTTTTTCACTTCTCGTATACTATTATATAGTATATAGAAAGTATTGTAATGATGCATTGTAATGAAAATTGTATATATTTAGAGCATTTATTCTAGACTTAGAGAGTACTTATTTCTAAAGAATTTTCTATGAAATTGCTCATGCTAATTCTTATGTGTGTATACAGAAAAGCAAACTATGTATTAAATTTGTAAACTTATCCCCATTTACTCCCGGAAAAGTGACAAAACCGTTTCAAGTTTGGTTACTGGTCAGCTTTTGCAAATGAAAAATTCTTTGACAAATACAGGAAAAGCGCAAAAGGATAAACATGATTGCTAAACTATCTGCTTCAGAACTATTCAATTCAATACAAAAAAGTTCTGGAGATGAGTGTAGATAATTGAGACTAATAGGAGGGGACTGAATTCGAAAATGATATCGAAATTTTTATCTTTTCTAATCTAGTTTTCACATTAAAGCGATGCGCTCTCTTAAAATTTCGTATTTTACTCAGTATTGGATCAACTCATTCCGAGTTGGCACAATTCATGTAGTTTGTTGACACTCAATGCAGAGTGAACATCATGGAAATGACATGTTTTGTAGTTTGTAATCCCCATAGTATGAAAGAACTTAACCATCAGAGTCTTAATATATATCCTGAACAATCAGACCTGCGCCTCAAGTCAAGGGACTGTCTGTTCATCAACCTCAGAATATCAAGAATGACTTAAGTCCACTCCGGCATTATTGAAAATGCAGTGTTTCTTTAAAAAGCAAAGATGTACAGCCATCAACTTCAATAGTTGCTGACTACATTTAAATAACAGGATCCTTGAATTATAAGATGACACAAGTATGAGCAATCGGGGTTTAGACTTTCTAAATGTAATTGTGGGAATTCTGACTTTCTTAAATGTAAGGCAGAATATCAAGAGTGCAACACTTTTCAATTTCTAGAACATAGGAAATAATTTTTGTGAATTGTGTGGTTTGTTTTGTGTTCGGTATCACCAAAGTGTAATACTGTTAGTGCCATTTTTCCACGTTGGTACGTATTCTTCGATTATCTAAGATATATTATATCATTCCTATACGTATTTTCATTTCATTTCGACAGTATGTTGATCAGAAAAGTGCTATTAAAATTGTCATATTTTTCCGTATGCGCGTTACATGAATATCTGTTTGAGCGTTCCTATAATTTTACAAACATTCTACGTATTAACAATGTTTTATTCAAATCCACATCGCTAGATAAACAAAATGCACAAGTTAGCATGAGTTCATATTAAATTCAAATTTAAAATAAGCTGCCCGAGCAAATTCATAATTTGTAATTCCCTGGTGTGTGTTACGGAGTTAAAATCTGTTTTTAAATAATATTGTTTATTTCAATAAATTAAACATAATTAGAAATTTAAAAAAATTTTGCATAGTGTTCACATCAAATTTTAACTTTACTAAAAAGTAAAAAAATACGACATATAATCACATGTTTATATTGAGTATGCAACAGCTATTTACGTAACCAATAGAGAAAGTGAGTATTTGGCATATAAACGAAATGTTGATGGACTCTAGTTCATCAACATTTCATTCATATTCCTTAGACGCGAAGATTGTATCCAGATTTGGAACTGAAGGTGCAAAAGACACTTTTGTACATGTTGCTTTTATCTTTTATAAGTAGTTAGTAAATTTACCAGTTTCAAGTTTCCCCAATGTTATTTTTACATTGGTATACCCATCACACGCGGCTCGAAAACAAACATTTTCTAATAAATAAAGCGCTAGTTCCCATACAAGAGTTCTAAAGAATAAAAGTTTGATTTTATATAGCATCTGCTTGCTTTAATAAAAAAACTAGTGACGCTAGAAAAGCATGTACGTTCTCGCATTATTTGTAACTTTTGCAATTTTCGAAAATTCAGAAAGCTCGGCGAAAATCGCATCTGCGTATTTATGTGTTTTTATTCTATTTAAGAACAAATAAAGAAAAATCTCAAACCCTTGTGAGGAAATATTACTTTTAAATACTTTTACTTCAAACAAAAAGTACAAGGAAACTACCAATATTTAAAAAAATAGTATAAAAATTTATTTTGAATTAAATTAATGTATTTGTTTTATTCTATACAAAGTCATGTTCCTAATAATGTAATAAAGTATTACCTAGGTGCACGGTAAAATATTTTCTCTATTCATTATTAAATTGATTACATAATATCAATTATTCCAGTCCAAATTATTCCTAAGACACTTCTTTCGCTGAATTAGACACTCTGCGTAACTTCGATGTTTTAGATATCCTTTCGAGAAAAACTGATTCACAAAAAGTTACTGGAGTGCGTTATTTTTTGTGACAGATATGTCGATGAGAATGCAAAATGTCATGATTGAATATTTGGACGTCAGTTCTGGGCACTATCACCTGGCTTGCGTAAAATGATATTTCCGCGCATGGTTAACTTCGCTGATATTGTGATTAAAAAGCTCCGTCCATGGAATCCATCACGTGTAGTGAAATGAACTAATTAACGAACTGATGAAAAGAGAGTTGCATCATTATCATCAACCTCATGCGTAGGAGGCAATAGCATAACGAAATAAGTGTGAACCCACCTCAAAACTATTATCCGGGCAGTACGCACCCTTAGCCTTTATAAAGTACACAACAAACATAAGTAGTCTTAGTACCTCAAATAATAAAATATCCTTTAAAAATTCGATTCATTAGTCTAGGAGTGATGAATAATAGTGTAAAAAATTGTCTTTATTATTTAATTTCATGAAATTAACTGTTATAAAACCCAAACGATTTGTCTATCTGCGTTGATTTACAAAGAGGGTTACATAAGCTACTGAAGCGGGAAGAAATCGTTCTACTGCAAGATGCTGTTTTAATCTTGTATCAAAGTATCAGAGAAAGTATAAAGTTATTAATTTTTCTTACAATCGCAAACCTTTGACTTACAAGTAGCCTCTTTTATCTGGACCCGACCGCAATGCGGAGCTTGCAGCCCAAACATTACTCACTGTGAGGAGGGGGTGAGGTGGTGAGGACTCCACATTTTAGCCAGAGTCAGATGGATATCCCGGAATCACTTTCACCTTGATACACTGCTTCTGTAGTTCTGGACGCATTACAGTTATTTGAGAAAGTGAACTACATTATAATGCTTTATTCATCATGGCTTCAAAAATAGTTTGTCATGAAATGAGGCGCCTCATATAAAGAGCTATTGTCGCAATACATAAATAATGAATACTTAGCCATGAGTAATTACGATTACTAATACAAAAGTGGATGTTCATTTAGACCTTCCTTCACATTAATAAACGCATTAATTAGAATAATCAGTAAGTTTCTGTATCAGAATGATACAGTATTTACGTATTGGAGAATTTACAGTCATTAATATTCTTTAAAGTAAGAAAATATTCAAATTATTTAATTTAACTCCAAAATGTAATTGAAACAACTTATCTATAATATTAGAATGCAATTGTCTACCCGTGATTTCAAAATGACTATCTCTTTATAAATTGATATGTTAATCCATACGTCATAAAAATAGAAATTTTTACATTTTTGTCTCTATCTGTCCGTTCGAGCTAATATCCACAACGAATATACCCATGAATGTTTACCAAAAAGTAAAGTACTTTATCGGTCATAATTTTGTCCCTTTTCATAGCATTATTTTGTATTATACAAAGAATGATGGTTTATTTGTTTTATCAAAAAAACTATCTGACCCTGCGGACTTCGTACCTTGAAGATTTCTCATTCACTCACTTTTCATAAATGAGATTTTAAAAAATTCTGTTCTATTTTTGGTTGGCGCTTACATTAATTTCGGCGATTCATGTTTATTTATATAGATTGGTGATTTTATTTCGATCTGAATAAAATTCCCCACACCATCAAAACTAAAGGAAAGTTATCTACAAAACTATTCAAAACTACTCCATCCTTCTTTGTCCTCCTTAAAACAGTGCTTCTCATTTCTTAAAACTGAAGAAAATCCGCTAAAGTACGTCAACTTTTTCCCGAAATACCAATTTTCTAGTAAACGATTTGTAACACGTCGAGCGCGAAACAATCTTCTCATGCGTGCTTTCGTGTCTAAAACAGTTAATTTTTTCATTCTTACTGAAAGAGTGCGAAACATTTTGATACGTCCGTGCAACATCACGCAGAGTGTGCATCTTTCGCAATGGAGTATTAAAGTAAAACATGAAGCACGTGCGCAAAGTGATTCAGCATTTCTTACCTACCTATTTCATTCATTCCGATGGCGCAATTGGCCTCCAGTGTTGAAGGTCAAAGCTGAAAATTAGTGCCGTCAGAAAGGGCAAGGCCGAGGCAGTTGAGAAAACGGGGAGCGGAGCCCGCGGATCTAGGTTAGTGAACGGAGCGGGGTGGAAACGTTGGTTGTTTGAATATTAGTGATTCCGTGCGCGTCAAATCGAAGTTATTAGTCCCATAGTGTAGTACATGTTTTTCATCGGGACGTGGCAGTGTTGTCCTCGCGGATGGTGAGATACGGCGCCGACCAACAGTCGGCTAGTGAGTTTTCCCAACCAGGTATCTCCACCAATGGGACACCGCCCAGCTGGACAAGCTTTAAGCTTCCGATTGGTCATATATGGTTCATGATCAGTAGTGACGTTAGTTGAAGTGTGCGAGGATAGGACAAGGGAGGAAGGAGAGATCGCGCGTGGTTCGTGGCCTTTTGTTAAGGTACTTGGCTCCCGGGATTTGCCTGCGTTGATCGGAGAAATCACGAAAAACTATTGATCAGAGCAGCCGGCCGCTAGAATTCTCTTCGAAAGCGACTGAATTCGACCAAGCTGACAAAGTAGTGTCGAAGGCCTGCCACAGTCGGGACTCTAATCAGGACCTCCGGTCAGAGGCACTTCAGTAACATCAGTTGATGCACTGAGCCACCGCACCCGGTGCCAGGTGGAAAGGGTAAGTGGGGAGGAGATGGGCGCAGTGGGAAGGGTGGGTATTGTGGCGGTAAATAAAATTACTCATTTTCACAGATACAATTCATTCCTTTGCCTGCCTAAAATATGGTTGAAATAAATGTATGAAAACGTCGGTTGCTCTGTTAGTATAATCAAAACACTTACTTTGTTCCGCGATTGCAAGTAATGGTCAGAAAACATCAGAATATTCAGAACATTTATTTGCCAGTCATTTATACTAAACCAACCACCAATGCAAGAACATTTATGGTTGAGCCATTCTGACGAGTTATTACTAATCTCACAATGTCAGACAGATGAGAGACAGACAGACGTTCAAAAACACATTTTCGGTATCAGGGACCTCAAACGTGTATCCATTGAAATCTCGAAATCGATTTTCCGAAGCATTACATAACTTTTCTATACTACATATATTACTCCGTATATACGTATATATTCGAGAAAGTAAAATATATCCATTGTCAGCAGATTTTATTTGTGAAAGCCAGTTTTGATCGCTTTGCTTTAGTCAACAGTCGTGAAATCAAGTGTCAGTAGTGGGAAGAGAGATTAATTGGACGAAGACGACTACAGCATTTCAACTGATATTACTTGGTTGTCAGAGCCAATTCGAACAGGTTTGTCTCTATACTTTAAAGAAGATTAAAATCTTGCTTGGATATGTTATCAATGAGCAAACGATCCATACCTAGTAAAGGGGAAAGTAAATAGCAGAAGAATCTAAAAGAGAAGTCAACATAATAAAAATCAAACGTGAGAATCAATTGGTGAGAAGTAACACATGTAAATACATATGTGCCAATGTTTATCGCGGCGACGAATTGCAACATGTCTATCTGTGAGTTCCAGCTACTTTCGAACGCAGCATTTGCGGGCAGCGACAGCGATAGTGAGGGCGGAGTATCCAATTACGAGAGACAAACTGCGGTGTGGTGCAAAACGGAGGTCACACGTGCCCGCTTCCGCATTCCCTGGTGCAAACACAGGTTGCCAACCGTCCTCCATTGGTGGAGAGCCTTCATTGACGTCAATTGTCTTCTCGTCCTCTTTTGTATTTTAAATGTCCTCCTTTAGTAAATCTTGAAGATTTGTTGTCATGTATTTTATCCATGAGAACATCTGCTAGTTGTATTGTTTATTGCTTCATTTAGAATAGAAAACAGAGTATCTTTTTCTGAACGCTGGCACACGTATGTATGAGTGTGTCTGTCTGGCGACTGAAATAAAAAGTGTCGCTTAGACGATCCTTATCTGTTTTTTTTTTTTTTTTTGTTTATCGAGTTTCCCTCTTTTACAGAGACATTGTTGGCAACTCTATCAGGACAGCTGCCGTTCCGCGCCCTCCCACGTTCATTACTTTGCAAAGTTATCTTCAGATCAGGGACCTCGATGTACTATCGAGTCATCAAACATAACCGTTACTAGCTGTGATAGCGACAAGCAGCAGCATCGCTGGTACGCCACACTCAGCGGCCATCACCTCAACCCGCAGCATCGTTAACCTGGGAGCCTTAAGTTCAAATTTCGATGGTAGCGTATTTTGATCGGCAGATTTCTGGGCGACCCTGGTCTAATGCATGCAAGTATAAGTGTGTATATATGGGAAAGAGGTCATAAGGATGAGGAAGAAAATATTACGCCTAGTTTCTGGTCCTTTGGTTGGGATACAACCTATTATCCGTTAATCCTATAAAAATCCTGATCACAAAAAAATACGTGTCAGGATGATTCTCATTGGTTTGCAAAATGTTCTTATCCAGGAACTATTTACATTAGTCTCAGATTCCGAGTACAGAGACCTCATTCTGAAAACCAGTGAGTATCATCCTAATACAACACTGGGTACTTGTTTTCATCGGAATTTTTAATTGGTGAACGAATGATAGGTAGTATCCCAGCAAAGATCAAAGACTGGATGTAATCTTTCCTTCCTCGTCGTTATGCCCTCTTCCCTCATCATCTCACTTACACTTAGACCAGGGCCACCCAGAGATCTGATCGAGGAGGAGCTCTGCCTCCCTGCTCATTGTCGCAGCTCAGGAGCCGACGGTGCAGATTACATAATCATTTATCGATCGGCGGATTCCAGCACAGTGGGTGTCTTGCTTTTTGGAGTCTTTTCATTCCTTGGACAGAAACGTCTCACTGCTCTGGGAAAGAATATTACGACGGGAAAACAAGAACATATTTTGTAACATTTATTCAAACGTTTACTAGTTATTCGCATTTCTAGAATTTGAAACAGAAAAGACAATGCTCTATCACAGTAAGAAATTTAATTGCTGCGACATTACCGTTTATTATGCTTCTGATCATGAAAACATTCTTAAGGTTCACAAAAATGTTACTAAATAAATTAAGAACGTAAATACTGTCAGTAAAGGAAATTAAAGTTATAAACTGAAATTAATTGCGAAATCAATTATTTTTCTTAATGCATTTCATACTGTGATGTTTTGGTCTTCTCATTTGATATTTAAACAATTTCAACGAAAAAATAATTCTCACAATTGTACGTAGATCCTAACATATCTAACATTCAAGCGGTATTCGATGCAGTTTCCGATATTGTTTCTAGAGACATTCTCATAAAATTCTTCTTCTTCGGTTTTATCCAGCCGACAGCCGTTATCCTTTGCGTCCGATGGACGCATATTCGACTATACACTAGAACCAACACACTTGCGGGCTCCTCTGATCTGGGGTCAGCAGAACGCGAGGCCTCGCGACAACACACATACAAAGACAAGGGACGAACAACCATGCCCAAGGCGGACCGAATCCGCGACCCTTCGGACCGAAGCGCTGAGTCGGTACTGCTCTTAAGCCACCTCAGCCATCCAGGTCGGCTCATAAATTCTAATAAATGTTTATTTTATTCAAAGTTTCTTTATTCAGTATCACACGGCAAATCAGCCACTTCTAATTGAAAATCAGATTGAAATCTATTGAATCTGATTGAAAACAGAGCCTACATTGAGGAAAAAGGCAAATAAATTAAATTCAATTGTAAATCAAACAAATCCTTACATCGTGTTTCAAATTCGAACGCAACGTTCTGAATACATCTACACATTCTCCAAAATTGGATGTTTCATGAATGTTTGACACTGAATCTAATTTTAAGAAGAATGAGGTTCTTCTTTCCTAAAGAGACAGTAAAATTAACCTTAGTTATATAACTGCAGAAAACCATAGGAACATCAAAATATATCTAAATGTACTTGTTAAGAGACATTTTCAGAGTATTAAAAACTTTCTTAGGTCTTATTCAGATTATTGCCAGAATTCAGCAGCATGATTAACTGTATAACGTCGTTGCATATTAAACTTCATTTGATTAAAGCACATTTTGCAAACTAAATATTTGCTATAGCTCCGCAGTCTGCGAAAAGATACTTTTCCTCCCATTCTGTATTAAAAATTATCGGCGGGGCTTGATTTGCAAGTCGACTGCATGTTTCGGACTGAGGTATCGGCCCCGTGGCAGAGGTTATCGTAAGCCGCACGACGCCGGCCTCCGGTGTCGTCCCTCGTAGCCAAAACGGCCCGCGCCCCATTCACTCTGCTTGCAGCCCTGCACTAGATTATACCACGTGCCGAGACCAGATTTTGAACTTTCCCAGATGTGAAAGTTCCCCGTTGGAAAGATATCTCGGGGAGTAAATCCTGTAAGCCGACGTGAGCCGGATTCATGTTTTAGCCGAAGTACACGCCACCTCTGGGGATACACTTACGGATTTCTTATCTTCGTACGTGATGCGCCCACAAACGTACGTACTCATTTACCCAAAACAGTTAAAAACATTTCAATAGTAAGATCAGAACGGAAACGGTTGCTATTGCATTAAATATATTTCTAGAACTGTAACAAAAATTGTTCCGATTTTTAAAGAAACATTATTTTGCGCTACTGTTACGCTGGATACAGGTTTCATGTACTGAGTGCAAGCAATTGATGTTTGAATGTTCATTCTATTTACAGAACTCTGAAAGGTAAGGTTATTTTCAATCCATAACCGTAACGTTACTCAATGAGGATATTCAGGCTTTGAAAATAAACCTTGCAGAAGAGGTTAATTTTACTTATTTTAAAACTGTCTCTTTAGGAAAGAAGAACCCCTCTTATTTTTGCACGAATACTTCATTTCACTTGTGGGTAAAGCAATTGTTATCATCTCATAGTCTCATCTTTAGTCTCATCTTACTCATCTCTTAGTCTCGTCTTTATGTAGACGACTTAGATTTCGAAATTCGCTGAAATAAACTTTTCAATTTTGAGGAAAATCTTAAAGTAACATGCAATGAGAGAAGGCGCGTAAGAAGTCAAAAACTGCATGAATACTTTTTGTTACTCATTGAGTACAATTTTAGGTATAGAAACAGGGTTGAAAAGGCTACTTGATTCTGAAAAATTAGATTTACATATCACGAAGAACGAATATTTTAAGCGATACATCTTCACACATCTTTACTGCCAATTTAATTTTTCGATTTACCAAGTCACTTATAAATAGTTATTATTTAATTCATTAATTCATTAAAAAAATGGTCATCAATACATCACGCATTCTAATTTCCTCCGCCCTAACGACTCATCAATTTACATCACTGTTCATCATTGTTACCACCACATTTCACGAATATCTCTTCGTCGCTTACTTACTCAAGCAGTCGACAATTTCTATCCTCTTCGATGAACCCAGCCGCCACATTAATGAGAGGTAACATGAATTCACCATGAGTAAATGCATCCTGTCCCAATAAGCCCGCTCCCCCTCACACGCATAAAAAACGCACGTTAAACACACACACGCTTATGTGTCTATTATGTCATTGAAATAATGTAATATATATAATGGTAGCGGTAGCTCAGTGCATCAACTGATGTCACAGCTTTTCAGCTAGGTCGAATTCAGTCGCTGTCTGGAGGAGAATTCCAGCGGCCGATGCTCTGATCGGTAGTTTCCGTGGTTTCCGATCAACACCAGGCGAATGCCGAGCAGTACCTAACAACGGGCCACGGACCGCGTGATCAGTCCTTCCTCTTCCTGTCCTATCCTCTCCTTACACACGTACACTAACATGCACTACACTACCACATATTCCGGAAGACCGGTCGGAGCTTAGAGCTTGTCCCGGCTCGAGGCGGTGCCTCGCTGGTGGGAGAGTCCTGGTTGGGAAACCCCACTAGCCGACGGTAGGTCGGCGCCGGATCTCACCATCCAGCGAGGGGAAGACGATCACCATCTCCCGAGAAACAAACATGCACTACACTAACGGGACTAATGACCAAAGCAGTTGACGCGCCCGGAAACACGAAAAAAACAAACCAAACCAAACTACAAAAAAATTCAAAGTAAGGACGTTGCTGTTTAACATCATTTTCTCATATCAAGAAAACAAAAAATCTTGGTTCGATGCATGAAATGAGGATATGTACAATACATATTCTTGAAGGAGTATTGTGCCAAAAATTTCAGGCAGAGTTAAGTTCCATGACAATTTTTTTCCAGTGTAAGTATATTTTTTTCTTTTAGTTTTATTGTTTTACTTTATTGTTTACGACTATCTGAGTACTGAGTTAAACATTTTAAAAGTTATTTTTAAATGTAAAATTAAAGAAAATTGCAAAAACCCATTTGGATACTATGCTCGAACAGCCTTCTGGAATTCATTTAATAATTATTTCAAAATACCACCGGTGTTAAACCTTAAATAGATCAATTAGATTTCTCTGTCTAATAGACCAATTTTGACACTCTAAGGAACAGCTAGGATACCCGTAAGCTAGGCTGAAAAGCGTCCGCAATGATTCAAATGTTCTCGAGGAAAAATAGACGAACGCACACATATACTACCCATTAGTTACATTCACTTTTGTACAGTAAGTTCATTCTTGCCCAACAATTCTTGAATCGCAACTCTTTCAGAAACGCTGCTCACCAACTCTCTGCCGCATTGGGAATTAGGGCACTCCGTCTCGAGTCGTGGTAGTGAGCGACTGATTTGGCGCTAATGACATCACGACCCTCGTCTCGATCGGGTTTTTGTCCAGTTTCCCTGATCCATTGAGCAAATGCTGAGATGGCCCCTTGATTTGCTTCTGGGCGTAAATGTAGCTTTCCTATGCGCACGTTTTGTTGAACTCTTCCTTTGCTTTGTAGTGGTAGTTAGGGTAGTTTCTCATTTTGTTAACAATACAGAAAATCAAATCTGTTTGTTCCTTTACCGTTAAAAATAAGTTTTCTATAATTTGGCAACGAAAATATCTAGTATTTGAAATGTTAATCCCTCGCTTTTTTAAATTTGTTGTTATTTTTCATATTTAAACTATTAATAGTTAAATTGTTTGGAAGGGATTCTGAAACTCAAGAAAGCATGTGCAGATGATTTTCTCCCCCATACGTCACATACAGTTTTTGACTAAATAAATAAATATTTAAGTTCAAGTGATATTTGTGGAACTTTCTTGAGGTTAATTATCAAATCGGGACTTGTGATATTTCGTGAGAGTGAACATTGAACTTGAACCTAGAATATTTCCGTATTAGGTATGCAACTGGAACTTGTAAAATTTACGTGTTGTACCATTGCAAACTCGGACTTGTAATATTTTCATGAGTGAACTGGAAAGTAAACTTAGAATTTTTTCGCGGTGAAGTTACAAGACTTGACTTAGAAATTTTACCAGTGAATTTTGAATTGCCAGGTGAGGTGATAGAAAATAATGTTGGAGGGATATTATTCCGACTTGGAAAAAGTAATCATTTGATCGCTTCAGAATATTGCTTGAACGACAGAAAATTTAGTGTAAGACCGATTTGCAAGTAACAGAATTTCGTCTTGCGTGAAGCTACTAGAGTTTAAATACAAGAGAGTTAAGTACGATCTTTTTCATTTGCAACTTTTTTACAAAAGTAAGATTTTGTCTGCCAGTGGTCAAAATATTCTGTACATTATTTATAGGATTCATTTTCACAAAGTATACTTTTAGAAACTACGTCACTTTTTTAATATTATCCTCCCCGTCAACAAATAAATTGAATGCATAGCGGAACTGAAGCCAAGCACGTATTCACACGCAATGGAATGGAAACTGTTTTTGGAAATGGAATTATTGTTGATGCTTCGAAGCAAAACCCCATAACTGACGGTGACCCTCCCTTCCCGGCATCTTTATACTTTTTGTGCTCAAGTATACTCGCAAAAGTTCTGATACTCAGAAGTGCAAGCAGGATTTTGTTTTATAAATGGAAGAGACTATGAGTTTGTGTCCAGCCCACTGTGTTTCTATAAAGAATTTTTGCATTTATGCTGAAAATAAGGTAATTTTTGTATTTATAATTATAACGTGTTATGTTTGTTATGTATGTTATGTTAGTGAGATGAACGAATTTCGTTACTACTTTGACCTAATCTTAGTTTAAATTATTGTTCATAACTAACGAGCTTGAATTCTATAGAAAGGAAATGTATATAGAATGGTTGAAGCTTTCCCACTACTGGCCGCCATGTTTTCTGATGGCAAAACGAACTTAGAGTTATTTGAGGGTTGTACGGATTCTTCTTAAAAAGTAAACTTTTCGGCGTATTATGGTGTAGTGTTATGACTTGCGACATCAAAATGCTGTCCTCTTGTACGAATTTCAATTGCACCAATAGAAACGACAAAACTATTGGAGGAATATCGTATTTTAAGTATTTTCTTATTCACTCCATTGAATTTTTATCTATAACTGATATTGGTAACGAACATGTTTTGTAACTTTTTAGGTTTCCTCTGAAGGCCGAAGACTTTTCTAAGAAATGAGTAGCATTGATGAGGAGATATGTACAGTACTGGAAACATAAATTGATCGCGGCCGACTGTACAAGTCTAGCTTTCGCAAGGCTTTGGCAGCTCCTTGTCATGACGAAACGTCGGCAGGAGCCTCACAAACCATCGCAGCTAACTCAACGCAGGGGAAATGCCCTAACAAAAATTGCTGTCGTACAAAAATGGCGGGCGCTTCTAGTTCAGGATGAAGTATTTTCAAACAAAAATACATGAAACTAACACTTGTTTGAAATACGAAAGCAAATCTTGGCTGAAATATATATGAACACATAGTAATTTAACCACTGTTAACACAATCTTTTTGAAGAAAATTACATTGATATCAGATAAAATAACACTAATTTTTTAAACACCATGTTCTTACACACATTTAAATTTCCAATATTCTTGTCCAAACACAATTTATGAACTTTATCAAACATGTTTACTAAGCACATTTTTTCGATAAGAAAACGATTATTATAATTGTAATATTTTCAATTGTTAATCTGTTTATTAAATTTCTGCAAAGATGTAAAAATACTGTCTTTCTCGAATCGATAGAGCAATTCTAGGAACCAATATACAAAAGATAGCAAATTCAAAGACCAACTTTATACTACTTATTGAAAATAACTGACTGGATATTAAGCACCAAGGTGCATCTTGTCAAAATTGTTATTTTGCGATATTCAACCTAGGGACGACTTGGGGACAATTCCTGACAGGAATATGCATTTTGAATTGTTTATAAAATTGTTAATTGTTGAAAAATTGTTAATTCGCAGTTTTCGGTTCTGGGACATCAGGGAACCTTTCCCACTTTAAAATTGTAAAATTTGGTATTTGTTTATAAATTTACAAATTTTGCAATTATTTTTTCATTTCAATTTCATTACAGCAAGTGATGCCAAATCTCTGCAATGTATCATGAGCTATTGGTGTTTCGTTTTTTGAGACACGCACTGTTTGAGATCGGCATTCATTTTCGCCGACTCTCATTTGTTTGCAGACAATCTTATTCGCTCTTGGAATCAAGTATAAAATTCAAATATTTTTGGTCTTAGTTTTCTGCCGATTAAATTGTTTTAACGTTTTCTTGACTTACGACAAATCGGTGGAAATTGTTGCTCATGAGCTGTTTTTTAACTTAGAAATTTATTTATTTTAATTCATTCGAAACATTAGTTTGCTTGGCTTTGATCTATTCTCTATAAACAAATTCTCTGCAACCCAAAACGCTGGAGACGTCCTGCAAATGAAGATTTCTTGTGTTTAGTGCAATCTATTCAGTGTAAAAATTGTATGCCAATATGTCATCGTTCAGTGCGAAATGATTATCAAATAAACAATTTTGAAAAGGTGGTTTTGAATAGAACGGCATACGATAGATCATTTCTATATTTATTCCACGAGTGCAAGTTGAGATATATTCTGTGGGCTATTTTTAATTTTATGAAATTGAATCACATGCGAATTTTCAATAGAATGTACACTTTTTACCTGAAGTGAAATAATCAATAGAGGAATTCAATGATGTCTTATTTGTTAATAAATTAAAGAGTAAAAATATATATTTTACACTGGCTTATGTGAATCCTAATTCATTGCAAGTAACGCTATCATTAGCTCTTCTAGTAATTCATGGGCTCATCCGGAAGTTTTCCCATTCTCTGCGCTTCATAAGTCATTAGAAAGAGCTCAGAATGTTTCACTCAACCCAATAATACTTCTCCCCTGGAGAATGCTTCACATACCTTGTGGAGAATGCCTGATGTATAAAATCAAAAATAACAGAAAAATAATTTAAATTCATTATAATAATATATATGCTGTATAAATTGCCACACACATTTAAATATAGAACAGACATGCAAACTACAGTATACTACAGGTTTTTTAGAAGAGTTAGTGTTCTTCTTATTATACACTGGTCGTATACTTTTCAGAATAATATTGTAAGAAACTAATAATCTGACATTTGTTCTGGTGATAATGTTTTTTGAATGCATATATTCCAAATCCATACACTTCCTTTACGTTAATTTACGTTGCTTCATTTCCATTGAATGGAAGTACATAACGCCCTCAGACGCTCTATGTTTTGAAATGACCAGAGAGGTCACTTAGTCGAACTGCTTTATATTAACTAACTCTTTGAAATGTTATTTCATAAAAGTTCACGAAACTCGTAATTTACAAACAGGTCATTCAATCCTATAAATTTTCAAACTCATTCAAACATTAGTAGACACTGTATGACCTGAGATCAAAAGAAAGTTTTCTTAAACTCATTTCGGGCATGAAACATGTTAGTCTGTCCAACTCTTTGTTTTCAGCCGACACATCTGGGAGAATCCTGTGTAGTGATACAGTAAAAATAAGGCCTGATTCTAAGGAGTCATTTCTAGTGTGGAAAAGTTTTTGGGACTGAAACCTTATGCGCTTCATGAACTATTATAATATTACGATTACCTAATAGTGCGAGGCATGTCCTATTATTACATAGTTTTAATTATTTTTTGCATTTCATTTTGTTTGGTGAATTTAATTGGTTTTCTGTTTCTATAATGGAAACATTTATCTATAACATGTTTGAACTGATGCCAATGTTATTCTTAACTTGAGCTAGGTTGCTGGCCAACTACTAGTAATTCAAGCCGTCGTCTTATTGCGATTAGAGAGAGCTGAATAAGTATCTTATCAGAGTAACTGACAATATCCCAAGCTTCAGAGACTCAAAAATCCAGAATTTGAAGGGAATATTGACGACTAAAAAATAAAGATTGTTAAATGTCACGTTCGTAATAGTGACTGTCTATGGAATAAAATCCCAGCAGGATCATCACGTGGCGCTGTTTTGTCCGGCATGGGCATTCGTGTTACTATATACCGCTGGCGCTGCTTACCCAAACAGTAGCTGCAGCGAAAACGAAGGAAATTTGAGCACGAAACATCCTCTGGGAGATGGGTAACTGAATTTTACAAAAAGGGAAACATGTTTTCAAGTGAGTTTTATTAAATAAAACATAATAAAAGTTGTAAAAGCGCTTCATTAATTGAAAACAGAAAACTAGTAATGAAAATTTTCTGTGTAAATAGAATTATGGGCAGAGAAACCCACCAACTGTGGGCTACCATTACTTCTAAACGGTTCCCGATATCGAAATGCAAAGTTTTCGCTTAATACTGCGAATCATGAGACAAGTATTGTGCCGTAGAGACATTGTTCGGTGTTATTTTTCGAGAAATTTAATTATCTTTGATTTTTTAAATGGAACCTCGTATTAGTGTCAATAGGAATAGGTAATCATAAATATACAATGTAATGATGCAACACGTAATGTTTTGATAGTATTTTGAGTATAAAATTATACTTTCAGACAGGATTTTTAAATTAAATGTACGAGACTCTTTGTTAACAATTGTTGCAACTGTTTCCATTTGAAGGTTGCCTCATGGCGCCGGCACTTTTATGAGGACAGGGGAAAGGTCATGAAGAACACTTTCCAAAGCCACTGTGTCGACGTCTGCCACAGGAAATATTGCACATTTCATTTCAAATATCATGTCTCGTAATATAAATATATTTTGTAAAAACGGGTTTATACATTTATATTATCGGTTTTATGTTGTAGAATACACCCTATGTTTAGAATCATCAGAAAAATTTAAATATTATTTTATCGTATTAAAGAAATTGAAGAGAATGGTGTCTTCTCGAAAGAACTAGTACTATTTATCAATTGAATATTTTTCAATGAATGGAGAATTAGTTCATCCAATGCGAAACTATTTTTCATTTAATCCCAAAGTAGCACAAAAATACTAATACAGCCATAGCAACTGGGCTTGAATTGTGTAACAGCAGTAATTACAAAGTTAATTGTGAATGAACTTTGTTAATCAATTAATTAAATTGAGTTAAAAACAAAGACTACTAGCCACACTATCCAAGAAAATGCTTCCGTTTAAATTTTTTCGAATAACCATTTCTAATAATAGGGTAAATAGAATCTAGTATACGTTCTAGAAGTCTACCAGAACGAAATGCTTTCAATGGTAAATTGGGAGCGGAAATAAACGGACGCGGAATATTGCTCTGAAGTGGGAAATGAATATTACACAACATATCCGCTGAATGTCATAATTTAATGGTTTCTTTGTTTTCGAAATAACAAATATTATTTCTATTAGAATTCAGCTTCATTTTATCATGCTAAAGTACTCTATTAATGGATTAAAATTACTTTTTCGTTGGGACTCACTAGGCTTCAATCCTATCACACGGTAAGGAAATTATTTTGTTCAATGGACGTATGTTAAAATTAAAAGTTTTTTTACGAACGTTATTCTGGTGTTTCCATCACCAAGCAATTGTAATATCAAAAAACTAGACTGTATTACAATGCATGCAGCCAATATTTTTTATCAATCAAAATTTCAAAAAAACGTACTGCTACCACTTCGCATAGAACATTATACAATGTTATTTCAGAAAATTGTCCATAATTCGTTACACTACGCAAAATTGCGTGGAGTGGATAGTGTTAACTTAAGAAAATATTCTCATTTCTTGACAATACCTGTAAGAACGGAACCTGCCCTCGCATTTCCCTCTCTCGAAGCGCCGCGCACGCTGCGCCGTGCGACAAGCCCGCATTCTTCACCATGTCGTAATACGATCGGTCTCGTCAAGGAGCGAGTCGTAGCGTTGGCTGAAAATGGACTCTCTCTGCTCTGGAGGCCGGGCGTCGTTGATGGTACCACCCGTTACTGCACGTAGGTGGTTGCGGCAGATCGAGAAACAGGGAAGCGGAAGACGCTGGTACCGGTCTGTGGCGTGTCTACCAGCTTCTCCAGGACGCCGAATTGCGAACCAGGCTAGGTAACACCCATTCCTCAGTTAGATTCAGTTGAAACGTGCCACCAATTTTCCTGGATGCTCGAGAACTGTTAGAAACTGCTTACGTGGACACGGGACTCTGTCCCGCAGGGCAGCGGTTAAGGAGAGGTTTCCGAGGATCATAGGTTCTTATTAGGCGAGATTTGCCGAGGACAACCTTCATCGTGACTAGGGAAATGTAATTTTCCGACGAGTCGGTTTTTTCTGCAAATGACAGCCAGTACGAGGTACAGACCTCGGGGACTCGTCTTTATCCGGAATATAACCACTGCGTACGCGATCTGGACGAGTATCTGTAGTGTTGTGATGGATTTCTGTACGTGGCATTGGAGTTCTACAGATAGAAGGTCACCTGATGGCACCCAATATCCCATGTCTCATGAGATATTATGGTTCCGTCGTTGGTGACAAATGTATCCGGATGGGAGAAGTGTATTTTCAACATGACAACTCGTTTGTTCATTAAAGTAAATTGTCTAGAATGGCTTGGTACAGCAGGAGGAAGTACAGGTTCTGGACTGGCCTCCGGAGCTGACCTGAACCCAAATTGAAAATATGGGCTGAGACGAAGTGTCATGGCAGAAAATTGGGTTAAATCTCGCCCCCATCCACGACAGAGCCTCTGGGATGTGGTGATTGATGCATGGGAGGAGAATATGGCTTCCAACTATCCTGCATGCTGGTGGCTTCACTTCCACGTAGATTGGCAAGCTGTGATAGAGAACGATGGCTTTTGGTCCTCTTATTGAAGAGAGAAAACGGCCCTTTAGGCTCGTTATAAACATCAAGAATAGCAATCCACAGCAATGTGGATGTAAATACATGCAAGTTAAAAAAGACCTGCTCGTTTCTAATTATTATTGAGTAAAAATCTAGGGAAAACGGGAATCGAACTCTGCCGAGTTCATTGCCATAAGTCATGATACCACTTAGGTAGAGCTACATGCCTCTACATGAAAACTGAGCCTAACATGGAGCCTCCGTAGCTCACTCCGTCCTATATTGTAAAGACAGGTTACTGTACTGCAATAGGAGAGTAAAGTTATAAATTATGTATATTATGTAAATTATGTGTTATGTCTTTCCTTGAGTTAGTATAATGTTTCAACTCTATATTTCAGAGCTGTGTTTAAAACAATAACTCAAATAATATAACACCAGGTGCTGCACAAACTATAAACAACCTTCATATCTTTAAACTGTTCAATATATTGCACGCAGTTTTCGCCCAACAACACTGAAGCATAGATCAAGAAAAGTGCAGAGATATTGTTAGTAATGTTTTTATTTTTACAAACAATTATCCTTCAGTTTTTAAATAGAAGTTAAGGTTTTTTCCTGAAATGAATAGAGGATGAAGAGAGTAATACAAAATGATTTTTCATTTTTTAACATTTGAAAGAAATATAGAGCAAAACCTCACAGTGAGTGTAAAGTCCAAACTCAAGATCGAATTCAATATCAAAGTCCCTAGTCAATCAACAGACTAGAACCCAGTGTAGTAATGATCAGAACAAATGCCAAATACTTAATATTTGACCAAATAATAATAATAATACTAAAGTAATTAGAACAGTTTGGTTAACATACATTTTATTTTTTTGTATTTGTTTATCTTAGGCTAGCCAGACTTTTATTACATAATAATATTAAGTTAATGTAAGAAACGGTAATACGAATTATTAATTTTCAAGTTTTAGCAAATTTTATGGGATGCAGAAATGTAGTTGACGAAAAAATGATCAACTTAACTGCAGTATGGGTTAAATGAGCCACTTATTGTGGTAAAGGAACTATTAAAAGTATATGAACACTGTTTTACGAGTATATTATATTGTAATGGATTTAATGAAATATCAATTTAATAATATACCGAATAATATACCTAGTATAGAGAAAGGGTAATGCTGCGCGAAAACGTCGGATTTATGGCAGAAAAAAATTCAATGCCGAGACCTGATATCAAAAACGTGGATAAATAAAGTTGCCAAATTAAGAAAAGCAATCCTCAAACACGTGGGATAGCCAGAAACCCTGTTTTGCGTAAGTACGGCGAAAAACCAATTGAAAGCGAAACGCCGCCGCTGTCTGTGAACATTACTTAGCGCTAAACCATGAGTAGGATTTTTTCCAAATAGAAGAAACACCTTTCCATCTACCTCTAGTTAAAATTTGAAATTTTGAAACTATCTCTTTAAAACTTGGGGTACTTAGACCAAGCCCTCTGGACATTTTCTTTCCAAATTTTCTCAAAAGTGTTGCTCTAAATTTTTCTTTAAATTTATTGAAGAATAGATGAATATACACTTATGAAGGCATAATGTCTCTATTTTTTTGCAATAGATTTTACTTCTACATGGGAGTTTTGTTGTTTTTTCTCCCTTTCAAAAATTCAAAATTGAAGTAGTATAAGACAGTGTAGGATCACAGAATTTGAAATGTGCACACAATTACTTTTTCCCATAGCACGTCATACGCAGTTTTTAACTGTTTTTTGACGTAAAATAAATAAAAATATTTTCACGGTTAACTTAGAATTTTTGACAATTGCAAAAGTTTGAATGTTTCTGGTGTCTTCCCACAACTACAAAATCCAAGATTTTTCCTTCATATGAAATTTGTTGTTCATAATTACTTATTTCCCATGAAGATCCTGTACATTGTTTTGAAAATTTTAATAGTTTCACAATATCACGAGCAATATTTGCAATTGCAAAATATACAAAAAATTTTTTCAAAACTGCTCAATTTTCTTAACTTTTCGTACAAATAGTGCTACATTTCATAATTAAAATGACATAGGCAATTCATATTGCCTTCTATTCTTTTGTTTTTACAAACTTACACTCTACTTTGTTACAAAAATTCTAACTTTTTTCGCTTGTCTCCACGTCGCTCATATTCTGTTAGAGGCAATTTGTTCAAGCATTATTGTATTTATGCTCTAAAATAATGTTGAATAAAATTAAATTTATTTGAAACTCAGAGGGTTTTAAATTAGCACAAATTCCGCATTTCAGAAACGCTCAAAAGCCATTTCCAAATTGCTCCAAACGATTCCAACAGATAGTGCTATCGGTACTCATTTAGTATGATCGTTAAGTTTATTTTGCAAGACTTCTTTCGTTTCTTTTTCTTCTTCTTATAAATTACACAAAACGTAATTTTTATGTAGTACCTTCACACCGTTAATATTGTACATCATTAATTATATATACATTGCATTTGTGAGTGGAAGTGCATCCTTTTTTTTTTTTTTTTTTGTGTTCTGCATTGGTACCAAATTTTTAAATTTGGGTTAAAATTGGTTTAAGGTTGGTACAAGGTTATGGAATACTCTTTTTTAATTTTCTGATGGGTGGGTGTGCTAACTATACGGACATCAATGAGCCCCCTCGCTGGTTTCTACAGTCATTTTTTTCTAAACGTGCGCCTGACACATCAGCTGTGGACGGTTTCATCAGTACCTAGTAATACTTCAGGCCTCACAACTCGGTCCGTGACGTCAGCAGATGTAGACCACAGCCTCTCCGCAACCGAAAGACGTGCCGCTGGAGAGAAGTATTCGAATATAAAGCAGCGTGGTTTGAGCAGAAATACACCTTTTAGAGCTACGTTGTAAAGAGCACTAATGCTTGTCATTTGTAATTTATAAGACCTTCAAGGCGAAATATTAAGGATCTTAATGTACATATTAAAAACTTGTTACGCCAACGATATCTTGAATTTTCTTTTATTATTACAAGAATTCATTAGAAAATGTATTATAGCAATCTAAACATTTCCAAAATTTCTACTGGAATACATACAATTGGAAGATGAAATACAAGTCAGGTTCTTGATGAAGTTTATATTTATAGATTAAGTTCAACAATGTAACTTAATGAAAAGCAAGCAAATAAGTGAAGGAAAGTAAGGATGCCAAATAAATTGATAAAGTTTTAATGAAATGAAATATATTTGCCAATCAGAATATTTTTTTAACTACCAAAAGCAAATGACAAAAAAAGAAATGTATAAGCCTAAAAATTCAAAGTCTACAGAAAATAAACATATTTACAATATTTACAAATATCCAGTGAAAGAAAAAAATTGCAGAGAACAATTATTGATATGCATGTCAGAAATTAACACAAATGTTAGAGGGGAATTACCTTAACTTTGAAACATAGAACTTCAAATGTTTATAAATACATAGGAATTGTCGTCATACACCATTATAAATAAACAAGAATTTACACAAATACCTTATTGTACAGTTTAGATGAAACATATCTCACAATGAATACAATGGTACGATGAAACAGAAAAGAAAAATTACTGACAAATTTAAAATAATAATGGACCAAATTTAGATTAAATAAAATAACCAATGTAAATATTTGGCTGAATTTTAACAATTACTTTTTCACAGTTGACAACTTTCTTCTCTTGCCATATTTTATTAAATTGTCATTTTTTATTTTAATGTAATTATTGAGCAGTAAGTTTGTAGACACTTTGACTATATGTCGCAAGATATCATTTACAGAATGAATATTACAACTTAATTCTACTAGAAAAAAATTGTGCTGTCTAACAGCTTTTTCAGTGAAGTGAATAACAACATTTCTTTGATGTTGAGTTTGCAAAAATGCCATTTCATTTTCAGCGGATACCAATTTCTGAACCGTAATGTAGTTTAAAATAATTACATTTACATCATCAGGCTGAGGATATAATAATCCACCCCGGTCTATATTTTTTATTAAATCAAATTTTAAATTACTTTCCACTTCAAATATCCCCCTAAGTATGTGATAACTGGCAAGTAGTTTGACGTTTTTTCAAAGTCTTCTTCAGTGTACTGAAGATTTAAATTTAAAGAACAGCTCTCAACCATGACTTCTGTGGCATTAGCTTAGTTTCTGGAGATAGTGGTATTACTTACTCATATGTATGAGACTTTAAAGTTAAGGGCAAAAGATTTTGACCTCTCATTTTAGACTCGATCAAAATCTGTCTGATTGAAACCAAGTACTGATCCTGCCATATATGGTATTTACCAAAACGAGCTTCTAATGAATTGTTTGTATTTTACCTGCAAAATGTATTGAAAATTTAATCTCTGAAACACAATACTTCTAATAGCTCCATCAATGCATGGGTTGTATGATAGGGCTGTCGGTCTCCTTGTCATTTCTGAGACTCCATACACAACTCATCCCAATTATCTAACCAAACTACAACTTTCTAAATATTGAATGTTTTCTGATTCAAGGCATGTGGTTTCTCAGTGAATTTCAGCTGCTCATCCAGGAAACTGACTTTTTTACATTCACAATATTCCAACAATTTAGAACTAGTTTCAAAAATTCTGCTGTACCCTCAAAATTTTCAAGCTCATGTTTAATACCAATCGCTAGTAAACCTTGTACCACATGGTCATTAAAAACATTCAACACATATCGCACATTTTGTCTTTCAAAACTACTGGGAGATAAACTTTTGAGATTTAATTTATGAGCATATTTGATTAAATTCATACCTTGACTTTCTAATTCATATACTCTTTTTATACAAGAGAAAGCAGCTGTAGAGAGTACAACAGGTCGATTGTTTTCCAAGCCAAATGGGGGATAAATTAAAGATTTATTTTGATCTTATTTGATTAATCCAAAGTTATTCAATACACTTATGATGTGCACTGAATCAAATGCAAAAAACAATGGACAAGAATTGTCACAAGGGTGTGGGTATACAATGCTCAGTTTTGGGGGAGAGCTAAAATATGTAATTGCTTTTCTGTTAATAGGATTGTTATCACTAACAACACATACAACAGTGAATCCTATTTCATGTAATCCGACAACAATTTCTTTTATAAATTTAAATAATTTCTCTGCATTCATTTTATGCACTGGGAGAATATGAACCACTTCCTTGAAAGGAGACTTCAAACTTTGGATCATGAATACATGAGCTGAAGTGGCAATTTTTTCACTGTTAGAACCAACTCCTACCATAGAACCACCTGAATAATCAAGATATGGCTTTATATGGATTTCGTCAACCATTAAAGAAACAATGAGATCATCCTTCTCCAATAATTTAAACTTTTGTTTAATATGGATTAAAAAATTTAATTTATTCTGCTCCATAAGTGGATTCGTAGAATATGCCATACAAATATTATTAATTGTCTGTGGATGTGGAACAGTAAAATACCCAGCACTTCTTAAAAATTTGTAGGCATGTGGGGAAATGGTATTAATGTTCTTGAGTTTGAGAGGAAAACTAAAATTTTCCACGTTTTTGACTTCAACGTTTTTCACAAAAACACTGAACTGCAGATCACTCTGCATTTTAGCCGACAGCAGAATGCTAGGTGTAAGACTTTCATCCAAAACTATGAATGATGCACAGTCTTCATTCGTAATAAGATTCCACTTTGTGGGAATGTTCACATTCTTCACGCAATTCAGGAATTCGGAGAAATTATCAAAACAAAATTTTTTCTGGAATTCACTTACACTGGTTAGGCTTTCGTCAATTGCAAGTTGCAAGTCCCTATTTTCAATTCTTTCACGTTTTTCTTCACCACTTTCCCTCGCAGTCGAGTAAGATGACAAGTACTTTGGGCAATAAAGTACTTGATTTGTATTGCACCGTCCTTCAATTTTATTCTTCCTAGAGAATTCAGAACTTCCCATTTTCATCATAGCACTCAACAACTCTTAAGATGTCGTCGGGATGAAAATGGGCTTCACACACCTGCGAAATATTAATTACAGTTGATTAGTAATGTCAGTACCCGATAAAGAATTATGCATAAATGTTATGAATACATTTTTTCTTCATAATTGATGAGTGGTACATAACCTCACATCACGTTAAATAGAAGATCATACATTTAATCATTGAAACCATTTATTATTAACTTATTGTATTTCAATTAATAATTTGTATGTAATAATGAATAAGTTAAATCTACCTTAGAGGATTTGGTGTTGGCTTGAAAATTTTTCCTGTGAATAGCTTTACACCATTTCTTCCGCAAACATTTCTCTTTAGGGAAAGAAAATACAGACACTCGGGGGCCATTTCGATAATTCCCTCTACAATTTGGAACACAACACCTAAAACCCATCTTTCAGATATCAATTACGTATAGTTGAGCAACTATGAATCTAAAAAACTACTCAACACACTGCTAAATAATACTCAGACACCGCTTTGCTCAGCTACAAGGCTAACAATATGGCTGACAGAACCAGCGGCATGCAAGCAGCGTGGGTCTACATGTGCCTACGTCACAGACAGCTGGGTACGTAGTTAGGAGGCCTGAAGTATTAGTAGGTACTGGTTTCATCAGTACCACTAATAAGTATTAGTAGGTACTGGCTTCATCCAATCGTCAGCTTAAACGTCACCATAGTGACGTTAAGGTCCCGATTAGATGGCACCCAGAGAGTATACTATAGTATTAACTCTCTGAATGAGTATACTATAGTATATGATGGCACCGTAAAAAGTGTTGAAATGTCGCAGTACAGTAAAAACTGAGTATAGTCCTTTTCATTTATACTTGGGTTTTCGTAATGTGGTCGATGACATTAGGTCATTTTTACACATCCTGCCTTATAAAATGAATCTTTATAACAGTGATAAGCACATGTTTGAGGCCATGAGCCCCATTGAGAAGGGCGTTCGCGAATTAATTAAAACGATTCATTTTATAAGGCGGAGGTAAATGACATGTCATCCGACACGTTACGAAAACTCAGTGTAACGTCCATGTTTACATAGTCGTACGGTCAAAATGGCTATAATACTCTCTGTTCGTAATATGTTAAGGCGGCAATCTGCAAATGAACATGTTCAAATGTGATTTCTGTTTCTTTTCGTTGAAGTTATTTGTGTAGGTACACGACGAACACGAATTCATTTGAAGATTGTATAATTGTTTGTGCTGAAGAAAGTTAAGAAGAACTGAACTGACAACAAATAACGTCTCTAACACTACTGAAGACGACACACTTTGGTTAATCGTGACTTCTGCGGCTTAACATCCACGCAAGTTTGACCCCAAATTTACTAACCGGTCGTCGCTAATATTTCAATTGTAACTGTTCTTCCTGGCCAAAACAAAACACAAACACACTTTTTCACTTCTACACTCTTTTTCGAGTTTACCAAGAAAGGAAAAATTAAGTTTTGGTATCTTAATTTCTTTAGTCATTAGCATGTCATTTTTGTCTTTAAAACGTCCTTATTAATATGCCACTATTCTGTGTGTATCTTTTGTCTTGTTTGCTTTGATTTTCCTTTTTCATTATTTAAAAATATTCCAAATTGTGGTTTTCTCTTTTCATGATTGTGTGCAAAATAAATTAATATTATTCTTAATGGTTATGTTATTAATATCATTTAATGTAGTCTACAAATATTTTTATTGTAAAGTTTTATCCTTTATATCTAGATTTCCCTTGTTATATTGTATACTGAAGAAAAATTCTATAGCTATAGGATGTTAACTTGGTTTCAGAAAATGATGATGAAATTGATGTATTTCTAATGGGTTAATATGGACAACATTGTGGAGAAGATGAAGAAAGTGGATGACAAATTAATTTCTGTTTCAGTTGCATTAAGAGACGTTGAAAAAGAATCACCTCTACATAATGCACTCCAAAAAGAATGAACTTTCTGGAATATTTTGTTGTGATACTTGCGTTATTTGTGAATAGTATATTTCTTTAGTATATGTTGATTTTCTTTCTAGTATGTTGAAATTCTTCATTTGGGGCGGGAGATTTTCAATAAATAAAACTTATTAGACTTGCCTACATTTATTTTTTTATAGTATCATAATCGTGATTAAGTTCTGCAGGAAGACCTAGTTCTAGGTAAGCCATAGACAGTGATGTGTTTAACAGTTAATGAACAAAGGGGCCGCTTGGGGTTAAGGGATATCATAGGGTCTTGAATTTCACATTAATTTTTTTTAACAACAACAACAAACAAACAAAAAAACAACAACAAAAAAAAAAAACTTTTTTTTATTTTGGAAAGGTCCATTGAATTTTAAGGCAGACTGGGGATATATCAATTTTTGCATTATTTTAAATTTAATGTAGAGACCGGGACAAGCCAAATGTCATTGGCCTTCATCTTCACGGTCTAATGAAATTAAATGTATACATAAATTGGTTTGACATAACAATTGTATCTACTAAAAATTGCAAAAACGAAAAAAGTGAAATATTTTAATTAATATTAATCTTCATTGAAATTGAATGTTGGTGATTTATGACATACCTTTTAAAAATTGATTTTTTGTTTTGGATAAATTTTGAATAAATATATATTTTTTCAAAGTTTCTTACATCGATAATTATATAGCCTATATAGCCTATATCAATTATCTTATATCGATTATAAGATTACCCTTTCACAGCAAAAAACTCTGTTCAAGTCGTAGATGAAATTAAAACAATAGAAATCATAACTGATGATAGATTAATATCAATAGATATTGTTCAAATGAATCCTAGTATACCACTTGAAATTATTGTAAATTCTTTAACAAATATTTTAGATCAATCACCCTTGAAACTTGACCTACCTAAGAATGAAATTATATTAGCTACTAAATTATTACTAAATAATATACATCTTAAATTAAATAACAAACTATACAAACAAGATATTGGCACACCAATAGGAGGAAATGTTAGTGCTCTTCTGGCAGAAATTTCATTAGAAACTTAGAAACCAATGCATTTCCAAATTTACTGTATAAATATAATACCAGATATGTTGATACTCTCATGATCGAACATGAAGATTATATACAATCTTTTGACACATTTTAATAATTTTCATAGAGAAATTTCATTTACAGTAGAATAAGAACAAACTAGATGTAACTATTTAGATGTTACTTTGATAAGATCAGGAAATGAGATTCTCACTAGATTGTACACTAAACCTAGATCAGCGGGAACTTTTAAATCATCTCATTCTCCACAGATTAAACGCTTTTTAGTGGTAAATTGAGATGATAGAGTAATTAAAATTATGACCCGTATCTTTTTCGATAGCGTAATTGAAAAAATGTTTCTGTTACTGTTAAGAAATGGTTATCCCTTAAATTATATTACACGGTTGATATGCACAAAATTACTAAAATGGCACATACCAAACCTGTAGATAACAATTCAGGAAATTGCCAATAAATTACATTACCTTTTATTCCGTTAATTAAGTTTCAAGAGAAAAAAACTTTTTTATAACACTACAATATCAAAATAAGCAACTCCATATTAAATAAAAACATACATAAAACAAAAAAGATCCTGTCTCTGAATTAGAACTAAAAGATGTAATATATTCCTTAAAATGCCTACAATGTAATTGTTGTTGTAGGACAGACTTCCAGAAAATTAAAACGAGTAAGAGAACATAGGAACTATATAAAACAATAGAAGAAAGACAAAACTTATTTACGAACCAGAATTGACAATGACCATCAATTTGACTTTCTTAATCCCACCGTATTAAATAAAGAATCAAAACACCATTCCAGGATAACTAAAGAAACTCTTTATATAAAATTACTAAAACAAACCGTAAATACTATAACAGAGGAATACTTTCACAAAACTATTTGACACCATAATCAATATCTTTAGATAATAACTACACTCTACAAATTTTCTTTCCTCAACATCAATCTCACATGATATAACCACCTTCATCTGTTAAAACATATTGCTACTAGTTTACAAAAGTTTATAGAAATTTGGAGGCTGTGAATAAAACATATTAGAAAGACACAAGTGAGATATTTTGTAATCAAGACAATACTCACAACATATTACTATAATTTAATTCTGGTAAATCATATTTTACAAAATTAATTGATGCAATTTCTCTTGCAGGTCGTGCTTAATCTAATTTATATTTTTATTTATCTACTTTATAATGATATTCATTTTTATTGTTTTAGTTTCAACTTTTTTGTTTTAAAAACATATTGTAAAATATTTATCCAAAAATAAAAATCAAATTTAAAAAGACAAATATGAATTATCAACATTCAATTTCAATGAGAGTATTATTAATTAAAAATTTCTTAACATTTAAAATTTGTAGTATGTACAATTGTTATGGTCATATTGATTTATACATATATTTGATTTCATTGACCCTGAAGATGGGGTCAATGACTCAAACGTTATCTCTGCCACATGTAAAATATTAATAAAATTGATATAATATGAATGGTTACTTTTAAAATCAGCGACTCTTCCAGATTTAAAAATATCAAAAAGGGGCAGTTCTTAAAACACACTGAAGAAATTAATTTCTTGAAAAAAATAACAAATCAATTTTCTCTGGTAACCATAATTTTCCAGTATCCTAATGCAGTTGAACTATAGATTTCTCCTTGATAACGTTGTTGATAGATAACATTACGTACCACTAGAGAAATCACTTTTCGAATTGTGAAATATTTTTTAATAATTTCCTTATCTAATGCATCTGGAGAAAGATCACTAGTTTTATACTCATAAACATTATTGGAAAGAATACAGTGTGAGAAGAAAGACCAAATAACAGGGCCATGATGTGTATGGAGCAGAGAATTTTAAACTGCATTGACATAGTGACATTTTCTTAATAATTGATAATTTTGCAAGAAATAAAGCATAATGAAAATTGAAGCAAAAATATTCTTTATAAAACATATTTAATAGCACCTGAATTGGAAAGTTCAGCTAAGCAAAACCACACGAAATTGTTTTTCAAAAAGCACAAATAAAATACTCCATATAAGAGTGTAACAAATTAAATATTTTAACAAAAGGAATCTTAATGAATACTGCATTAACAGTATTTTTATTTAATAATTTAACCCAATAATTAAGGAATATGTACATATTTTTCCCTAGTTATTTAAGGTCGCATCAACATCTAGGTCATTAGGGACCACTATTGGCATTAACGTTATGAAGATGAAACGATATGGTGGTGATAAGGGGTGAAAGGACAAACATAAATACAACCATATCTGAGGTGGGACTCGAACCCACGACCCTTCAGTCTGTGATCACTACAAAACTACTGCCTTTTGTGATCTTGGCTACCGGGCCGGCGGTATAATAATTTAGTGAAGTATATCTACAGTACAACAATTCTTTACGTACAGAGAGTAAAACAAAATGCTGTTACATAAGGGAACACATAAGTAGCAAATATTTAATGGCGGGCAGCCTTTTCCTTGGAACCTTGTCACATGACATTAGCTATGTCATAAGCAGTGACACACTGAGTATTAGAATTCCGTTCAAATGTGCAGTTCGGGATTAGGCTTATTAACATTCATATATTTGCACTTTTTGGTCAAAATCTAAACTGTTTTATTGTTTTTGTATTTTTTGTGAGTTCTTTGGTATCTAATGATACCATAAATACCTCTCCCCTAGCCAGAAGGTACAAAGTTTTATTTCAATTTCTGAAAGCATTGGACATTAGTATTATAGATGTGTAATGGTAGGCAATTTTTCATTCCTTTTCATGTTTGTTAATAAGTTTTTGAGAGTTTTCTTGGAACTTCTAACTTGAGTTTCAGGCACTCCAAACAACATTTTGACCGTGATGGAACCTCAACTTGAACTGTCACTGTTGGGGGTAGGCCTGAATAAGATCAGCTAATTCCTCTGAGTTTTTCTGCATAATCCATTTATTTTTTGACTTTTATGTATATTTCTCTATGCAAATGGTTTGTGCCTTAAAGTATCTGAAATCTTCTCTTTCCTTTTAATATAATTCAGCCACTTCTAAATCCTTTTAATTTTTTTTCTTTTCCTTTGACTTTGTTTCTCTAGAGTCAAGGAACAGTGTGTGGGCCACTCCTGCGCTTTGGTTATCCATCCCACAGCACGTCATATGCAGTTTTTAGCTGTTTTTGACGTAAAATAAATAAATAAAAAAAAAAAAAAAAATGAGGTGAAAAGAAGTTTTGAAAACTCGATGATTCTCTGAAAAAGAGTTTTAAATTCATTTTACAGTAATGTTTATCGCCATTTTCTTTGAAAAAAGCTTCAAATTTATTTATGAAAATTTCATTTAGGATCGATTTTCCTCTTATTTAATATTCTTTTGAAGTAACATGTTTGTTCTAATTATTAAGAAACCGGGAAAAGTAGAGAAAATGTCCAAAATATGTTTTAAGACGATGATGCATAGCCAATGAGAGAATGAAGCAAGGCCCAAAGCCCACACAAAGTAAATCAGAAAACTTACAGAGAAATCAAATTCCATTCTGTAGCACCTCTAGTTTTTCGTCCTTTTTATAAGACATTGTTCGCATATTTCATCTATTTTAATATAATTTTAATAGTTCTTCAAATAATTTTACGAGATGCAACAATGTTCTTACACAATTCCTGGAGTAACCTATTTGTCTGATTTCTTCATTCAGAAAATGTTTATATCAATCGTATGAAATATAGTTTCCTGTGACGCCTATGACGCCATGGTTGGTGCGGCGTATTTCACGAAAACTAAAGACAGATTTGCTGGTCCAGTTCAAACCAAAAACTGGCAAGCGAAGTTCACTTGAAGAAACGGGAGGTAGCCATGATTACACTGTAACGTATTCAACAGCTTGAGTAGTTCATCTGACCTGTTTTTGATCAATGTTTTTCGTCCATTTTTCTTTGCTTTTTTAAACATTTTCAAAACATTTTTAAAGTATTTTAATAATCAATCTTGGTAATGTTTTAGGTCATCAAAATCCGCGCGCTAATTTAATAATTGAATGAAACATTCCGTAACACACAAAACGTTATTTACAATGAAACATTTTATAACACACTCAGATATTTTTTATACATTAAATTTGTTTTTATAGATAAATCTCTATATATGAATTTGTGACTTTTCTAAGTAAGGTTCTTGCAATTTCATAGTTAACCATCGTAAATAAGTTAAATCCATCGTGTTTTCAAGATAATTTAATCTTCATCCATCTAAGAAGAACTTGTCATTTAAAAAAATTCAAACGTTCTTTATTGGAACTAAAATTAACCATGTCTACTCCCATATTGCCTTTTGACATTGTTTTGTCAACATTGGTCTCGGGTTACCTGAATTCTTTTGAATTTGGCGATGTTCCTTCCGCTGTTTTAGAGACCAGGCCCGTCCTACAAGTCGGGTAACGGCGCATTCCCACTATGCATTTCCACTAGCAGAACACCGCCGTACGCGGGTCGCGACCTGACTGATCTCTCAACGTGTGGTGTAGGCAGTGTGCATGTGTAAGGAGTAAAAATTAAAAAGAAAAGATCGCTCGTGGTCAGTGGCCCGTTTGATAAAGTACTGATCCGGTACTGGTTGGTATTGACTTCCAGAGAAAACACTCGACAACTACCGGATCTGAGCAGAAGGGACGTCACCCTCCATACAGGCTGAATTCAATTACCATTTAACAAAGTTGTCTTGAATATTCGACGCCGTCGCATCTGAACTCCCATTACAAACGCCCAGTGGCAACGTTGGTTGTCACTGAAACCATTTCAGTCGGTATAAGCTGCTTTTTTGTTGATCTGCTCTCACTATAGTTCTTTGGAACACTAAATTTAAAATGTTACAAGTTTTATACAGAAAGGTTTTGAGGAGTTAACTGAGCCACTGTCCACTAATCTCAAAGATTTGGCTCAGCTAAAACGTACTACATTAACTTTTAATATGTTATTATAACTTTAAGCATTATAGATCATGAAAACTACATATTTTACCAATGATACAAAGTTCCTGATTTCATTAATATACAGTACTTATTTTATTATATTAATGTATTTGTAAGTTTAAATTAAATTATCGAGAAAATTGCACACGCCTTACATTTAAAAGTGAAATAACTCAATTATCGGCTACCAAATCCAGCGACATAACAGCTTTATATGTTTATTTATTTATTTATTTTACGTCAAAAAACAGTTAAAAACTGCGGCGACGTGCTATGGAAAAGTGAATTGTGTGCACATTTTCAAAATCGTGATCTCACACTAAGTCATATACTACTTAAATTTTGACGAATGTTTGCTATTCTGCACCTTATTGTGTACTATTCGTTACTTCTGTGAATGTTGTCAAAGAATACACTTCTGTTGGACGAAAGATAATTATACATATTTCTTTCTTAATACACCTGTTTCTTAATATTAGTCTTTCAAATCATCTGTGCAATGTTTCTTAAAATATGAGTGTTTTTCTGCAAAAGTTGGAGTTATATGGTGACAATATATATGTTTTTTGAACACCACCAATACATATATGCTGAGATTTATTTCATGGTAATCTGTTTAAATACTAAATTTTTAAAATACGTTTTATTTAGATTTTTGTCTGAAAAAAAACAGCTTTGCGATTTTTCGAAAGAATTTTCTGGCATCAAGAACATTGTAATATTCCAAAACACTATACAAGCGACTCCACCTAATGGGGACAATATCGTTATATTTGCATGGTGGAAATAACAAGGTGTAGCGCGGCGCATGCCGCCGACTGTAAAATCAACAATATGATATCCCACCAACTGTTAAAATTCAAACTATCTACGCAGGCGCGGGACAGTTGAAAAATTATTTAAAATAACGATATTTTATATATTGTGTGTATTGGTGGGAAATAACTCGTAATTAATAATATATGTATCGTTTATCGTAGATGGAAGAAGACTCAAAAATATTAATTCATTGGTGATATTCATGAAATGCTCGTGTTTAACATTTTAGGTCTTGAATACAAAAAGTGTGAATAAATACAATGACCTGACTCTAACTCTACAATATTTGGCCACAAGTTATTATAATCACTTTTCTATTTCATTTCTTTTTAAAACTTATGTTTTCAATATTTGGGAGATGTGTTCTACATGTTGGTCACTCTTTATTTATGTGCGTTTGAGACAATTCTATCCTGAATAAATACTGAAGAATTAATCTGAAGGTACAAAAATAATCTTGCTTCTTGCAATGTGCAACATTGTGTCACATTTACTTTTGAAAGAGTTGTATCTTCCAGTAAATCTAATTTGCCATTTTTATGTAGTCAAGGAAAATATAATGGTGTACTTCCTTTTTTCTTTTTTTTAAGATTTGTCATGAGAGGAATCAATGGGCGGCATTGAGTTCGGTCTTTCATATCAAAGATAACCAGAATAATAACAATAATTAATACCAAAATTATAAGACAATCAGAACATTAACTTATTTTAGTTAAAGAAATGTGATACGATTTCCTAAATGCCAAGTACAGAAAATGAATGACAGCTATTTTTTGTTCGTGATTTTTGAGTTATTATAGGCTACTATATGTGGCCAGGTATAGCAAACACTCAATTTCACTTTTATTTGTATTTTTATAATTCCTATACATAGTTTCAGATTTGCTTTGATGATTGGTAAGAACGCAAAAAGATATGAATGACAACTATTGAATTTTAGTGGATAGGGACTACTTCAATAGTAAATCTGTCATATACTTATAATTGAAAACAAGCAAGTTATTTTATAATATTAAATATAATTCTATGTTAATTTTATAAAATTGTTAAATGTTTAAGTATCTGCAAAAGAACAGAGGAGAAAAAACATATTGTAATAAGGCTTTACAGCTGTTTCTAACCATTTAATCATGGTGGAAATAACCACCATGCAATTTAATATAATTCATGAACATATAGTATTTGAAATAAAATATATAATTTTAATTACAATAAAAATTAGGAATCACTTAACAAGGACTCAAAGACGGTATTCTATTGGTGATATTCATGAATTTATTTGTTCACAAATTTTCAGAAATATTTCAACTGTCTAGAGAGAATTTATACAAATGTACAATTAATATACCAACCCATTGGTTATATTTGAATGCTCAAGTAGACAAACTTTCCCCTTTTTTAACTCATTTTAAAGTGGTAAGACCAAAAGGAAAGCAGGCCTTAAAGGATTAGTTAGGAATGGATCAAATACAAATATTTATAACTATTAAAAAAATTTATTTTCAAAATTTACAATGTTACATTTACAAAATACAAATCACATATATAACATTTATTGCTCAGAATGTATACAAAGAAACATCAAATATAAAAGATTCAAAAGTGGCTAAAAATTTAATACATAAAATCTGATAAAATATAGAAAATATATTGGTTTTAACTTTTACGTAAAATACGTTATGAATGCAAATGAAAGTTAACCTTAATGGACTGGTTAAATATAAATAAATTTACAAAAAACACTTTTATTAACATGCAACATGTGAAGAAAGTAACAATTTCTACTATAGGAAAGAAATATAAAAACACAAACCATACCAAGCAACTGGTACCTCACTCCAAATTTTAATACCATGCACTAGAAGAGGGTTAAGATTAATATTAAAGTTCATTCTTCAACATCTCATTTAATTTCTTTTGGCCCTATTTAATTAGTTCTTGCTTTGGTTAAATGAGTTTAAATCTATGAAGACAAGAAGGAACACCATCTCTTAATAAACTTTTAACTGAGATTTCCACCTTTGCAACATCTTTTGTTACAAGTAATTTCATTTAAATTATTGCACAAACTGAAGAAAATAAAAGAACAATCACAAAAATAGCTGATGATCAGCTTGTTGAAACCTCTTCTGGAGTATCACTTAATTGACCCCTCCCATCAACCTGTCCGGCAGTGGAAACTTAGCTGGTAGCTAGCGCTACCACCGGCATAGCTTCTCAGGATCACAGGGTACTCAAGCTCCACCACCAACAATAAGGTCATGTAATTCCCTAGGTGGAGAACGAGCAAAGAAAACGAGACTTGTGGAAACAAATCAAGTAGAGATATGAATCTCCTCCATAATAAAATAACGGAGTTAGGTAAGGCAAAATGAATTGTTACAAAAACAATTCAAGAAAAAGGATAAAATTATTGCTGATCTGGAGAAAATAAATCGGCAAATGATACACCTTGGAGTTTTTACCCTGACAAATAAGGAACCACAGTCCGAAAAGTCATGGGTGAATTGGAATCTGAAGATGTTATTGACGGCACAAGAGTATTTGTGGTCTGTAAATTCTGTGAGGTTACAGATTTCTCAGGAGAGGTTAAAGGATTTCTACCCTCTGAGACAAACAATACTTTAACATGGTGTTCATAGTTCAATGTTTTCCTGAATACTGAAAGCATGCGATGAATTATGGAAGAGAAAGGATCTCAATTAATAGTAACTGAGAAAGTTACAGTGTCCTTTACGAAATATACGTTTCCAACAAGGTAAACAGACAGAAAGAACAAAGAGTATATGGGCCAAACAAGACTTGCCAATTTATTATGGCAAGGAGTTTATTTGGCAGTTGGAAACAACCTGTTTTTTATGATTTTGATGGGCATATGAAGAAAAACATTTTATTAACGGTCACAAATGTTATATGTTATTGGATACATTATGGCTGTAACATGCGACATGGGACCCTCTAACATTGCTGTTTGGAACGAGTTGAATGTGGGAATAAACTGTTTAGATAATTCTAAACAGTGCTTCTTTGAACATCCATCTGACTGTAATCAAAGAGTATTTTGTTTTGCAGATGTGCCACATCTGTTAAAATTGAGAACAATTTGTTTGACAGTGGGTCTAATTTTGATGGGATAATGATAAATAAAGATAATGTTGAAGAACTGTTATATCTAAATCGTGGGAATTAAGATTTGTACAATTAAGCTTTCTCGACAACACTCTGGATGCTCATGGTAGCCAAAGACAAATGTGAAGTTGGCTGCCCAGGTGTTTTCTAAAACCAATGCAAAAGCAATCGAATGGGCTGGGAGTAGAGGATTTTTAAAACAAAGTAATTGGCAATTGGCATCTAAAGTTTTAGGTCTGTTTAATGACTGGTTTGATGTTTGTAATAGCAGTGGTAAATTTGGCCATAATGGGACCACAGGCTATGGAGTTGTTCTTGAAGAGCAAAATAAAACCATTGAAGAAATGAATGATTTTATTTCCAAAATGAGAGTGGGGAATAAAAAGTCCCTGATGAAATTTCAAAAAGGAATTCTGTTGTCCAACGAATCCTTAATGAAGCTGTTGGTGTATGTGAAAGAGAAATTTTCTTTCTCTTCAGAGTGTCCAGTTCAGTATATTTTAACTGGACGTTTAAATCAAGATGTGTTGGAAAATTTTTTTTCTTACATCAGATCAATGGGTGGTACAAATGATCACCCTACACCTGTACAGATTAATAGTTAAATGGTACATTTTAGAAGTATCTAAATCATAAATATCTCAAATGGTCAGAAATACAAAGGAGTTATTTCCACCATGGTAGGGAAGAAAGTAAGAGGGAATTATGCGTGTTTATTGCACTCAGTCGGTCATAATTATATGCGACCGCGCCATGTGTCTGCGTGAATTTTTGAAATTTGCTAACACGTTTTAGAACGTATGTTAGCACGGTGTTTAAACAATCTGTTCTCAATGCTTCTAAAAATTGGTTATATTTTGATCTGTACGAGAATTCGTAACGTGTTTTAAATTAAAAATTTCACAAAACAATATGAATATCGTTATCCATTTTAACATGAATAAAGTAATATATTTATCCAACAGAAACTTGAATTATGAAGATGTAATATTCACTAAAGAATTGGGACCTGTATGCACTGCATCAATCCATGTCCAGTAATGAAAACAGGTTTGATTATTTAAGTGGTAAATATTCTTATATTTGGTGCCCTCTTTGCTATTAACTGGTCACTCTAGAGACGCCACCAGATCATAGCTACCTTAAAACACTCAAGAAAGCAAATTCATTCACTTTAAATTCTCGATATTCACTGATCGGCATATGACCTTGCAGGCCACATGTATCGCTGCGGATCGAAAATAGAAAATACAGTTTGTCTATCAAAATATTAAACATGCATGTCTGAGAACGAAGTTTAATTGATCTGCGACTACGGTAATGTTGCGAAATCTATGTTGCAAAACTAGACAATAATCAAATGCAATGGAATTCATACCAGTATTAAATAAAGTAATATATTTTGTTCAATGGTGGCGTGTACGAAGACTTTTAAGCTACATAAAACGGGCTATTTTATTTTTGTTTCCAAATATCAGAGAGTTGGTAATATACTTGAACCTTTTGTATATAAGGGAATAAAAGAGTAGTCTTAATTTCTTCTAAACTGATATTTTCATTCTTTTTTAAATTTGATATCTTAATACATCGTTCATATTATAGTAGAAGTTTCTGCTAGAGTTTTCTAGTTGTTTGCATGTCGTCCTTGGCCTACAACTGCCATGAGTCTCAACTTCAGACGGGGATACAGATGATTGAAATAAAATACAATAGGATCCCCACAAATTCGTATTACACTTTAAAGTTCACATAAATGTGTAAAGGCATTATCTATCTTTTTTTAATGTTTAAATAGCTTCTTAAATACTGGTGACGGCTATAAAAGCACTAAGTCCAAAATTGGTTGTATTTGATATATATGTCTGGCAGGTTTCTAACCTTTCAAAATCAGTTTTGATTTCATAGCATTTATTGTAATACACATCTTCTATATTATTTACATTACTCTATATGATCTATATTATACATCTTCTATTTTAATATTTAGTTCAATTTTTTTGTTATTCAATTATTAATTTTCAGAATTTGTATAAACTTCTGTCCTCTAATAAGAAATTATTCACATATTTATTACTTATACTTACAACATTTAGATTACCATTGAATAATAATTATAGCTAAGAATAGACACACACACACACATGCCATATGCTATGTGTGTGTGTGCATATGTATATTCATAATATTACATGCACTAGACGTGTTTAAAGATCTGGCACCAATATATGTGGAGTAATTTGAATCTAATGTCATTTAATGAGGAATATGGAAGAATATTCATATGTATTTGAGAAAAATAAACTAGTTTTGAGAGCGAATTTAAAAATACTCATCCTGTAAAGTGAATATGGTGATGTGGATTAAGTTGGGTCAGCAACCTAAAAATGTTCTTTTTAGTTCTTCTGCCTTAAGTCACATGGACATTTATGGTATTTAGTGAATTATAGAGAAAAAGGTTTAAAGAAATAATGCAGAAAGTAGATGTTATGAGTTAAAATATTCTTGAAGTGAAAATTATTTGAATTTGTATTGGGTAGTGGACTTGACACATTTGCAGTTACAGGTCGCTGGATGGTGCTGATTACGAGATTTTAAATGAGGTGAGTGCACTTTGTCGATAATTGACTAAAACATTACACATCACTAAATACAAAAAAATAAGAACTGTATATTCATGAAATCAGGAACTTTTACCATTGACAGAAATATGTATTTTGCCTGCCTATAATGCTTGTAGTTTAGTTATAATAACGGCTAAAAGTTATTAGAAGTTCGTTAACGTATATTGGGCCAAATCTTTTTGAGATTAGGTGACAGTGGTCTAAAGTGAGTCCTCAAAACCTTTATAAAAATCTTGGACTATTTTTAATCAGAATTCAGGAGAAAGAGAGTGACAGCAAGATCGACGAAAAGCAAATTTAAAACTCCAAGAGCACCGGCTGATATGTCTGTGGACAACTATCATTAAGTACTGCAGCATCTGTGGTAGAGTTGATGGTGATGAATATTCAATACTACTTTGTTAATGGTAAATCGAATCAGCTTCATATTGAGGGGTTTAGTATTCGTTGCTCACAATGATAGTTGTGATAACCAAATCATTATTGGTGAATGATCATTAAAATATTCTAAAATGTTTTTAAACTGTTTAAAAGCAAAACAAAGTGACATAAAAATTGGATCAAAAAGGTCAGATGAACTATTCAATCTGTTGAATACCGGCCGGATGTAACAACTAAGGCTCTTTCGTTCATGAACTTTACTTGCAAATGTTTGGGGTTGGAACTGGTACCAGGAAATCATCTTGTTTTTTGTGGAACTGCCGCATCACAAATGGTGTTGATAGGCGTCATAGGAACCGATTTCATACGATTGACATAAAAATCAGAAATCTAAAGAAATGGAATAGGTTACCTTAGGTAAATTGTGTAAGAACATTTGTTGTATCCGTAAAAATTACTTTTTAAATACTATTAAAAATTATGTTAAAATAGATTAAATATGCGAAAATGTTTTAAAAGGACTAAAAAGGCATTCAGAGGTGCTATCGAAATCACAGACTTTCAGTAGCAAATTTTTCTAATTTCTCATGTGAACAAGCTTAGTGCTGTCTTCCTGCTATCTTCCTGCCAGCTGTCATCTATCGTCACCCAAAACACATTTTTTGGACATTTTTCATTCTTTTTCGGTTTCAAATAGTAGAACTTATATAGAAGATGAACATTCAAGAATATTAAAGAAGAAACCTTGTTCTAAATAGACATTTTATTTAAAAATTTGAAGCCGTTTTTAAGAAAATGACGATTAAGCATTACTTGTAAAAAGAGGAATTTGAAACCTTTTTCAGAGGAATTTTTGAGTTTTCTCGAAAAACTTCATTCGAAGTCATTGGAACACTTCCACTTATAAATGCAATAATGTATACAAATCAATGCAATTGTTCATATTAATTTGTGTGAGAGGTACATAAAAATTACATCTATGTATTTAAAAAAACTGAAAGAGCATACAAAATGAATTTAACGTCATAATGTTACCAATTAGTAATATTTGTTGAAAAAATATGAAAACAAAAATTGGAGCCATTTTTGAGATGGCGTTTGAGTGTTTCTGAAAATATGGAAATTTGAGCTCATTTGTACAGAAAAGGGTAGAGTTTTCGAGAAATTTTATTCAACATTTTAGACATATGTATACATAAAATACAATAATGAAACACCCTGTCTCTAATGGAAATATGAGCTACGTGGGAGAGACAAGACAGAAAACATTTTTTGTTGTTTTTATTGAAAATATTGTACACCATATTAAGAGTGAAACTATTAGCACCTTTCAAAACAATGTGCAAGATCTTAATGAAAGGAGTAATTATGGACAACAAATTTTATTTTGAAGGAAAATTTAATTTTTTTCAGTTGTGGAAGATTTTCAGAAAAAATTAAACTTTTGCAGTTTTCAAAATTCCTGTTAACCGTGAAATAGAACCTATGCCACTTTGTAAGTGTATTTTATTGTAATTACAATAATACATTTAAAGAAAAATTGAGCAAACCTTTTTGAGAAAATTTCGAGAATGTCCAGAGCTTGACATAAAATCCCCAAGTTTTAAAGAATGGTTTTCAAAATTTCAAAGCTTCAATTACAGATAGAGATAGACAGATATTTTCTTCCAATTTGAAAATCCTACGCATGGTTTAAGGCTTTCAGTAGTGTTCACAGACGGTAAGATTTAAGGGGGCGTTTCTGCTTCAATTGAGTTTTCGGCATTAAGCATCAAATAAAATACGGATTCCTGCAATATCACCTATTAGAGGACTTTTTCTCTTAACTAACAACTGCATTTATCCACTTTTTGTTATCAGGATCCGGAATGAATTTTTTCTGCCGGTAAATCCGCGTTATTTCTGCGCAGCATTATACATAACTTCCTACATTACGCAGACATTCTATATGTCGTAGGTATGCAAGAAAGTAAAATTATATTTCATTTAACTGTTTCATTTATAATATACCAGAACTGAAAAATAGCATGCTAATAATTCACTTCACCACAACTCCACCTCACATAATCCCATGTTTAGTTAAATGTATCATTTTCGTTCACGTTTCTGCATCCTAATGAAATTTGCTAAAACTTGAAAATTAATAATTGTACATTGCTTCTTATATTAACTTTATACTATTATACTAAGTTTGGCTAACGTAAGATAAACAAAAGCAAAAACAAAAATCAAATAAAAAGCATATCTGGCCCAGTTAACCAAACTGTCCTGTATATCAACATGAGCACGGAGTTATTTTCGACGTTAATCATCCACTCTACAATAATTCCTTGGCATATAACGATTATGACAATGAACTGAATTACATATTGTGAATGTTCTCAACCGCGCTTTGGTGAAAATGTTTTTTCTGAAATTTTGATTGATAAAAACTAATGGTAATAGTCTAGTTTTTTGATATTACAATTGTTTGGTGATGGAAAAACCAGAATAACCTTCCTTTAAAAAACTATTAATTTTAACTTACGTTCATTGAGCAAAATAACTTCTTTACCGTGTGAGAAGTTAAATCCCTGATGAGTCTTAACGAAACAGTACGTCTTAATCCATTTATCGAGTAATTTTATGCTAACAAATGAAGCTATAATAATGTTATCTTCTAAAATATTTTGATAGTTCGATAGCAAGAAAGTCGTCGAATGATGACATTAAGCGACAGTGTTGCGTAATGTCTATTTTTCTTACTTCAGGCAATATTCAGCGTCCGTTTATTTTCTGACTCTCAATTTGCAATTAGAGAAAGCACCATCCGTTCTGATAGACTGAAACATTTTCTTGAGAAACTTCAATAAAATATTTCAATAGTCTTTAATTTTTTAAACTTAATTTAATTAATTTTAAATTACTTTCTAATTATTTTAAGTCTATTCACAATCAACTTTGTAATTGCAGAATTAAGGTGAATTCAAACGTGATAGGTAAGGCTGTATTGTATTTTTGATATTTATGATTAAATATAAAATTGTTCACGCATTGGTAGTGATGCAACAACCGATAATAATATAAACTGTATAAACCTGTTTTATATATTTATATTATGAGACTGCAGATTTGAAAGTAAAACGTGCAATTTTTTTCCTTGCAGCCGTCGACATTGCACGCTTTGGGGGAAAGTGGCCTTTCGCGACCCTTCCCCTGTTCTCGCAAAAATGCCGGCGCCGCAAAGACAACCTCTTCTGTAAATGCGACGAAAGCAACGGTTGCTAATAGGAAATCTCGTACATTTAGTTAAAAATCAGCATGTCTGAAAGCAAGTGGCTTATACTCAATATACTATCAAAACATTTACGTTACATCAATGCGTCTATTTATGATTATCTAACGCCATGAAAAAAATATGGTTCCATTTAAACAATCAAAGATAATTAATTTTCTTCTCGAAAAACTAAAAATATTTCAACTATATCTCTACCGCTCATTACTTCTCCCATGATTCCGCATTGTTAAGCGAAACTGCATTTAGATATCGAACCGTTTAGGAAGCTATGAGGTGGCCTCCATAGTTGTGAGACTCTGTATAATTCCATTTCTTAAAAATTTTCATTACGAATTTTTCAATTCTTCCAATAAAAGCGCTTTTTACAACAGTTATTACGTTTTATTTAATAAAACCTCACGAAAAATACGGATACCTTTTGAACTGAGTTACCCACCTCCAGGAACGTTTCCGCGCTCAAATTTTCGTTGCCCGGCTGCAGACGACTTGGAGTAGCAGTACCATGAGGCATAAATAGGAACATGAATGCCCATGCGGGCAAAATTGACCGCCCTTGATATAAATTCTGCTAGGATATTATTTGATTGATAGTCACAACTAGCTTTATGATCTTTGATATTTACAATCTTTATTTTAGTCATCAATATTCCTCTGAGATTCTGAAATTTTTTCTGAGCTTGGGCATACTGTCAGTTCACTTAATGCAGGTATTTTCAGCTCACCAATCGCACAAGATGTGACTTGAACTGCGAGTACTTGGAAACCGCAATCTAGCTTAAATTAAGAATAACATTGGCATCAGTTAAACCTCATTCCTAAAATACATTAACAAAATTATATAAGACACAGAAAACTGATTAAAATAAAAGAAATGATAAAAAAAATGGAATTAAAACTATAATGATAATATGAGGCACTGTTTGGTAATCTCAATATTATACAATAATTCATGAAGACTGCAGAGTACTTTAATTCAAAAAGTTTTTATCCATACCTAGGAAACGAACTTGCTTAGGTGCAGAGAGTTGTTATAATGTTCCACCGCACTATCTTCTCAAAGAATCACAGCCCTCCGACACACAAAAAAAAAGGTGGACAGATTAACACATGCTCAAGGAACGAGAATGAAGTTTGTTTAGAACTTTATGCGCGGTCTCACAGTCCGCGGTATCTACTAATGTTTTGTGCAGGGTGTGACTACTATAAGTTTGGAGATGATCTGTTGAATTTACGTGTTTCGGGAACTACTGTATGAACAGGAACATTTCAAGAGTTCAATCCAATAACACGGCGACTGGAGGCGACCTCTGAGGGTCATTTCAAAACATAGGCGCGTGAGGGATATATTTTGCCTTCACGAAATGGAAACAACGTTAATTAATGGGTGGAAGTATATGGATTTGGAATATATGCATTAAAAAAACATTTTCATCGCAAAATTGCTCTTCATTAAAATTAACTGAGCTCATACTGAATATCCCATACCAGACATTGTGAAATTTCTATTATATGTCGATTTGTTAAGATCGATTATTACCAGAACAAATCATCAGATTGATGGTGTACTTCTAAATATTGTTTGTGAAAAGTATACAAATGAGTGTTATAATAAGAAAGAATTTTCGTCTTCCTAAAACATGTGTATACTGTTTAGTCATGTCTTATTTCTATATTTAAAGTGTGTGTAGCATTACAATGTAAACGAAACCTTATTCGTTTACTATATTGAATTGAAATTATTTTTCATAAATATAATACACACAAGAACGTGTTCCTGCCAAAGGAGTAACGAAGCACTTCCAGGGGAGGAATAAATGGTTGGATTGGTGCCACATTCTACTGTTTCTGGCCTCTCATGCCTTTTAAGACGAGGAGAATGTGGGGAAATTCTGATGATAGGCCACTTGAATTACTAGAAGAGCTAATGATAGCAAGTTGCTTGCCTTAGAGTTGAGAGGATTGCTCAAGCCCGGTAAAGTCAAATATACATGATTGTTTTAAATTATTAACAGATATGAGACATCATAGAATTTCATTGATATATTCATTACAGGTAAAAATGTATGTGGTCTTCTATTTCTCAAAATTCATATGATTCAATTTCACCAAAATTAAAATGGCCAATACACAGAATATATCTGCTGCCTAAAACTTGACTCGTGGAACAAATATGAAAATGGATCTATCATGCCACCGGCCCGTCCAAAAGCATTTTGCAAAATAATTCTGTTGATAATGAATTTCCTCGTTAAACATAATTGGCATACACTTTGCACCAGTGAATAGCATGCACTAAACTACAAAGAAATTCCCTAAATTTGCAGGACAACAGTTAGTCTCAGTGTTTTGGAATTTATGAGAATTTATTGATAACACAGACGAATCAAAATAACCAAACTACTCTTTCAAAGATATACAATAATAGAAATTAAATTTTTGAAAGTTAAAAGCTCAAGAGCAACAATTTCACTGATTCATGTGTAAGTCACAAATCGTTAATACAATTTAATCAGCAGAAAGGTACACTGCAAAACTATTTGAATTTTATACTTCACTGCCAACCGAATGAATTAGTTGAAACAAGTGAGGGTTACAAGGAGACGCGAAGATCCTATAAACAATTGCAGTATCACGAAAACGAAAGGCGATAGCCCGGTTGATTTCAGAATTTTGCATCTTGTAAAGGGAATCTGAGATGAGATTAATGAAGAATTGCAAAATTTGGAAATTTATAAAGAATTTTCAATATTTGCAATTCTGAAGGGTTCCCTGATGTCCCAGAACTAAAAACTGCGAAATAACAATTTTGCAACACAGAACAATTTTATAAATAATTCCGAAATGTGCACTATTCCTTCGGGGGAGTGTCCCAAAATTGTTCCTGAGTTATGCATTGCAAAATAAATATTTTGACAAGAGATGCAAAATTATTGCTAAATGCCTAGTTTAACTGTTGTTAAAATGAGAAATATACAGCTGGTCTTGAATTTACTTCTTTTTATTAAATGTTTCCTAGCAAATAACGATTCGAAGAAAGACAGTATTTTACTTCTAATGTAATATACATATGAACTATTGAAATATGCAATTATAACTGTTTTTCTTATCGCAAATTCTGTAGTAAACTGGTCATTTGATAAAGTTCATAAATTGTGTTTGATAAGAATATTGGAATTTAAAATGTGTATAAGAACGTAATTGTTTTAAAATTAGTGTTATTTTGATTCCGATATCACGTAATTTTCTTCAAAGATTGTGTTAACAGGTTAAGTGCTGTGTTCATACACATTTCAATGAATTTGCATTTTCATGTTCATACAAGTGTTTCTTCCATGTATTTTTTATTTGAAAATACTTCCACATCTGAACTAGCAGCGCCCGCCATTTCGTACGTCGTAATTTTGTTAGGCACTTCGCATCGAGATTGGCTACGATGGTTTGGGGAGGCCCGCCTGCGACGTTTCGTCATGACACAAGGGCTGTCTGCCGTGCAAAAGCTGAACTTAGTTGCAGACGGTCGCGATCAATTTATGTTTCAGTAATGTACCAAATCGAGCTGCATAATTATTTTTATTTATCATTTTACGTCAGAAAACAGTTAAAACTGTGTATGACGTGCCATGGGGAAAAGTGATTTAGGTGCACATTTTCAAATTCTGATCCCTACACTTACTCACATACTACTTAAATTGAATTTTTGAAAGGAGAAAAAAACAAAAACTCCCATGCAATAAAAATCTATGTTCAAGGATAAACAAGCAATAAATTTTGAATTTTGAAATTTTGAAAGGAGAAAAACAACAAAAACTCCCATGTAATAAAATCTATTTTCAAGGATAAATAAGCATACAATTTGAATTTTGAAAGGGAGAAAAAAAACTCTCATGTAATAAAATCTATTGTCAAAGATAAATAAGCAATAAATTTTGGCTCTTATTACTTCCTGCCGCGACAACATGGAAACGATAATTTGAATCATTGTATTTCCCACTGAATTCTAGAAGACGTGCACAGAAAATGAAGTTACATTTATGTCCAGAAGAAAACATGGGGCCATCTCAGCATTTGCTCAATGGATCAGGAAATGGACGAAAACCTTGATCGAGATGGGGGGGCCATTGATCTGGAAGCTGTAGTACAATAGTTGTTACAGGCTGTTTATACTCATTTATACAGTCCAAAATGGTAAATAATGTATTATGTATCATTGTTAAAATTAATGTTACTTTTTCTTATTATGCTTCCAGTATAGTTCTAATTGTATAGAAACAGTTATGCAGCAGAAACGATTTCACTTTGGGATTTAAACTTTCTATTGAATTTAATCGTTTAATGTCATCTGGCAAACGTGTTGTAAAAATAATGTACATGTATTGTAAGGAATTTTTGTACGAGCTGTTGGATACTGTCACCTGATGAATATGATTTCTACGTCGAGTGTTATAGCAATAGACTTCTTGCATTTTCTGAAAATATTCTGCTCCTGAGCAAGTCATTTTTTACAAAAACCACTGATTCGTAAATAAAAAGACACGGTATTTGTAGAATTCCTAGATTAATGAAGAGAGGCTTATATTGAATCACGGGTGGGATTTGGTTATTATTCGTACAATCTGTTTTGTAATCTAAAAGTCTGGGAGCTATAAGATGTATTTCCCCAGAATATTATGCTACATCTCAGGCGGGGAATGAACATTCGCGAAGTATACACAACGAGCAGTGATGAAGGATCAATTTGCAAGAATTCTGAACGCGCAGCATAAAGAACTAATTGTGTGTTCAATTCATTTGCAATGGGATGTTCCATTTAAGGTTTGACTGAATTGAGAGACCTAAAATTTTGTTGCCTTAACATCAGTCATCGGTACACTGTTCATTTCCTAATGGAGCACAGAATTGTTTATTTTGAAATGGAAAACCGTATTAAAATCCGTTTTCGTTTACTATTAATTTGGTTATTTCGGAACCAATTTGAAACATCTGATATTGTATTTATTTACTGCTTCTTTATTGCAAAGATGTTCATTATCTGCAAAGAGAACCGTTCTTCCGTTTTGGAATCGTCGAGGGCATATCGTTTACGTAAAGTAGAACAGAATAGGCCTAAAACGGATCCTTCTGAGTAACCCACATGCAACGTGGGCAAAAAGAGTCGGAAAGGTGCGTACGTAATGTTCCATCATTCCAGTAAGGGTATTTCAACTCTGGAGATCGTTGCTTGCTGCAATGAACATAACCAATCTAGAGCAATACCACGAATTCCATATGTTCCAATCATTTTGAAAAAAATTGCGCGTATGCGACTTTTGAGCAATGCAGTGCCCACTATATTTTCCTTTTCTGAGCACTTGCAAAGCAAGGAGAAGAAACGACGAACCCCTGTGAAGAGGATAATAACCTATTCTTTAGATGAAGAAACTAAATGAAGGCACTACTCCCAATGCTCGACCATTTAAGAGTGCGTATCGAAATTCTCTTGTGACCCGTGACAGCAGTCAAATTATGTTGCAAGTGACACACGTGTTCTTTTACTTGCCGTATGTTCGTGATTAAGTGAGAGAATACCTGATACCTGGTGGACAATTTAATGACGCAATGTTCATGTAATGTGATTTTCAATCGCTAAATTATTCAAATTATTTTGCTTCTATGTTGTCGCGGCAGTAAAGTAATAAGAGCAAAATTTATTGCTTATTTATCTTTGAAAATAGATTTTGTTTATATGGAGTTTCTTTTTTGTTTTTTTTCTCCTTTCAAAATTCAAAATTTATTGCTTATTTATCCTTGAAAAGTAGATTTATTACATGGAGCTTTTTTCTCCTTTCAAAAATTCAAAATTTACGTTTGTTTATCCTTGAAATAGATTTTATTACATGAGATTTTTGTTTTTTTCTCCCTTTCAAAATTCAAAATTTAAGTAGTATATGACTTCTAGTGTATGTCACAGAATTCTTGGAAATGCACACAATTCACTTTTCCCCATAGCACGTCATATGTGTTTTAAATCGTTTTTGACGTAAATAAATAAATAAATAGATTTACGCCTGTATGTTGAACATGTTGAGGAGTACATGGCTGGATGAGTTGTTTAGCAAGCATCAAAGAAGATTCAGTGTTATGATTGTTTACAGATACTTTTTGTTTGTGATGAAAGAGATAAATCTCGTCTCATAGCCTTAAGAAGTATAAATAATTCATTGATAAATCCATCTCCTGATGTAATAAAATTCTGTAAAGTTGCAGAAAAAGTGTAATGTGCATAAACGTTCTTCAACAACACAAGAACATATTGCAGTCCCTTAAATTGGAAGTTTTTCAGATGATGACAGGACAACTATTTGTTTAAAATGACCATCTTTTTGATTCCGTGGATGTAGATGAGAAACCACATTACTGTGAACTGATAAAACTACTTTTATATCAATACTACACAATCCGGCTTCATCAGAGTTGTAAAAACATTACTAAATAGCAATGAGGAAAACCCATCAGACAGTGGTTCACCAAATTAATACATTTAAAGGCCAATGTAGTAGTATAAGATATACATTTTTATAAATAATTTGCATATTTTATTTTCATGTTTGTATGTTTTTAATTCATATATTTAAAAATAAGGTATTCTGAAGTAACAATTGAGCTTCTATTGAAACTGATTGTTAGTATTTTTTTTAAATGAAAGTAATATATCCTGAGGTAAAGATTAGATTTTGTTTTGTGTTAATTCACAACATTTGCGGTGTAAATTAATTAAATCATTCTTTTTAATAGTACGCTTATCATTAGTCAATTGTTTTCAAAGGGTGGCATTCTTCAAAATCGATATATAGATATATGTTATATATATATATATATATACAATATATATATATATACACACACACACACATACAGGAGAGAGAGAGAGAGAGAGAGAGTTAACGCCATGGATTTAGGGACAACCCATAACGCCACCATCAGCCATGAAAGAAGCTCACGAACAGAGAGGAGTAGGATATATGGCGGAGCGATGGTTTGTAAACGCGCCATCTATCCACAGCTTTTCGAACCTGAAACCCGAATGAGTCGATAGGAGTCCACGCTGCCGATGTTTCATTTTGATTGTTGAGATTTGTTTACAATTCGCTGTAAGATTTTGCTTCATGCACAATTGCATGGTGTTGATAGCTGCGCATTTGCTTCGTGGTATTTTGTAGAGAACATTCGCACAGTGGTTTTTCTGGTTGTACTTTAGTGAAGTTTACAGGTTATTTGATTTCGAATGTTGTCCATGCGCTCCAAAAGATGAACTACACCAATGCTCTAGAAGATTTTATTTGTTTACACAAATAAAATTGTTAAAATCTATTTCCATGTATACTGTACAGTAGTTGTAAAGACAATCCAAGCTTACTTAGACACTGCAGGCCAATAACAAAAATCTATAATTGTAAAATATATTTTCTAATGTATTTCTTATTTACTCAGTTGTCCACAACTTGTAAGTCACAATATCAACAAAAATAAGAATAATTAAATTATGTTCAATATTCTGTTATGAGCTAAAACTGACCGTGTCCTGGTTTCGGGAAGGGGGGAGGATGAGCGTCTCTCTCCTGTAGGTGCGTCGCCGCTAGTGTTAATAGTTTCTAAGAACCTCAAAATTGTAATAAAACCCATGTGAAACATTGTTTTCACATGAAACAAATGTTAAAATATTGTTACGCAGTAGAAGAACTTGTATGTGGGGCTTAAAAATTCATACAATTATGAAAAAATATTAAAAATGCAGCATTGTAACAGCATAAACTTGTTTTTGCTGTAGAGTTTAATTAAAATTTCAAAGGTGAGATTAAACACCAATTGATTTTTAGCTTAGGCTTTAGTACAGCAAGGATTTGGTCGCAGATAATCGCAGAAACTGCCGGAAACATCCCCGCACACACTGTCTGCAGAACGTTCTTTCGCAACGACCAAGTTAAAAACAAAGAACTCATCAAATGTACATTTGTTCTAATGAACCAATATGAAATGAAATAAATTTCATAACATAAGAAATACATCTAATGTTCTGAAATAACTGATGAACTTCAATGAACACGCGAAATTCAGTAAATTAAGTTGCACCTACTTTCTTGCGGTAGTTATTGGTGAAAATCTGATATTCCTTTTTTAGCGCCGCGCTCTGCGGCTGGACCCCACGAAGCTGGTACCGTGGTGCAAAACCCATGGAGGCTTAAATGCTGTAGCATGAGATGCCAAGAGTAAACTCAGTGAAAGGAGCGCTAAGAGCGTGCCATAGTGCATCATTGAGAGTACAAAGACGCCTGACAGGGCGTTGACGTGTGCTCTTTTGGATTTTTCAAATGATTTCATTGATATTTCTCGAATATCCTGAATATTCATTGAGATTAAATGGAAAATGTATATTCCTAACATAATGTTTCTTGATTTTATCTGGGGCAAAGGAGCCAAGTGTCTGGCATTTGTTGGTAGGGACTACCAATTTCTAGCTTACTTTTTCAAAAGATCCGTAACTCAATGTCACACCAAGGAAACACTAAAATAGACGAAAGGGCGATGGTTGATATTGAACGATAAGAACCCCTGACGACTACGATAACGCTCGCAATCATTGGTACGGCGGCGCGCCTTCTCGCATGCTGTTTATACCTCGAGTTTTCATAAAATGGCGCGGTGAAGCGTTTATCTCACGATGGAAGAGGCACGGCGTTTCGCGTCTATCTCAATGAAGTCAGACACGCCAGATCGCGACCGTATCGCCAGTGTTGCAGATCGCTTTGACATCCAGCGGCACGATCGGAGAAAGACACGAACGCCGTTAATCCGTCGGAAAGGCCCTCACGCGCCACGTTATGAAAACCCACGTATAGCATGCCCGTCGTGGGCTCAGGCGCGATTGGGCAAGCGAGTAGAGGAGCGTCCTTAGAGCGCGAGGCCGAATCCGACCCAGCCGCAGTGAACAACTGCTAGGCGGCGCGGCACCTCGCTGATGTGTGCCGGTCGCCTCGCTAGTGGGGGAATTGCCGGCCTTGAGGCTTAGGCTCGTCGAACTGCGACGATGGCAGAGGAAGCGACAACGGCCGATTCTGCTCTGGTAAGTGCGCTTACGCGGAACACGTGAACATTTCAAAGAGTCTTTCGTCGCGCGTTTATAGATACTGGCCCCCACGTGGCGGCATGTTATATAACGTCTAAGGCGACACTGTTGTGGTAAGCCAGGCCCCCGTTTGAAGCTTCCTGCGTGTAGTTTCAGTTGTTTGAGTAGCATGATTCAGAGGATTTCTTTAAATCTTTGATGGCTTCTGTGCACCATCAAATTTAACATATCCTTATCTTAGCAGTCCGTAAAGATTTTTCGCGTTTTTGCTGACTGTAAACTACCAAGTTCTCAACAACAATTTTAATGTCTCCCTCCCAGATTCGTCGACAAAACCTAAGATTGCTGTAGTAATTCTCAATTATGTACTATTAATGGAATTGTCCTAAAAATATAGCTTACTTCATCGAGAGATCTATTTAGAAATTTTATCAGTATTCTGAACACAGTAGTTGATATTATTAGCAGTTATTTAACTGCTATGTTAATACAGTTTCTAAGTTAAGGATTGATTAAACCAGAATCTCCGGTAAATATTTACCAGAACAACCTGAATAATGCTTTCTGCCAAATGGACTCGTACTCGAGAATCAAAGTCCAGAGAATGTTCCCATGAGATTATAAACGTTTCAAACTGAACTTGGCTTAAAACAATCTTGTCATTGCACCACAAAATTTGCATAATTGTTGTTGTTTGTTTTCTCAGTCATTCTATTGAAACTAATGCTGATTCTCTATGGAATTTATTATATTGAATGGTATCCTGATTTCTTTGAGAAATCAAAATTATTTGAAATATTGGTGATGCATTTATTTACCCAAAAATATTCTTCACAACCTTTCGTGTAACATGTATTTTCACATCTTTAGGCACGAATGTTCAATTCTATAATGAACAAAAAATAATACTGCTCGTTGTGTATATTTCGCGAATGTTCTTTCCCGTCTGAGATATGGCATAATACAGTCGACTCTGGTTATAGTGAACTTCTGGGGACTAAATGTTTGGTTCACTATATCCGATGATGTCAAAATTAAATAGAATTCTCCACAATAATTGATTTTATTAATATAGAGATACAGTAAAATACATTAACAGCCTAAACTGAAAATTTCAGTATCTTTATTTGTCCGTAAAAAAATAATTATTTTCAATTGTTTGTTTCGTACATTTTTCATTAGTAATTTGTATCTTCTCAGAGTTCCTTTTGCTTCCATACTTGGATCTCTGCATTGACCATCAGTCTTTAAAGTATCGTAATGCAGTTCTGCCCTTCAATGCTTCGCACTGATGTATCCCACTTCATTGTATGACCTTTGTCTGATATTTGTTTCGCCGCCTAGTGTTGGAATTTGGTTACTTGAGGTTATATATTCTTTTTCCAGGTCGTATTTATTTAAGTTTGTTTCCGCTTTGCGAATCTACTAGAGTTCAACATGTAAAATGACGTTAAAAATTAAGTCAAATGGCAGTATCTTGATAAGTTTCTGTTAAAAAGTGGAAAACTGGTTGAAGTTGGAAACTAGTGGATTACTGCTGATGTCCATCTGACGCTCCCTTGATCACCCTGGTCCTCAAATCCCTAATTTATTTTGGTTCTGTTTTTCATTTATTCAACCTTTTGGCCTTTGCCCTGCAGTCGTTTCCAAAGCTAGGGGTGTAAACAAAGAGATTGCATGTATCATACGATATATAGTAAAACAAAATTCTAGTTTGAGGTACAATGCAATATTGGGGTTACATAGGTGATAAATGAGAAAAGGCTCAGCGGTTTGTGTCTACGAGGGGTTGAAAAAATTAGTGGAAAATATACTTATTCAAATTAACGCGGTGTGAATTCTGCTTATCTAGGTGAAAGTGAATTACAGAAGGAATATGTAATATTTTAGAATATAATTTTATGGTAAGGAGAGAAAATGGGCGGGGATAGATATAATGTCAAATTCATTATGTAACTGTGTATTTGGAATGTACCAGGTGTGTTTGGTTCTCCAGAACGCATGTCAATGTACAGAGGATTGCACGCTGCTTGGCTATTGTTCTAATGTGTCTGGTAGTTTTTCCTTCTATCCGGCGGGTACTGTTTACTATTGGACAGCCGTTGCTCTACCTAGCATCATAACCGATAACGGTCTATGTTTGTACTTGCGAAAACCGTTCTGGGAAAGGTTTAAGCCACCTATCGGTGATGTACATTTATATTTATGAATTCACAATAATGAAGGATGTCGAAGAACAGTAAGCCAACGATCAATGCATATAATAGCCACACGATTACGTGTCATGATTCTTTTTTGCCTATATACCGCAGGGCATGAAGAGTGAGAACTGCGTAGAGGTTTTAATATCCGCAAACTTCTGGATGGCTTGAGAAACGTGGCAGAATGACTATTAGTTAGGAAATCGGTTATTACAGTTTATGAAGAAAGCTAACAACTGGTAATCAGTCATGCCTTCAACTTGCTCAATAATTTGCATTCTGACTTTCTCAAGTCTTCGAGGTATCTCCTTTAGCGATCTCGACAAGCCAACCATTTTTGTATTGTTTTGAGGAAACCACGAACAGGAGTTGTAGTCTTCAACCTCAATAGTTTCTGTTTCTGGCGCCAATGAAGATGTTCGAATGTCAGTGGTCGCGACCTTTACCTTCACAATCTATGGTGTACCAGAGGGAGAATGTTGAAAAAGCTGTGCTGCTAATACCGCCGCCATTATCCATCCTCGAAGTGAAAGCAACATGTTTCAGTTCCACGAGCTGACATTTGTATTACCTGCTCTGATGTGTGCGCAGGTGGCTAGCTCCGCGTCGCGGCCAGGATGCGTTGGAGTTGCACGGAAGGTGCTGTACTGTGGCCGGCGCTTCGAGCCGCGGACGCCAGATGGCTACTCGCGCAGTCGCGCCAAACAGGCGTCGGACGCGTGCTCATGATCACGGTCAGTATCACTGCCCCACGCACATCGCGTAAACAACCCTTCTCTAATGCGGGCTGGCGCTGGTGAGCAAACATTCAAAAGCGCATATGTCCATTTGTCAAAAATTGAGTTCCATTGTTTTACTTCAACGACTTCCAGAAAAGAAAAGTAACAGCACATATTTTCTCGTCCTAATTTTCAACGTAAAATTACGCGAAAAGTACTCAAATTTTTGAAAAATTGTACATAACCTTATTTCAAAATCTATCTTTAAGAAACAGGATTCTTTAAAGGAAAAACCTCAACCTTTAATATTTTAGCTGTAGGAAGACGCCGAAAAATTTTTGCAATTTTCGAAAAAATAAGGTTTTTTAGCTACCTTGTGATCTACACCATTCTCTCAAACGTCCTTCACACTATGCAAAAACAAAATTTAACCAATAACACAAATGCTTTAATTTGGTGCTTCATGTAGCACCACCAAAATTAAAAATATTGGTGTCGAATTACGGGCGGCGATAACGTCAGATGGAGTGGAGAATATCAATATTTTGATGAAAATGGCTGAACGGTTTAGCCAACATTATGTTCACAGACGGACAGATCTTGCTGTCACACGATTTTTCTGGCATACAATCACAAAATATGGATAATAAGTTAATTCACTTGCTAGAGAATCTTTGTTTCAATTTAGCAACTGGATGATCATTTTTCTGATATAGCGTCCCATATTTTAATGAAAATCACATTTTCGCAATAGCATTTCATGTTACTCTCAATGTCTGTAAAGAGCAAAGTAAAACCATCGATGACTTGCTGTACATTCATTTGTACCGCTGAGTTGAAGACAAAGAAAAGGTAAAATGTGTGCTATATTTTTCATTTTTATGACAAGAGCGAAGTGGACGTGTTACGTTTTGAATGTTTGCTCCTCCATTGTAAGCAGATGCTTGTACATGTGCGTATGCACGGCGGAATATGCTCATTTGAGTTTTGGAGTGAGGGAAAAGGCTCACATGGTTTCTCACAAGATTAGAACATCTTTCATGAAATATATGCATAGATCTGCAAAGATAGGCATGCAGTATATTGGTGTATTACACCACGCAGCATTAGGGCCTGAAATTATTTTTATCTACAATTTAATATATTATAAAACTATGTATTTTTCGGCAGTGAGGGTATGTCCAGCTGACCTGATGCTTTCTGACAAAAATCATTTATTTTCAATAAAATGTATGATATTTATTCCTTTATTGCTAAGGTTTATAATGTTAGCTATTTACATAAAAATTACTTTAGTATAGAAAATCAATGAAAGAGATGGATTTTGATACGTGACATTATGTCTGAGGTGGAGGGAGCTGAGCTCCTCTTAAAAGTCTAAAAAGAGAGAAAGACAGATTGAAAGCGGGGAATACTTTATGTTACTTTAACATAATTTATTTTACTACATTTATTACTGTACTCTGGAAACTTGTTCATTCACCACATATGTGGATTATATTATAAGTATTTCCAGTTTTGCTCTTTGATCACCCATGCAATGTGTAAAAATAGCGTGGATTTCAATCTATCATTATCCTTAAACAACTGTAAATTGTTTTGATTTCACTATCAAATAATCATCATGGGTGAATGACCTTATAATTGAGACTCTTTGACATGTTAAATATTACTTTCTGCATTCACAAAGATACTAGAAACAGACAGAGCAAAAAGGTCTTATCACATTGAGTAATAATCGTTACGCAAGGCTTGCCTCTAGGTTACACAATTAGGCGGCCCTTTAAAAATCAATTTTCTCCTATTTGACCACTTTATCTTGAAGGCGTAGTTATTAAAGGTGTCGCAAGAGTTTACAGTATTTTTGCTCCATTTTGCGCCTTCCATACTAGGGTTGTTGTATCACAACCACACGTGTATTTAATAAACTGTAGTTGGCTATGGCGACGTAGTAATTTGATAATTTCTGGTGAGTCTAGTGCTTCAGTTCTCTTAACTTCTTTATTTCTACTTGAATATTTTACACTGCATTACAATGTTTTATTTTTCTTCATTATTTTGAGTCAATTTCTAGAAAAATGATGCACCACAAGCACTTTTGTTGTAAATTGCTTGAAATCATGCTTGCCATGGAGAAAGAAAAGATGGTGAAATAGTCTATTTCAATATTTCTCGTAACGGTTTCAAGTCATGCAGAAAGTGTGTGCTGTTGTACCACCCAGTTTATTTCATCTTCTTAACTTCATGGTACTGATCCACATCTGATGAAGTCAGACACTATTGTATTTTTCTCGCTACAGGATAGATGGAGTCGTTCCGCCGTCACAAATCCTTGGAACACACGCAGACAGCGCTCTTTATTCGCCTGTGCTCCATTTGTATACGCCTTACATCGCTCGTTTTATCACTAACGCGTATTGAATGTTACAGTCCGTAAAGCAGACGGCTGTGCCGTAAGAACGTGTGATATCATGCGACACGTTACAGAGCTACGCGAGCAATGAACACTATGGATCAATCCATTTATTATAACATTAATTCATTTACATGGAACATGGTATGGAAATATATTAAATTAATAAATGAGCACACACTGAATTAATGAATGAAGAGATGTTATTAATTATTTCCAAATCAATATTGGCTCTTCACTAAAAATATGCTTCATCTAATATATAAAAATCAACGTTTGTTTGTTTATATTTTATGGGCTGCCGTACCGTTCATCTGATTGGGATAAAACTTTGTCAACTAATTGTTTAGACTTCAGGAAAATTCGGGAAAGGCTACCACAGTGGAATGTGCATGTCTTTCCCCAACATAGACCAAGTGCTGATGTGATTTTGTTGATTTTATTCTGATTGAAGCATTCTACACAACTTGCCACCCCAACACCGTACAAGCAAGGTCTCACGCAATCACGTGACCAGGCGTGAAATGTAATACAGGTAATAGCGAAGCATTGTTTGGTCCATTACCATGCGATTTATAGATGCAAAGTTTTTCACGTGCTGAATTTATAACAGGATACAAAATATCACTTCTTTCGACATGAGCTGGTTAAATTGCCCTTTTCTTTTTCACATCTAACATAATTAGGTCATACGACTTAGAATTACCAACTTTGCGGGTACTTTGCCTTACCGTTTTCTCACTTCAAAATCATGACTCAATCTGGTGGAGTTACTTATACCGAGCATCGATGCAAGTGGTTCGGTTCGGCCTGGTTGATTTTCCTTTGTGAAAAGCCCGTAGACAAGGAAACTCAGTCATACTGTCATGCTTCATAATTAGTCATGCCAACTAGTGAATTTCTTATAATAACTGCCTTGGCACTCCATTCATTAATCAATATTTCCGGAACGTCTATGGATATGGTCATCTCACGCCAGGGTGAATGTTTTTATTCTGTGAGGTAGCTTCTCGTGGACTGTGGTTCCTGACGTGTGTGGTAAATGTAGTGCATGTGGCATGCGCGCAAGGGACGAGGATTGACAAGGAAGAGGAAGGAAGGTGGCGTGCGGTCCAGCTCGCCTGTTATGGCACTTCGGCATCGTCTGCGTTGATCGAGAAACCACGGAAATCTATCATCAGGCAGCGGGCCGCTGGCATTCTCGTCTGGGCAGCGGTGAATTTGACCTAGCTTATCTAATTAGTGTCGAAAGATTACTAGAGCAGTCGCTCTTCCGCGGCTGAGCGCTAAGCTCGCTTGGCGCTCGGTAAGGAATCATCCCCACAAGACCAGCCCCAGCATTGCTGTTGCGCCTTTGAAAAAGAATATGAATGATGACCATATACAGTAAGTCCCTAGGCGGTCCCTAATCTTTCTGGTGTTTAATGACGGACGTCAGTGATGCAGAACTTAAGCAATCACCTCCTCCATAAATCGTACATGAATCTTATATTTGCTGGACTATTTTATCTTTGCCATTCTTTTTAGCGCTGGTTACAATTGGCTCAGCGCACACATTGAAAAAGGTTTTAATTGATGAATAGAAGATTATCCTAAATGGAGCAACGCACATGTTAAAAGACTGCAAAAGACTGATGAAGGGATTCTTTAAATGTTGTTTCTCTTATTCTGTTAATACTTGGTAAATGTAGTAATTTATATTCTATCTTATTACCATTAATAAGTCCTTAATTAATGTTATGAAAAGTGCCTAAAAACATTTCGTATAAATCATAGGCAGAAGTGCAATCAATCACATTAAATTAATATTTTTGCACAAAAATCTACAGTCCCTTTAAATTCATCAAGTGAATGATTTGACTTTTTCCTTCAATTCTATTTACACTTAAATTTTGCATTTTCCTGATCAATTCTTGCTATGGAATGGGAGCACACCAAGGAAAAGCTTCATTAATGATAATTCGAAAAGATCTTACTTTATAGAATACTACCAGAGTCTTAATTCGGACTCCATCTAACCCCCACATGCCCTACCCCCATGTTTCCAATCTCTCTCCCTCTCTCTCCTCTCTCCCCTCTCTCTCCTCTGTCTCCTCTCTCTCTCCTCTCTCTCCTCTCTCCTCTCTCTCCTCTCTCTCTCTCTCCCCTCTCTCTCCTCTCTCTCCCTCTCTCCTCCTCTCTCCACCTCTCTCTCCACTCTCTCCACCTCTCCACCTCTCTCTCCACCTCTCTCTCTCCCTCTCTCTCCCCCTCTTTTCTCCCCTCTCTCTCTCTCCTCTTTCTCTCCCTCTTTCTCCCTCTCTCTCCCCTCTCTCATTTCCGTAACAAATATCATTTTCTCATTTGCCCCCACACTTATGTCCATCCCCTTGTCTCTCCTGCAAGTCGTTTAAAACTTGTCTCCACATAAGATAACAGTCCCACCCAAAATGTGACGCTTTTTAAAATTTGTTATGAGGTTAAGGGAGAGATGCAATGAGCATATTTATTCCTATCAACGTATCTAGCATACTCTGGTCTGCCCTGAACTTTCTTTCAGACACAGCTATGCCAATCTGAGACAATTGTATGAAAAAGCTTACAGCTTTAGTTCTGTCTGACCGGGAATCGAGCTCTGGATTGTACCCACGGAAAACTACATTTCTATGGAGCACTCCACACCGAGGTGCTAGTAAGATTTTATATTTGTTAGTTCTAAGTTAACCTATTTTCTCAGAAGAACTTTATCTCTATTATACGATCATCACGACGGCAACGAGAAAATTCGAAGAAACCGATTTGAAACTGCCGTGTTGCCATTTCAGAACTGTGCGGTATCAAACAAAGGGAGAAATTGAATATACAATATCGATTTCTCGAAAATACAGAGAATTTGCTGATATGACGGACACTACCCTTTTCTACGTTAGCATACGAGGGAAAAGAAAAATTAAGAAAAAATTGATCTGCTTACTTTCGCCACGCCCTGCGCCGGTATTTGAGGCGCGGATGTGTTGCAGACGATTGGCGACGACATGGATGTGACGCGCGTGGCGACGGGCGCGCGCCTGGGCGGGCTGGTGTCGGCGCGCGACTGGCTGTCGGTGCGCCACTGGTGCGACGGCGTGGACGAGCAGGGCGCCCCCGAGACGGTGTCCTGCGGCGTCGCCGTCACGCACCCCGACTTCCCGGCCGGCAAAGGCGGCATGGTCAGGTGAGCGCCTCCGAACCGACTAGCGTCACGCTCCACCGCCCCGCCTGCTCTGGCCTGTCTGCCCCTTTCCACCTCGCCCCGGCCCGCCCCGCCACGCCACGCCACGCCACGCCACGCCACGCCACGCCACGCCACGCCACGCCACGCCACGCCACGCCCCACGCCCCGACCCGCCACGCCCCGCCGCCCCGCCACGCCACGCCACGCCCTCCACGCCCCGCCACCTGCCACGCCCCGCCCCCAGCCCCCCGCCGCCGCCCCCGCCCCCGCCCCGCTCCCGCCCCCGCCCCTGCCCTGCCACGCCCCGCCACGCCGCCCTGCTCCCGCCACGCTCCCGCCCCGCCACGCCACGCCACGCCACGCCCTCCACGCCCCGACCTGCCATGCCCCGCCCCCGCCCCGCTGCCGCCCTCGCCTGCCCCGCCCCGCCCCCGCCCCCCGCCCCCGCCCCGCCACGCCCCGCCACGCCCCGCCCCGCCACGCCCCGCTCCCGCCACGCCCCGCCACGCCACGCTCCGCCACGCCCCGCCACGCCCTGCCACGCCCCTGCCATGCCACGCCACGCCACGCCACGCCACGCCACGCCACGCCACGCCGCCACGCCACGCCGCCACGCCACGCCCGCGCTATCCTTTTCCTGAAAAGCAGATGTTCCATCTTGATCACGGAACTTTTATTGGAATGCAACTCAGGTAATTTACTAACTGTTTCGAATGAATGAAACTACTTAATTGAGTTGTAATTTAAATTAAAAATGAATAATTTTAATTTAATATCTTCTCTGTTTTTGAATAAAATTTTTGCTTCAAGTGTGTAATAAAATTAAGATCTCCAACAAAACTGTCTAAAAAAAATCCTCCCCTAAACCGCTACTAAAGCCAAAAAAAAAAAAAAAAAAAAAGACAACAAATTTTCTCATCCCCAACCTGGCAACGTCGATGAGCTATTGTGAATGTATCGCTAATGTGAACTTTAATCTATGAGCTTCAGGTACCAGCTTTCATCGAAATATTAGCGGGAATTTTAAATGTAGGTGGATACCAAAATTTTCACCTCTCCACCAGAGATTGTGACCACCTACGTGCCCGTAGAGTCCCTAGATACAGACAGCGGAACCCGAATAGCCGCCGCCATTTAATGCCCTCCCACTCGATAGCCCCGCCAGGCAGCATTAAGGAGTTGAGGGCAAATGATAAGAATCGGCCGCCTTAGGAATTTCGAGTATATTATCATTGGTTTTTAGTAGATTGATGGTTCTAACTGGCCCACAACACGCTTAGTTCAACTGCCATAAAATGGTGGCTAAAGGAATGCGTACTCTCTCCCCCGCCTGAGGGGGACCGGACGGACTAGCTCCCCTTTTCTAATTTTCTCTCCCCAGTTACCCTGGAGATGGGAGTTTATTCAATGATCGTAGAATATATATTCTCCAGCATTTGCTGATGGCGTGTGGGAGATTGGGAGGCTGCGTCTTAAATAACAAACTAATCTAAACTTAATTCTAACTAAAACTAACACATCAAGCTCCCTTTCGGCGATTATTTCAAATAACAAATTGAAAAAATTCTGTGTTGGTATAGTTCTCAGGATTGCTCATTTTTTTCCAATTTTTATTTAACATCCAGCCCTCATTCATATTTAATCTGTATTTACAAAGTACATGCATTCATACCACACTTCACTGCACTGTGTACACTCCGCCATGTCCTGTGAGCAGGGGGGAGACGCTGCTGAGCGCGTACGGCATCGCGGACGCGCCGCCCGAGGCGGCCGGGGGGCCGCGCTGCCGGCTGCGCTTCCTGTGCTGCGCGCGCCTGGGCGGCTATTGCCCACCGTCGTCGAGCGCTACTGCCGGCGGCCTTCGTCGACTCGCCACAGCTGCGGCGCCGCGTCCACGCCTCCCGCCTTTTAGAGGTCCGCGGACGGCAGGCTGGGTATACCCAGGCAATGATTACACTCTTATTCGTTTTGGCCAGCCGATCTAGATTGCCGTAGTGGTTAAGAGCGTGTACAGACTCAGCGCGTCCGTCCGATTTGATTTTTTTCGTGTTTCCGGGCACGTCAACTGCTTTGGTCATTAGTCCCGTTAGTGTAGTGCATGTTTTTTCTCGAGATATGCCGGTGATCTTCCCCCGCTGGATGGCGAGATTCGGCGCCGACCTACCGTCGGCTAGTGGGGTTTCCCCCTAACCAGGACTCTCCCACCAGCGGGGCACCGCCTCAGCCGGGACAAGCTCTAAGCTCCCGACCGGTCACCCGGAATATGTGGTAGTATAGAGTGTGTTAGTTGTGTAAGGGGACAGGATAGGACAAGGAAGAGGAAGGACAGATCGCGCGCGGTCCGTGACCCGTTTGGTAGGGTACTGCTCCGGCATTCGCCTGGTGTTGATCGGAGAAACCACGGAAAACTACGGATCAGAGCAGCCGGCCGCCAGAATTCTCCTCCAGACAGCGACCGAATTCGACCTAGCTGAAAGCTAGTGTCGAAAATCCTGCCGCCATCAGACTCGAACTTAGACCTGCCGGTCGACGCCGCAGTAAAACAGTTGATGCACTGAGCTACCGCCCCGGTAAAGCCCTGTCCGAACGGTCGCGAAAGTCCTGAGTCCTGCCTTAGTATGATTGTCGCTTCTTCTCAGGCATGTTGTCGAAGGCTTCATGTTCTGCTGACCTCGGATGAGAGGAGCTCATGAGAGATTTGGGTGTATGGTCAAATATGCGTTCCATCTTGACGTAAGGCAATTGGTTGTTGGCTGATGTGCCCCTGAAAATAAAGATTACCATTAAATCGATTATTTCTTGCTCTCCTGGCGCGCCAATTGCTATGGTCATTAGACTCTAAGCCTGAAGATAGACATAATTAATATCCTAAAAGTTGCTGTATTATTTATCACATGTAATATATTGATATTAAACTGTTACTCTAAAAAAATGTTTTCTGTCGTTAAAATTAAGGACTAAAACAGTGTGATATATTAAAAAATCTCTAGACAGGAAAATAAATAATTTTAATACAATATCTAAGCTCCCGGCTGGTCTCCCGACATGTGCGACAATTTAGTGCATGGAAGCATGAGTTAGGGGTGAGGATGGGAAAGGAAGAGGAAGGAAAGATCACGAGTGGTCCATGGCCCGCTTGTTAGGGTACTGCTCCGGTATTCGCGTGGTATTGATCGGGCAAACCGCCTGTGAGAGAAAACTACTGGTCGCAGCAGCCAACTGCTAAATTTCTCCTCCAGACAGAGGCTGAATTTGACGTAGCTCTCTAACTAGTCTCGAAAACCGTAGCTTAAAACTTGCTCCGAATCAATTTCCCCTAGTTACCAACTCCAAAAATATACATTTTCACTCAAGCATTGAAGAATATTCATACTTGGTTATTGCTCTTAAAAGAAGAAAACACATCAAGACGACTTTCCACTCTTCTCCTGAGAATTAGCCACTCCTTCAAGGGCGTATACAAATGTTTGTGTTGTCCATACAATTTTTGTACTGATCTTTCGTATCAAATAATTTTGAAAACTGTTTCAGTGTTTACCGAGTTCGATGATATTTCTGTACATCTGAAACTGAAGCAGATAGTTGAGCAAGCAACTGATATTAATTTGCTTTATTTTCCCATTAGTGCAAGAGGATCCGTGAAATACCATCATCAGTTTCGTACTACACCTTTATAGATGCAAAACTGTTTATAAAGTTTTTTTGTGTTGTCCAATATTACTGAATATTCTAGAGTGACATGTAGCATAGCTCATACTTGTCAATTTGCTTGTTATAAATTTATGAAATAGCTTTTTGTTTTCATAATCTTTTGAGTTCCTATGACAACTGACAATTATGGGGGATATGGAATGAATGGTTCTTATTTCCTTTATTTACATTGTATTTCACCTCCTAGATACACTCCGAGGGATGACATTCGATACGATTATTGAGCTAAAGTAAAGAGATGTGCCTAGTTATCTACATCTTTATTAACCGAAGTACTTTTCAATCAAGTAGTAATCATCAAAGCTGAAAAAATTTACAAAAAATAGTTAATAAAGATTGATATACCTACACAACTTTTATCAACTATTTACAGAAGATATTAACTCACCAATGACATACAATTACTGGGTAAGATTGTCAATGAGTTCACAAATTCTGGTCCAAGAAGTGAATCAACATCTGGTTGAAACATGGAATTACGTGTCATCCCCATTGATCCATGACTTACATGGATCAGGTGAGGTTGACGGCGTCATCTCATTGAGCAAATAGACTGCTCATGATCGTTTTATCTTTGGTAACCAACTAGTGTATTTTCGGGGAGGAGTGTGAAATAAAGAGAAATGTTCGGTCATTCCCATAAATTTTCTTTTTGTAATCAGGACTCCCAAATGCTTTTTTAACATTTTTATCCAAAACGTCCAAAAATGTCCCGCAAACGTTATGAAATTGTAAAAGATCCTCTGTGACGTTTAATCAGTGTCATTAATCGAGATTTACTGTAAAATGTTAATGTTGACAATTTTAAGTGCCTGGTTTTCAAACCATATAATTGATATTTTATTGCATTGTTAGTGATAGTCATGCCTTTATTATCTGTTTCCAGGTCAAGGTTCTGAGGCCTCCAATATGGTTGTTCTGACTAGTCTACATAGTCGGCACGTGAGCAACTGGAGGACTATGCATTTTTGTAAAATATATTGGCATTGGGATGCTGTTTTTAGCATGAGGGAGTTCAGTTTAACTGAAATATAATATACAATTTTATATTTATATAATATACAATTTTATATTTATGACAATATATAATGACAAAATGTAAACTACAAATTTTTTCACCACGGATTTTTTGTTGTAAGTACCCAACTTCCTTGCAGAAATGCGCCAGCAGAAATAAATTCGCCTATCAGTTCACTGTTTCATTCGAGGAACATAAATTGCAGATTATATTAAATGTTAAAAATATATTAATATTAGATCACTCCTCAAAATTTTGTAAGTGCAATAAAGAGACAATCTCGCCAGCAATACATGTGATCCTCTTACTCTACGTATACTTTCCAATGTAGGAATTCCTACCATTTCGTTTTCTATTAATTGGTATGGGTAGGAATTCGTGATGTTCTCTGAATGCCAGCAGGTGAGACGGAGGAGGGCAATTTATTGTCTGCAAAACAAGAAGTCAACTATCGGGGGTATGCTATGAACTGGTGTTTATAACGAACAAATAGGTACTGGACTGAATTAGAAATTATGTAAAAATCGTATAAATGAGAGAGGTCAAGAGCGCCCGAGAGGCGAAGCCCGCAAGTGTAGTAAACAAGTCATGAACCCTAAGGGATGATGGGAGTCGAAACTTTTACTTGTATTTGAAGCTTTCCCTGATGTATTCATCTGAGAAAATGTTTTAGTAGCAAGACAATACAATTAAGGATATCGGCATATTTTGCTTTACTGGAAGACGCTATGGACACTTGAGGAAAATTTCCCATCATTACTCGAAACAGTGTGAGTGCTTCGACGCAAATTATTGATCTGAACAAGAAAAAATGGCATTCTGGCACCTGTCATTGATCGCCGGATCCTGAATCTTTCAATTTCTAGTTTATTGTTTATACTTACATTCATAAAAATGGTGCACGAAACGCCGGTGAAACAATTCAAATAAACGGTATTAACTGGTACACGTTTTCTCATATATTATACTCACAGGCGCAGGATTCTCGAACTGATGACGTTGAAGGCTGAAATGCTCGACAAATACAAGAGAGCAAATGGTCTGTCTTGCGTGCGTTTCATTATACACTTGATCTATTACTAAACGATACTAATAATGGATTTTACTTGTCCGAGATCGATGTTCCCACACCGTTTCGACCGATCTCCGCTAAAAGTTAGCACATCCAGGTGATTCACCGAGTACCGTTTATGCTGCCTTATTCATTGTAACTCAATGAGATGGCGTTGCAGCACAAGGTGGCATTTCAAAGTGAAAAGCACCTTAATCCAGCAGTTTCATTGTTGCTGGCTTTGCCGCGGACGTGGGACGGGGATGAGCAGGACAGAACGAGCTGGCGGCGCGGAATTTAAACGAGACGAAATCAACACAGCAGGAGAGGACAAAAGAGCTGAGTTCTGGGTTAGTAATGATGTAAAATTATATGCAGCAAATGGTTTTCTTATTTATATTTCACAGTTCTCTTCAGATTCACTGGAAGATTTGACACATTTCTGCTCCTTTTATTTATCCTTCACTGTTCAGTCACTCGGGTCAGATCAGCGAACTAAACATCTTCACAGCCTTACCACAGTACTTTCCTTTTAGCCCAAAATAGGCAAATTTCATCCTGCTGTGTGAAACACAATTTTCAATGTATACTATAGATACTCTCAACCATTCCGCATTTATGGCCAATGGTGCAATATAGAACTAGTGTTGCAGTTTTATGGCGAAGGATTACATAATGCTTTCCATGAAGTGCAAGAAAGTAAAACTGATCGGACCAAACTGATATTAGCAAATGGCGCGCGCATTGCGTTTGGTGAAAAACAAGGATACATTTTTGTTAATATTATAATAAAATTGAACTCTTGAAAGAAATTCATGTTTGCTGTTTCACTTGTAAACAGATAATCTGAGAAAGTGTGGTACGGTACGCATGCTGGCGTGAAATAGGAGCTGCACCGAAGAGTGAAATAAACTCTGCTGGAATTCAAAGTCACACCGCATAGACTAAACAAGTCTTTAAGTAATTTACAGCCCAATGCCGACATTTTGATGTCAAAACGCAGTTTAATACTGTAGGTTTTCTGCGGTAATTCTCGATCATTTTTCAAGAAGTACAAAAATACTTCTGACAACCAACGGAGGATGAATTCACACTTATTTTAATGCTATTATCTGAAATAGTATTTTTTGTATACCAGCATTATAAACGACATTTTCAGTTGCAAGAAATCGTTCATAATCGGGTATTTTACGGCACAAATGACGTATTAGCATTTTCGGCACGAATGATTGTTGGTCACATTCAGCCAATCAGCGAGAGAATCGGAGTGTAAAGGTAAACGGTACAGAATCGATAACCGTTTTCTTTGCACAGGTGTCAACAATGCCATCTTGGAATTTGCTTTTACAGAAGAGGGCTTTCTGATATTAAATACCTGGAGACGTCATAAGAAAGTTGTTTCGCGAAATTAAGTTTGTTTTCTTATAATTTATGCTGTTAAACAAAAAAAATAGCGCATGCAAATCTCGTTTATAATGTTATATATTGTATTCATATAATGGAAAACTCGCTTCTGACGTCGCTGTTTTGAAAACATGTACTACACAATACAAACTAAATAGTCCCATTTTTGGCTCACTTTTTTGTATTTTCGAAAATTAGAAAAATACGATATTGTAAATTCCGTAAGAATGCTTCTTATTATTGCCGGTCGTGATCGTATGTAGGTAAAATTCTAACGAAGTAAATAGATTTAAGGAAGGTAATATCTTAATATAGAACTAACAAACATTCTTTTACTTTAAGAAGTTTAGATCGCTTATTATGATATCCAGAAATTTTTAGCTCACTTCTATGTAGTAAAGGCAAGCTTGAGTTAAATATTATCTCTTTTATGTATAATGCGCTGCAAATACTTTAACAGTTGAATATATTCGTATTTATTTCATTTGTAATAGAAATTACGATTGTTCCTATCGAAATAAACGCACCACAGGCACTTCGTTTGAATCAGTTGATGTGAACTTTCTCAAGTTAAACTGTTTTTTAAGTATTCAGAATTTACAATATTTCAATATTATGTAACACTTCCAATAATGAGGGAAAGTATGTGCTGTACCACCTCTAGTTTTGTATGAAAATTACTTTATACATTGAAAATATCAAAAATTGGTTGCGATTAGTGCAGAGGCGTGTCTACAGTATTGCAGTCTTGGCCGAGTGCCATGGCGCCACTCACAAAGGGCGCTATTTAGCCTATATCCGCTAAAACAAATAACCTAATTTGAAATAATCTGACAGAGGCGCAAATTCTATGCTTGCCATGGGTGCGTGAATACCTAGATACGTCTCTGGATTAGTAAGAGAAAAAAATAAATGGAATGAAGTTTTTGTTTATATTGGTTATTTCATTTCGCTGCTTATTTCCTATTTGTTTGACATTTACTATGTTTATTTTTATTTTTTATTATTTAAGATTGTTTTTAAGTTTGCTATACGTGTTTTTATAATTTGTAACAATGATTTTGAAGAAACATGTTTCTAAAAGATGAGTTTAAATATTATATCTCACCTCGTTTTTTGGTCCATTATATAATACTGGGAACAACCTTTAATAATTTCTTTGTATTTTTGACTGAAAATATCATGTTTAAACTTATAAAAAACATTAATATATTTCCTAAAGTTTTTGTATCTTAATTTATTTTATTTTCTTACCTGGTTGCAAATGACGACATAAAATATGCACCTGGATGCAAAGAGAATGTTTAATCTGTAAGAAGAACATATTACAACCAACACACTTTATAAATTGATGTAGACAAGACAAAGAAATATTTTGTGCTAGTATTAGAAAATTAAATAATTTGTTAATCGAGAGGAGAAAATCCATTGAATCATGGGGTGCTTCACACCCCGATGTGACTTTTTTGTGCAACACTATTGGAAGTGTGACCGTGCAGGGCTAACTATATGTCAAGACATAAAAGCATATTTATATCAGCATAAGTGAAAAATTATAAGAAAATCCCACTGGCCATTACACCTGTAGTGCCCGCCCTCCAACCACACACACTAAGAGAAAAATCCTGGGGCGCGTCTGATTTTACTATTAGAGCTGCTTTCCATCAGCTTACCATTGATTTATTTTTAAATTATGGTCTACGCATTGCCGCTTTAACTATTTAATAACGACAATATCTACATCAGTTAACACAACTTTCTGTCTTTGGATGCACGTCCGTGCCTTCATTACCTGCCCATTTGCTCGACCCACCGCGTAACGCGAGTGCGGGATATTAAAAATATTTTAAGGTACGTTTTATACTTTAGAATTTATTATATCATTGTGGTAAATGATATAATACAACATAATACTATTACATTGATATTTAATAAAATAAATCAGATCACTCATGGCGAAGGTCTATATAAAGCAAATTGATAAATACATGCAAAATTGTTGGGTTAATTTGATGGTAGTCAAACTAATAAAAAGCTTTACAATTTTTTGAATATATAATATACAAAGATATGAGCTCGTAACTTGCGGTACTGGTTGTAAAGCCCTGAGAACATCTACAGACGTGATTGAAAGATTGGGAAGTTGTTTTCACACCATATTTTTCCTAGTTCATTTTGTAGCACTAGCTCGCAGTTCATTGAGAAAACCAAGAACAGTTTGTAGACACTTAGCTTTTCTCATTAACCCATTTCGCCAACACTGGTATGTTGAGTTGATATCAGACTATAAAGAAGTCCATAAACGAATTCAATTCAATGTACATTGTTAATGTAATGTAATGTACGGCGGATGAATATTATGAAATACACTTTTGATCACATTCATCGAATTATTTGTTCTACAGCATGTCGCATTTCCAAATAGAAAATTGTACTGGTACTATTGATTATGGTGCTGAAGATTACTGTTCCTCCCCAAAGCTTAAAAAGCACAAATACTCATGAACGCCCGCGGAGGTTTCGACTGCAGAAAATTTTTTTCTCCTGCTCGTTTCGAGTACACATGGCAAATCATTCACCTACAGTAAAGCTTTTGCTTTGTTGTCAATTTACAATGTAGAAACTATCTTGCTCAACCCTACAGTCTTTTAAGGCTTCATAGATTAATACTATCTTATGCGGAACCGACAAAGCGCTCTAGCGCCGCTTAGCATAAGATACAGTGTCATTCTACGATGCACGTTATTTATCGCTCGTCAACCCAACGCTCATGTGCAGTGACCATAAGAAGCTCAATATGTACAGCTCAGAAGAGCTCATTCAGTTATTGTAATCTTAATTTTTCCATACAACGTTATCTCGGAGCAAACTTAATAAATCATGAATAATGGGATCCCAAAACTTCTTCAAACTTCTAGGGCATGTACGGAGACGAATATAATATTTTTTCTAAAGAACAGAAGGCGAGAAATATCAACGTTATAAAAGTCAATCGTCAAGTGATTAGTAGACAACTCTTCTTCCGTTGCTAATGGAAAAGTTGGCTCGGGCATCAACTGATGTCACTGCAGTGCCTCTGACAGGGAGGTCCTAGGGTTCGAGTCCCGACGATGGCAGGATTTTCGAAACTATCTGGACAGCTCGAATTCAGTCGCTGTCTGGAAGAGACTTCTAGTAGTCAACTTCTCTGATCGGTAGTTTTCCGTGGTTTCTCCGTCCAACACTAGGAGAATGCCGGAGCTGTGTCCTAACAAACGGGCCACGGACCGCACGCGATCTTTCCTTCCCTTTGCTTTTCCTATCCTCACCCCGTACTTACACTTACATCCACTACATTACTACACATGCCGGAAGACCCTTGACGCGCCCGGAATCACTGATGGATCAATCAAGAATGGATTCAACCAAGAACATGCTGGGGATGGGGGTCATTGACCCAGAAGCTGCGATGCAATACTTGTTACATATTGCTTAGAATTATACAAATGGTAAATAATACATTAAATATCACTGTTAAAATTATGTTACTTTCCTTGTGGTGCTCAGTATAGTCTCTAATTGTATAGAAACAGTTATGCAGCAGAAACTATTTCACTTTGGATTTCAACTTTTCTATCAAATTTAATCGTTTAATGTCATCTGGAAAAGAGTGAAATAATATACATGTATTGTATGTGAATTTTTTGTAATGAGCTGTTGATACTGTCGGCTGATGAATATGATTTCTGCGTCGATTGTTATAGTAGTGGACATCGGCATTTTCTGAAAATATATTCCCGCCCTTAAGCAAGTCATTTTTTGATACAGAAAACACTGATTCGTAAACAAACAGACATGGCGGTAAAATTCCTGGGATTAATGAAGAGAAGCTACAAGAACTCACACGTGGGTGGGATTTTGTTATTATTCGTAATAAATCTAAAAGTAAGGAATCTAAGAAATCTAAAAAAGAACTAAGTAATCTAAAAGTCTGGGAGTTATAAGATTAGAATACGTCATTTCCACGCATTCATGTCGGATTCGGCGAAGCCTGTAACAATAAATAGATGTCGGGGGCGAAGGGTGCGAAGTACCCACCGAAGTAAGGATGCCGCGTGAGCGCAATCATTTTTAAAACTCTTTCACTGCCCTTCGCTCTTTTCCGCGGTTTCTTGAGAGAAAAAGAAACTGTTGAAATGAGACCGTTACGATTCTATTACTGAAGGTAAGAAAACAACTGTGACGACGGAGGAAGAACCCTTCCGAGAACGGCTTGACAAATTAATTTAGAAATGGATTTCTAGCTGGGACGAAAAGACAGGAGGCTATATTCTGTTCTAAGAGAACAAGCGATGTAAATGTGACGGACTGGAACGAACGAAACCGTCGTCGTTGACTAGACGTTGTCAGTCTAGAAGATCTTCATACTTTGTGAGACTCGCCGCTGTGATCCGATGGCATTCGTAGAGTGGCAAATCAGATGAGACGTATGACTAGATCAAAGAAGTACCGCCTATCAGACGCAAAATCTTCGGAAATTGAGGCCAAGGTCGAAGGTAGAGATAAGAAACCGAGGCGGGGCACAATTGCAGGCGCGAGCCATGGGTGACAATCAATCACTCACGATACTTCCTTACCTGGTTTTTTACTCACAGAAATATTTCCTACTCATACTACTTCACTTGTTTCGTTTAATAAGCATACATGTTAAATAAAGTAGATATCTAAAAATTACTTAATCATTTCGGTTATCAAAAGGGAAACTACGAAAATGATATCAGTTTTATAGCAAAATGTTATTAGAGCATTACTTTTCTAATAATCCATGGCGTTCTATTTAACTGTCTAACATCAGTCTGGCATGCATCAACTGATGTCACTGCAGCACCTCTGACCGTTAGGTCCTAGGTTCGAGTCCTGACGGCGGCAGGATTTTCGACACTAGCTTTTCAGCTAGGTCGAATTGAGTCGCTGTCTGGAGGAGAATTCTAGCGGCCGGATGCTCTGATCGGTAGTTTTCCGTGGTTTCTCAGATCAACACCAGGCGAATGCCGGAGCAGTACTCTACCAAACGGGCCACGGACTGTGCGTGATCTTTCCTTCCTCTTCCTTGTCCTATCCTCTCCCCACACACACACTTACACTAACATACACTACACTACCACATTTACGGAGACTGGTCGGGAGCTCGTGCTTGTCCCACAGCAAAGCCCCACAGGAGTGTGCTGTTTAGGGGGAAACTCAATTAGCCTACAGGTCGGCGCCGGATCTCGCCATTCAGTGGGGGAAGATCTTCGCCATCTCTTGAGAAGAAAACATGCACTACAGTAACGGGACTAATGACCAAAGCAGTTGACGTATCCGGAAACACGAGAAAATCAAATCAAATCGTTCTGGCACATTTCAATCAATAAATAATCAAATGTGTTCGAAAAGTACAGTTCATTGAAATTTTCTAATAAAACGTACAATATTTGCTCGTTAACATCTTATTTCGTAAATATCTAACAATCACTTTAGACTGGGGGGACTAGAGAGATTTAATTTACGCGGGAGAGGGAAATTTGGCGGTCGCAGTCAGTGAGGCCTTGATTCCCAGGGATTACAGCGTGAACTATGAGCAGCGACCCTTTACGTAGCACAAGGGTAAAAGATGTTCTAGGAGAACGAAATACTCATTAATGAGGTGAGATGGGGATAATGACTCATCCGATCAGGTTTTGTCGTTTCCTAATACTTGAGCAAACCCGAGATGGCCGCTTGTTTGCTTCGGGACATAAAATGCAGATTCACTATCCCACGTTTTGTTGAGCCCCCTTGCTTGTAGTGGTAGGAGAGCTAAGGTAGACTATATTGTTAGCGGGCAGAAACATCAAATCTGCAATCTTTACTGTGCAACATGTTTTCTATAACATGGGAAAAAATTTTTATTTTTCAAATGTTATAATCTCATGTTTTCAAAAATTTTATATTATTTAAATTTTCATTCATCTTCAACTATTTATATAAAACATATTGGCAAGAAATTATGGCCTCAAGAAAACGTCAAGTAATCTCCATCGTTATATATTTTTTACTGATTTTTTAAGATAAATCAAACAGATGAATATAATGCCAATTAAATTAAGAAAAAGGATTGAAACTTCGATACACTTTTAATATTAATTAATCTTTCAAATAAGTAATAAACATTTAATTTTATGCAATGGTCCAAATTTCGTCTGCTCATCACAAACTTCTGATATGAGTTAAGAATCAGTTATTGTGCTTTTTCGTTTTTCCTTTTTTCCACTATTTAAACGATCGATTCCCGAATGTATTGTCATGGATATTGTGACATACCCATATGTAAAGATTAAAAAAAACTAACATTTATTTGTGATAAATGATGGAACATGCATTAGAAATATCAGAGAGCTAGAGCTTAGCAACGACCGTGAATAAAAAGGGTTTTTTTTTTTCAAATGCATTAAGAGTTTCTGAGGGAAGAAAAAAATTGGGATTGGGGGAAAGTTAACACTGATCAAAATGTCGCTAAAACCAAAATATAACGAACGTATGGATTGGTTTGGGAGAGAAGACTACAAATTTTTTGGGAAAAAAATGAAGGAGTTTAAAGAAGTTTGGGGGATGAATCATGAGGAAGATTTCATTCTGCTCTGAAACGCGCTTCTAAACCCGTTCGTAGATATTCTGGGAAGAAACATTAAGTAAAAATTTGGGAACTTGTCGGGAGGGTAACGTTCGACTATGTCATGGGACGTAACGGGACTGGTAATTTTGATAGTTTGAGCCCAGCTTGGATAGGCGGGAAGAGATTGTGGAACTTTGACTACGGCAAGATCGAAAGATATTTTGACTGAGAAGTCTCGAGGGACATCAACGAAGAAAGATGTTAACTGGGGTTTAGAATTGTAAATTAAAAGAGATCATGATCAAAGGCCAACTTAAATTCTTTAAAATTGTTTGATAAAAAAGTAAAATAAACTTGTTAAATTTTGTCTTAGAAAGAAAGTGATTTTTCATTTAGTCAATCCAAACAAAAAATGAACTAGGAATAGAATCTTCATTTCAGTTTCCCCAGCTGCGCTGTATGTGCGGATCCTATAACTTTATAGAGGTAAATTAATTATATCGTGACCCATTGACCCAGCAAGCGGACGCTAAGATCTTTAGCAGATATAGATGGAGAGAGGGGAAATTTGGTATATCTAAATGGCCCCTCAACGTGATGCATAATTTGTTATTATAAAAAACCAGACATGGATAAAATTAGTCAATAAATTATAATATAAAGATCCAAAGGGAATCTGAAATTATGGATTGACATTTGAAATTAATTGTTAATTATAAAAAAGGGCAAGACCATTTCATTTGTGATTTTAAAATAATTTAAAGAGAGATTTTAATTGTTTTGAATTCAAAATGATATAGGAGCAAAATCAGTATGGAGAATGTTAATGAGATGATTTTGTCCAATACAACCTGAGGAAAAATTTTGGTGAAATTATTGAATTGAACCACAAGAAAAGAAAATAATGGCTGAAACATTAGAAAATATGGACTCCAATATTTAATTTAAGATGTAGCAGAAATGAACGCAAACCTTGAGCATAATAATACTAAATTAGATGGAATCACAGATATGAATAATAAAATTAGAGGGATCACAGATATGAATATTAATTTTGAAAAATAACGCTAATTGGAAGGAATGACATGGGAAATGTCATTAGAATTAAGAATTTTGTCGGGAAATACAAAAGGAAATAGTAATACGTAGGATACATCGGCTAAATTTCAACATTATTCATTGTAAAATTGAGTCTTAATAATCAAGTCGACTAAATGCAGGGGGAAATTTAAAAAAGAATCTGCGACAAAATTAATTCCAATTTAAAGGATTTAAGGAAAACATTGGACATTAGGACATTTACGATCAAAAATGGAAAAGTTGATAATCGTCGAATCGCAGATAATTTAAATGCAATGTCGTTCAAATGGCAAAAAAATTGAAAATAGAATCAAAAATTAACGGATTGAAATTAGAAAACGAATACGGAGGGACTTAAAAACATTAAAATGGAAAAGAATCTGAACGGGGAAAATATATGTTGACATTAGGAAAGATTGAAAAGTAGAAAATGAATCAGGATGCTTTCACAGGAAATATCCCAACGCATGCATCGGCGCTTGTAATACTAAGCCACCTAAATTTCATGATGATAATGAGGTGGATGGTTTTTAAGGAGGAATGGGCATTAAGTATCGAGGAGATTTTTAAGATACGGACGAACGGGGGAAAAATAGCACGTGTTAATTTTGAAGGATATTTGAATGTACTGTAGACATTTTAATTGACACTCGAATGTTTGTGCAGTGTCGGAAAATTGAAGAGAGTAAAGAAAAAGGAAATAAAAATTTATGAGCACCCACCAGGAGTTTGGGCATTGATAAGCTAAGAAGGGCATCGAAACGAGAAGTGCAAATTTGGGGGAAGTGAAGTTCAAGATCACACCAGTTTCCGGCAATTGTAGAAGAATTTGATTGTCCAATTATTTTGGGATTGATGGCCAAAATGTGGACGCCAAGGTCGACATAGGTAACAGGAGTGTATTGTTACGAGGTGACAAAAGGGGAACAACATTGTTTAGGGATCAAAGACCAGGAGGCGAAGATATGTGTATTTTGATATTTGAACAAATTGAAGAGACCAGGGACCAGGGTCCACACGGCAGCAGAGGGCGCGGTCGACGAAAAACGGAATAGATGCTAGTGAAGCTTGAAATGTTAGTCAAGAAATATAGAGATATTTTTAAGTTTAGGAGCGGAAAGGGATATCAATTTAAAATTGAATTGATGGATGAGGAACCTTTTAAACTGAAACAATATCCGATCCCCATGGGTATAAAGGCACAAACAAAAACAATGTTGAGGATGGGATAATAAAAAAAACGATGACACCGTATGTTCCCCAACAGATAGTTTTGAAAGTACAAAAGATCAGATTTTGTGTTGATGCTAGGAAACCAATAGCAAGACCATCGTCGTCATGAAAAACCCCCAAATTAGATGAAATGATAGGAAGGTAAAGGAGCTGATATTCACGGACTGATTTTACCATGTCACTGGCAAATTTGGGCTACACCGATGATGGGATATACGCAATAATTTATGACAATTTGAGGAGGAGCAGCCAAAGAAAGCTAAAACAGAAACAAATGCTTTGAGGCGAGTATAAGGAGGTGATGAAGGTAATTTGAGGACCTCAAGGTCGTCAGGGGAAAAAAGCTACTATAAATTTTTTCCCGTTGTATAAAAGGGACCGTACTGAATTTGAAGTATTACAAGAATGCCGATTTTGAATGATAAAATGACGGGAAATGGGAAACTATAACTACAGGAAATGAGCGTATAGAGGGACGAAGCATGATTAAATATAATGTCATGACAAAGATTTGTAAATAGTTGTAAATATTTGGTGGTTTTCTTTGTTATTGTTTTGTTATTATGTATTTTTCAGTTTGTGTAGGGAGTTAATTAATTGTATGTATTCAATGAAGTTAATAGGAGCAAATATTTGGAGATAGGTTATTAGAATACCTGATGAAATGGTTATTGTTGGCACATTCCGAAAGGAAACAAATAGTTTCAAGGCAGCAAGAAACAAGACCTAGTGCAGTGCAAAGTGAAGTGTTAATGTCGTTTAGTGAAGAAAGGGAAAAAAGTGTTCAATTTTTGTCTGTATTTTTTAGGTTGAGCAAACCAAATGACGCTTGGGGAGGAAGCTGGAATACCATATGTCACATTAAAATAAACTAACATTTATTTGTAGACAATATGATGGAAATGCATTACGAAATATCACGAGAGCGAGCTTAGAACGACCGTGAATAAACAATGTAGTTTTTGTTTTCTAAATGCATTAAGAGTTTTCGGGTGCCAAAGTAGAAAATTTGGGGTTGGCGAAGAAGAACACGATCAAATGTCAGCTACACCCAAAATATAACGAACGGGTTTGGGTTGGCTTGAGGGGAAGGACGGTCAAATGTTTAAAAAAAGAAGGAGTTTAATAGAAGTCCCTTGAGGGAGAATCATGGGAAGATTTCATTCTGCTCTGAAACGCGCTCTGAACTGTTCGTAGATATTTTAAGGGGAAGCAATATTAAGTATGTTGGAAAATTTGTCGGGAGTGGGAATCGTCTCGGGACTATGTCATAGGACGAATCGGACTGCACTTTGATAGTTTGAGACCAGCTTGATAGGCGAAGAGGACTGTTGAACTTGACTACGGCAAGATCGCAAGATATTTCGACTGAGAAGTCTACGAGGGGCAATCAACGAAGAAAAAGATAAACGGGGGTAGAATTGTAAATTGAAAAAGATCATGATCAAAGGCCAACTTAAATTCATTAAATTGTTTGATAAAAAAGTAAAATAAACTTTGTTAAATTTTTGTTTTAGAAAGAAAGATCTTTCATTTAGTCAATCCAAACAGAAATGAACTAGGAATAGGGAATCATTCTATTTCAGATTCCCAGCTGCGCTGTAAGTTATGGATCCTATAACCTTTATAGAGGTAATAAGGATTATAATTATATCGTCCCCCTTGACCAGCAAGCGGACGCTAAGATCTTTAGCAGATATAGATGTAGAGAGTGAGGAAAATTTTGGTATATCTCAATATAATCTCTCTTATTCTATTAAATTAATTAAGGTTTAATCACATTTTATTTTTAAGGGGACACATGACATGCAATTTTTAAACAACGCAGTTCAATTATCATAAAATTTATACTAAACAACTATCATACAGAAAAGTAAAAAAAACCAACTATTTTTAAATTTGGTCCATTAGTTTTCGAGATATTAATATTTTTTGATATTTTTTGACGTTATAAAATGTCCTCGGAAACAATTTCACTTTGAATTTTTTAAAAATTAGTTTTATCATTGAGTCAAAGTTATGCTGTTTTTTATTGTTATACATGGTTATTTATATTTTTTTAAAACTTGATCAATGAAATCTAATCAGAAAGCTTATTTTCATTATTTAAACAAAACAATGGGTTTGGGCTAAAGACATAAAAAGCCAACATTTTTTATGTATACATAAAAGCCAGCATGATTTTAGTTTTACATATTTTACACTTGTAAACCAAATTTCAGTGCAATAGGAGGGAAATTGTTATCAAGAACATTTTTAAACAAAAATGCTGAAGAAAAGAATGAGAAAATTTCTAGAAGCCCGATTCTATGGGAATTCTCCTTGAACTTGTAAATTTGTCTTCCATTATTCCAATTCACTAATTTGTAGTAACGCGATGTTAGATGCAATGCACGTATAACTGGGGTATAAATGTCCAAACTAATCAGAAAAAAAGAAAATTTCTAACATGAAACACTGCCAAGGAAAGAAACCACTTTTTACAATAATTTAGACGCACGAAATACATAAACAAGCAGGCACCGTCATTTTATCAAGTATTTACTAACAAAAACATTTAAGTTTGTCATTATTTTATAAAAAAACTTGTTGCTATATTCAAGGGAAGATTTTTCAGAATGATTGAATTGAGATTACACTCATACCTTCATAATCAGCTCGTGTTAGTATTTGCTTTGAATTTAAGAATAAAGTTGACTATAATGACTAAAAGCTTCAGTACTTCAAACAAGACGGTTTTTTAATTTAGAAGAATAATAGACGATATAAAACATGAATTGCGTGAAGAAGTCAAATGTGGTGCCGAATAGGCGTGCCGGGGAATTATTTAAACGCCGGGTCATTTAAAACGGCTCCTGTAACGTCATTAAGCTATAACATGCAAAATATGTATTGTTGTAATGCTGAAGGATTGTAAATTTTTTTAAACAAAAATCCACAAATCGACATTTTCTTTCATTTCCACCAAAGACTCTGACATGGATCCCCTTAAATTAAATCATGAACGGCAATTTAGACGCACGCATCCAAAACTGTATTCGAGAAAACCTGCAGGCTTCGTCCTGCTGTTTGTCGCATCATGAATTTTCGACCACGCCGCACCTGTTGTGTATAGGAAACGGGCGACAATACGCGCTTGTCATTTGAACCGGTCCAAACTCCAGAGTGTTATTTCGTTCTTAGGCTAATACAACTATTACTGACTCATCATCTCCTTCAAGAACAGTATTCATCTGGCTTCCTGTTGAAAGTCAGAAGTTTGTTGAAAAGCGTTCCAAAATATTCTCTAGCATTCTTTTCCTTCTGAAGAACGTGTTCAACAAAGCTTTGCTACAGAACGGTAACATGAGAGAAACGACAACAGATCAGGTCATTAGATTCTCCCTTCAGCGCGTTTCCAAGATCCAACTTAAGTGTATCTGAGTTTTTCTGTTCTAGAGTCATGTGGTGTGGCAAGATGCTGCTTACATATGAATAGGAAGTTTCTTCCGCCATTTTCTATCCAATTAGCAGGGTAGTTCCAACTGTGTGTGGAGAACCAACAGTTTAACGAAAGTCTATATAATATACTCGAAGCCCTCTTAAAACCATACAAAATTGGATGCATTATCTTATAATCGAAAGAAAACAATTGAATTAAATTGTTTCCATTTTTCCTCGACTCTGGCACGCCAAGTGGCGGTGCTAGGGATAATACATTAAATGACTGTGACCGTTCAGGTTACACTCACTTCTATACCTACACTATAGACTACTTCTGGACTAGGGATGAAAGTGATCGATTCTTGAATCTATGGATCGCTTTTGATAAAATCGATACCCTTAAAATTGATACATTAAAATCGATCTACAAGAACCGATTCATCAAAATTCAGAAATAAATTAAATAAAACATTACTTTAGAAATAAATACCATAAACCTCATTAGCACCAACTCACTTAATATGAATTTCACTCAATAATGAAAAAACGGCAGGGATTACGGTAATATGGACATTTATAGTACTGATAACACGAATTTTTATAATACGAACTCTGATTATTTCGGTCTCTGAATTCGTGTTAATGAGAGTTTACTTTATTTTGTTTTTAAATAATGAACAAACATAAACATTTTTGATATAATATTTTATTTTACAATGTAAAAATATGAAGTTATTGCAGGTGTTTAAAAATATGAATAATTTATAGCGGAATGATCGATTAGTGGACCTGTCTCTAAAAGCCCTTCTACATCTCTACTAGAACACATGATTTTCATTGGCGTTATTTGCCACTCTTTGGGTGACAAGGAACTCAAAACAGCAACTGCTGTTTGATTCAAAAGATTGCTGAATTGATTCAAAAGATTGAACTTTTGGTTCAAAATCAATGTTTTAGAATCGATTCAAAATTGCACATTCCTACTCAGACTTTAGGTGCTGTATGTATGGACCTCTGGCGTCAAGTCAACCTTTGTTGGCCCTTACCTTCGTGAGAAGGGAGCGAAAACTGATCGACGAACTGGGAGGAATGCTGTGAAAGAACGGGTCGTTTGCCGCGCATATGTCTGGGTCGAAGGAACTGACCGCTTTTTATGTGAAATTGAGGTGAGTAACTTTTTCTCCCCTCGCAGCAACCAGGGAACGAGATTATTTCTCGATGGCTCGTTTGTCTACCGTTATGACCGGAAAGAAAATAGAGGAAATTTTAAAAAGAGAATGAGAAAAAGTCAGGCATTAAATGTGCGACATCATTACGACCATGCCAAGAAAATAAATATGGAAATGCTTTTTAATTTAATTTTGTTTCTTCGAGTCCATTTCAACTAGTGTTGCCTATTAGCCTGTTCCAACATTCATGATATAATGACAAACACATGACAAGCTAATACTAAACAAATCCTCCTAGCTAAAGCTCTCATCAATTTTTCGAAAACCATTTTGCGCGTCCGGAATCATTCATTGAAGTAATCCGACGTAAACAGCTCAATGCAGATTTTAAAAATTCAAAACGATGTTTTTATGAGAACTGCAATCATGACTATTTTTTCTGTTTTAATTGAATCGAAATATACATTTTCCCGCATCGAAACATCCCGGTTCACAACATAACATTTCCTCTTGGTATTCATTAGAGAAACATATTTTAGCAATTAAATCCATTGAAATGTAAGTCACTGGATTCAACTTATAAGTACACGAGCAATTCAATCGTACAATATTTATATTACTCTAAACTACTGTAAGCAATACAGAAGTGGGTATATTATCGTAATGATTTCTTAGTATTAGCTTATTATACTAGTGTGAATTTAAAATTAGGTTCATTGTTCTTTAGAGTGTTAGAATGAAATTAGCTTTAAATTTTTCAAACAGCAACAAATATTTTTTTCTTTTTCAGACTTTATTTTTGTACTTCTTTCTTCGTGTTTCCCAATATATTTATTTTTATCTCCCTTTCTTTCCTCTACGTCTTTTTTCTTTCTCCTTTTCTCACGTCAGATTTTTAATTTATTATTGTATCTAATTACACCAACATTTCTTTCTGTAATTAAGATTATTATGGCTAATATATTTTATTGAATTGATCAAAACTTGATGCTTCTTAGAATATCTTGCGGAACGGGACTAAAACATATACATTTTCCAGTTTATGGTATGTGCTATTCTTGGTACAGAAGAGGAAGTTTAGATGACCAAGACCGTGTTGCACTTGTGATTTGAAAAACATCCTTAAGGATCGCATATGTCCACATTCCATCCACTACCATTGAACCTTAAATGGGGTCGCCGCTTTTGTGAAATTTGATGAGAAACGATAATGCGAGACCATCGAGTTTTTCAAACATGCATAGCAGACAACGTGCTCTACAGTCGACGTTGAGACTCGGCGGTGTGCGGACGTTCGCTGCTCCGCTGTGCTTCCATCGCGCGCTATGACCGTGGTCGTTCTAGATAAGCGTCAAGAATGAAAGCTGTTATAGTTTTTTTGTTTTTGTGGTTAATAGTTGTTCCTTAACTGTGTGCAAATTCGGGTGACGAGTTTTCCTAGATTTGTGAAGTTCAGTGTTTTAGTGAGTGTTCTCTTCATTTCCACGCACCGAGAAGCTCGAAGTGCGTATGTTTCTGACTCATCGTTGCTGCTTGGCATCCGAGCAACAACATCGTAACCATCATGGAAGTCTCCATCCCAATCAACAACCAAGTATTGTTTCGCAAGAGTTATGTTCAAGCTTGTAATAGTTCCCTGTTTCCTAAGAAAGAAAATGCAATTGTGATTGACTCTGCAAATTATGCACCGACAGTTGACTTCATTGAAGCCCTTGCAGGAAAAACTAATCCTTCTCATATTCGGTTTGTATCAAAGATCTCTAATAACAGGCTGTGTGTTTATTTGTCCACCAAAGAAGTTGCTGACGATCTAGTATCCAAAGTTAAATCAATAATTGTATCTGACCATGAATTTACTATAAGACCGCTAATTTCACGCAACAAAAGAATAATTCTTTCCAATGTTTGCCTGAGTATCCCTAACAATCTACTAGAAGATAGTTATTAGAATTTGGCGTTAAAACTGTGGCATCAATGTCTTTATTCGTGCAGGTTTCTCTAACTCCAAACTTAAACCATATCATGAGTTTCAGAAGACAAACCTACATAGCACCGGAACATGAAGAACTACTCCGAGTCTTTCCAAGTAACATTGGATGGTTTACCGCATTGATATACATCTCATCTGATATCCCTACCTGCTTTCAATGCAAGCTGCAAGGTCATTTTGCTAAGAACTGCCCAAATGGCAACTCACCCTGCCGCAAGCAGCTATCAGCCCGAAGGTAACAACCTTTCCTTATCAGACGGCGACCTTGCCGTCTTTCCTGCCCCGGTCCCGCTCCTGTCATTAACGAGAACGAATTCCTGATCTCCCAAGTGTTTCACAACCAGATCCTTTACCGGCATTCCCTACAACTTCAGTCTCGAATCCAAGACAAAGAAGCCAACGGAAAACACGGTAAAATCAAGAACTAAAAGGCCACTCTCAACTAGTAGTTCCCAAGCGACGCCTCTTCCCGCTAATGTGTCAAGAGATCTCGTTACGGAAAAGACTGTCCTCTCTGATTCGGAGATATCTTTAGTCTTAGAAGACCCTCCTGTGAAACAAAATAGTGTTCCCCGCAAAAAAATAAAAACCACCTCAGATAGTAAAGAAGACATTCAATGGTCAGTGACCAAAGAAAAGATTGAAAAGAGCCCAATTAAATACCCGTTATCGATGAATGAATTGTTGCTTCTTGACAAATCTAAAGGTTCCCAGAACATTGCAGAAATTGCAAAGACTTCTCTCCAGATATTCCACCTATAATTTCAATGTTACGGATATTTATTCCACCCTTCCTAAAAAGGTATTAAAAACAGATGTTCCAGAATAATCAAAACTTGAAAGTGCATTGATCTGATACGGATACGTCCCAGGCATCTACAGTGTAATACTACGGCCATATATTTCCTGTATTCCGGCCTCATGAAATTATAGAACTCCTCACCAAATTTAATCTCATAAATAGTATTTAGATAGTGATCATACATTGTCCCATGTACAATATTAATATTAAGGCTCTATGTGTGTATCCCATGAAATTGTACAACTAATGTATATTTGTATATTTATAACTACTGTATTATTGGAACTGTGGTCGCCAATGACCTAGACGTTTCTAAGGCGACCTTAAATAAATAATAATAAAAAAAAAACGTGCTCTACAAATGTATTATGCTACAACTTAATTCATGCACAATCAAGTAAAAATTAACATAGCATTTCCCAAAGCACGTTATATGGATATACATTTGATTAATCAGATTATTTTCGGATTAGCAATTTTGATGGCTTTTGCATTAAAACTGTATAGTAGCTACTCATTAGCAAATTTTTAATATTCGAAATTTGGCGAAACCTTGGGAAAGGAATTTCATCAAATTAAGCAATTGTTCTCAAGGATCAAGATATTCGCAGACGTGGAGAAGGTAACATCTGCCGATAGATTCTGTATTTATATTCTCATGAACAATACATTTGCGTGTATTTGAACTTTATTTAAACTGCCCCAAGAAAGAGGTCAATGAGCAGCAACGTTTGGTGAGTAGAAATGCAGCGGCAGCTGAATTTATTGCCGTTCAAATGATCGCGACATTCACGTGTGCATACGCTGTTGTGGGAACATTGGGTTCAGTATATTCGTAACAGTCATCTATTTTTAATAATTATATACAAACAAATTAGTTACAAAAGTAACTAGTGCATTCGAGTGTCAAACTTTGTTTTGTTTTTAAGGTAATGAAAAGACACACACAATGAAAAATGACACAATTATATATTTTATTATTAAACTATTTTTAAATTCCCTAGAACAGGAAAAATGCTTTACTATCTAGCAAACTATCAACGTGTCAAATACGACCAACATTTACTATGAATTATTCTTTCTTTTCAGGTAGTCTTGTACCTAGAGGCCACATGTCCTTATCTCTGGTGTTGGTTGAAGATTTTCTACGACGAGGGATGAGCCATCATTTAAGGATGGGGAATCTGTCTATCGATCGATCAGAGAAGCCGGCCTCTAGAAATCTTTCCCAAGCAGAGACTGGATTCGATCTAGCTATTTTGATGGTGTAGCAAATCATTGCAGCATTGAGCCTGAAATAAAAGAGCTTCTGATTTCGAAACTTCAGTAACATTCATTCTATCGCACACGATTCATATACCGTGTATTAATCAGTAATGAATTCGGAATTCATGTATTTCATGCACTCCCCATGTTTTTGTACTCTTTTGTATAAAATTATAGTAAAAAAATGGAGATCTTTTCATTTCATTGTATAGGAAGTTCAGTAAGATTAATAAAATACCCTTTTACTAGCTTAGTGCGGCGTCTTCCACGCTTTAAATAGTTTTATTTTTTCATATTTTTATGAATATATTTAAAAAAATAAGGTATTCTGCCATGGCTTCGTTTAGAGCTTCTACTGAACCGATTGTAGTATTTTTTCCTTTAAATGAAAGAATGTGATCGCTAGATATGTTATCAGATATTGTGTTGATTCACCAACATTTTCGGTGTAAATTAATTAATTAAGTCATTCTTTAATAGTACGCTTATCAGAAGTCAATTGTTTTCTTCCGAAGGGTGGCTGTTTCAAAATCGATATACAGGGTGAATCACGTAACTTTAGCACCTCCTATAACTTTTGAACGGTTGAAGATATTGAAATGCAGTTTTCACGGAAGTGCATGAGAAAATAGGGCTAACTGATACGTGTATTTATTTCTATTTTATCACTTGTATTTTACGAAATATTTGAGGTAACTTTGTTTTTTCAAATGGAACCATACATATTTTTTCAGTCTATCTTAAAGAGCGTAACAAGACGAATCCAATGATATACATAATGTCATATGTTAAATGAGGATTTTTTTGAGACATTTTTATTCTTTTGCGACCAGTTCTTAACGGATATTTTGAATGTAACTGACCGCCACAGGTCACGCAGCGCTCCACCAGCAAACGCGCTCGAGGAAGGGAAGGGATCTTCGTATATCAAGACACAAAACATATTCCAAATATTCACAAAACTGTTGTAGTTTTTTCCCTGAACTCTGCGTTCCATCCTTCCCCATTTTCAGCTTATTTTTAAGAAATGGAAGGGTTAAAAATAAGAGTTTATTGTAAGCCCCCGAGCGCACGTTGGCTGGTGGAGCGCTGCGTGACCTTCTGTGGCGGTCGGTTATGTATATCATGTATTATGTTACATTATGTTACATTATGTATATCATTGGATTCGTCTTTTTACGCTCTTTATGATAGACTGAAAAAATATGTATGGTTCCATTTGAAAAAACAAAGTTACCTCAAATATCTCGTAAAATACAAGTGATCGATTAGAAATAAATACACGTATCAGTTAGTCCTATTTTCTCATGCACTTCGTAAAACTACATTTCAATATCTTCAACCGTTCAAAAGTTATAGGAGGTGCTAAAGTTACGTGACTCACCCTGTATATATATATATATATATATATATATATATATATATATATATATATATATATATATATATATGATTTTGTCGATAGATGTGAGTCCACGGTGCCTGATGTTTTGTTTTGATGGTTGAGATTTGTTTACAATTCGTCAAGATTTTGTTTCAATGTAATAATTGCATTGTGGCTTTGACAGTTTGCATGTATTTGCTTTTATGGTGTATTTTGTAGAGAACATTTGGACAATGGGTTTTGCTCGGTTGCACTGAAGTAGTGATGTTGTTCACAGGTTATGTCGAATTCCGAATCGTTGCCCACGCGCCTCAAAAGACGTAAACGTACATTAAGTAAACGCAGGGAAAGGGTAAGTCACCGTAGGTGTCGTGTTTGTGAAGTCATTTCGTTTTCTGTTGGGTCGTTGTCTATGAAATGTCAGTTTTGTTCTGCTTTGTACTTTTCATGTCAGAGAAATTCTGTAAATGAGTTTACTCTGTGTTGCTTAAAAGGGAAAATAAATTTACCTTTGAGCAATATGCCAGAAGAAATCAAAGTTGTTTATAGGAGATGAGGACACATCAAAAAACTTTAGAAATAATATACGTCAGTATAATAGTGCTCTTTCTTTTGTCATTTGGTGCCGATATTGCATTGCCACCTGGTCATGGGCCATACGTGTTCAAATTTTGGGAACTCCACATCACAGAATATCTTCGTTATACCCTGAAAATCCAAACAATTCAACATATTGTGAACATTAGTCTGGGCACAGTATTTTACATTTATCTCAGATCTCACCGTCAAATTTTGACGGTTTCTCACTAGTTTGAGTTTTTAAATTAGAGGCGAGAGATAAAAAAATTGCGACTTCCGCACGAGCAGAGTGAGACGCGTCGAATAGCACCATGCTTGCCTCCAAACGATGGAATGGATGGGGGAGGTCTAGCTGTGAGTGGACAGACGAACACATACAGGTTACACAGTTACTGTTATGTGAGAAACAGTAGTACTTCTGAAATAGAACCTATCCTCATCGAAGATTGAGCCTTCCGCATGAGAGTCCTTAGTGCCTGTATCAAAATTTGGCTGCTCGCCTAACGACCTTTTGGACCCATTGTCAGGGTTCTGCCAACCCTCGTACAAGCAGTGACCGCACAAGTTGTGCATTTGTGATAGAGCGGCAATTGTGATAGAGCGGCAAAAATTATTTTATTTTAAACGAAAAAAGTTTACTATATTATTCATAAATATAAAAAACTCTCTTTTACACTTTGATTTAAACAGCTGCACTTCTAGGTCACGAGCTGAGAGGAGAGGGGAACCAATCAGGAACTCCGTTAGGAATTTTTGGTATTGGTGAAAAAACATGAATACGTAAGTAATACAATTTTCGAAGATTTCACCAATTTAGTGTAATACACTATGGTTGGTACTAAGGTTGCATTTATTACTTATGCAGCAACTGTGAAGTCACCGCGCCGCTCGATTAGAAAACTCAATTGTGTCTATGATGTTTTAATTTATATGATTTCAGATTCAAATGATTGTCCAAAAGATATACACGCTGTAGATCTTTCTAATACCATTTCAATATTATGAAATTTTAGAATATGAAATTTCCTCAAAGAAAGTATTACAATACATAGTATATGTCAATGATTTTGTAGGATCTTTTCCTAATGTAACAACAACATTGTAAATATTTCTTACGCAACCAGTGGAAGTAGCAAGTGCAGAAAGGTTGTTTTATGAATGAAAGCTAATTAAAAATTATTTGTGATCGACCATGAATTAAATGATTATCTGATTTATCAATCATTTCAATAGAAAAAAAGATTTTTTCAACAGCAATGAGATAACTGACAGCCAAAAACTTTATGCAACTTAAACCTCGTAAAATTAACGTCTGTAGGTAGTAAAATAAATTAAATATGAATGTTGTAGACGTTAGCATTTAGTACGCACATATTAAAACTAAATTATGCATGTATGTGTATATCGTAAATAAGTCTGCAGAAGCTAAATAAAATGAATGTAACAAAATTCAAAACATTACAACACAGGGGGCGGCAAAGAAAAATTTGCACAAAGCCGCAAAGTACCTGTGCGCGCCACTACATATTGTTCGGCGGTGAAAATGCAGCAGTACGTCACTGTCGCTTGTCATTTCTGGTTACTATTGTACCAGAGTACGAGTAGCGATCTCACAATTGAAACGATTATTTTTAAAACCCTGCAAGTCAGGAATTGTAAAGTTGGGGGAAAACAAGAAAAACTGAATAATTAAGTATATAGAGAACTTTTCACTGTTTTATTAATTTCTGATGCATAAATCCTGATTGAGAATGCCATGGAGACATGTAATTTACTTGTAAAAATAGTACAATAGTTGCTGGACTTATTGAAATGTTTATGACTCACTAATCATCCATTGTTTACCTAAATGAATATAAATGCACATTGCAGGTTCAGCTTGTAATTTGACACATTTATTACAGTATTATGTGAAATTTAGAAGTATATCTACATTGAACATGATTAATATGACAGAAACAGTTGCTTGTAATGTGTGTTTCTATGACAGTAGATAAAAATATTTACGTATTGAACTACATTTTACCACCCTCAGTCAATGATATGTGCATACAGGTATACACACTGTATGCATAAACACATACACAGATACACTATCATACATACCCTGTAAGTCAATATCTTACAGCTTCAAACCCAAAAGAAAAATTTGCATTGTTCTCACGGCCATTCTATTAATCTGATTTACGGAATTTACACCTGGAACGATGGGAATATCTTGCACCTTCTATTTTTTTTTTTCACAAAAAGCGAAAATGCAAAAGAGAGGGGTTTTAAAAATAACCCATTGAATTACCAACAGTCGCAAGTTACTCTTTAAAAAATATAAGTCCGTGAAAATAAACCATGATTAGCGTGATGCTTTGGGGATGACAATATAATCGTACTTTTCAGGAGACTCCTAGTATGTTATAGGGCGAAAAATGCCAACGAGATATATACACGCCTTGTAAAAAGTTACATCAGCGTTATAAAACTCAAAATGTCATAATATGTTTCATACTCTTTATAATACAGCATCTCCTCCAAAGCCAGATTTTCATTTCATGGGATGGATGTGATGAGTGGATGGATTCAAAGGGTTTCGTTTAGTGACGTCTGGTCAGCGCCTACTTTCTCCATTACTATAACAGAGAGAGCAGCGTGGCAGCTGACAGAGAAATCAAATGTTATTGCGTTACATACAATGGTTTATTTTTTTGAGATAACTCAGTGAATCCACGTCGCCTAAATTGAAGTTACGTTGCTGTATAAATTCTCAGCGTTTGTTTTTCGTCCGTCAGCGCCGAGTTGCTGAGAGTTTGTTTAGGTTGGTCATTTTCATTTGTGACAATATTGTGCTTGTAGACAGTGTAGCGTTTTGCAGATTTTAAGAAAGTTAACAGTATTTGGAGGCAAGAGAAAATGGATTCGCAAATAGTAAAACAAAGTAGAAAAAATTAGCATTGTATTGATTAATTAAAATGTAACGAGAAAAATGTAAAATGAAATAATTTCATAATACAATACATTTGTTATATATTACATTACTGCTATTTAAAAATATGATATAAAATAAAAATATTAGTAAAACTATACGAGGAAAGGGTGTGGAGGAG
>CAXIVR010000004.1:25316674-25411206 GCA_964035755.1 Teleogryllus oceanicus
TGATCGCGGGCGGCCGGCGCCTGTCACGCCCCTCGCACGTGCGCGCCCGCGGTTTCAGCGCTCGCGCACGCGGAGGGGGAGGGCGACACCTGTTACGTCGCACAGGGGCAGCGAGGCGAGTGCCGCGGAGGAATTTCGCGGGCGCTGCACGATCGGAATTTGTTCGTCCGGTTCGGACTCGGAAACGTGGATTGAGGGGCACGAGGTAGTATCGCCTTCGGTTGCAGCCTGCCAAAAAAACGTCTACGGCCCTTTTGCGGAACTGTTCTCATAATTTGGTATGTTAGAGTGAATTGTGAACAAAGTAATGGTGTAACAAATTAGAACTTACTAAAACATGTTATATAATTACCATTATTTTTAATATAAAACAATGTTGTTTCTACTTTGTCGTTACGGAGTTGAAACAATGTTATGTGATGCTGCGCAAAAAACGATGAATTTTCGACAGAAAACCTCTTATTACTGGGCACTGGTAACGAAAAAGTGAATAAATCCAGTCCTTAAATTTAGGAAAAACTCTTCTAACTCATGGGGCAACCTAAATACATGTTTTGTGGGTCCTTTTATTTATTTATTTATTTTCCGTCAAAAAAACAGTTAAAACGCGTATGACGTGCTATGGGGAAAAGTGAATTGTGTGCACATTTTCAAAATTCTGTGATCCCTACACTAAGTCATATACTACTTAAATTTTGAATTTTGAAAGGGAGAAAAAAAACAAAAACTCCTTGATACTGACAAATCGAATGACGACAAAGCATCATGTACACTTTTTTGAAACTTTGTGTACTTTTTGCGTAATTTTGCGTGAAAATACTGGCGAGAATGTACGCGCTGTTTTAGCATCATTATTTATTTATATATTTATTTATTGATTGATTTATTTAAGATCGTAGACGTACCTGTAGCAAACTATACCCAGCAGCGCAACCTGCCAACAATTTCTTGAGCTCTAGGATCCCTACCTCAACTACCTACTGTATATAAAAATATTAGACGTAGCAACGAATCGACTTAGTCCCTTGAACATGAAGAGCGATTATTTGAATTACAAAGAGTATACATATATTCCCCAGTGATCTCATGAAAACATGCACAGACAGTCACAGACAGACATTACCACATAACCTATATCCATCTGTCGGCGAGGGTTTTGTTGAAGTTTCGGTCTGGCAAACCGCTGAAGAGCGTGGTGTGTCCGGATGAACAATGAACAGAACATCAGAGTTCTTGTTTACGTTGATTCTCAAAACACATTCACATTAGCAACAGGTTTTTTACTTTACTTTTGCGTTCGTAAACCTACGTTACGTACAAAATCGTGGTGTAGAGAAAGTAACAGCGGGGAAAATTGATTTCGAGATTTTCACGGAAATACACTTTTTGTTCTTCCTTGATACAGAAAAGTGTCCTTTTGTGCAAAAAGAATTTTCGTCTCTATGTCCGCCCGTCTGTGAACAACACTAATCTAAAATACTCGTAGTATTTTTACCAAAATAAATATTTTCCCGTATATCTAGACCGATGCAAAGCCCTGCAATTCTGAAAAGAATTGTTTAAATTTTGAGTGTACTTCGTATGAAGCCCCTAGGACATTTTGCATTTTTTCTTCGAAATCGGTTCCAATTTTTTTCTTTAATTTTCTTGTAAGAATAAAGTGTGATGCACCGACAAAGATGGTATAAATCAGCTTTTCACTGTTACACCTGAATGTTTAAAAATTGCAAAAGTTTGAAATGTTTGAATCCCCTCGTATTTGACAAAATTATATAAAAATATAGAATGGACAAAATAATATAAACAGTGAAACACCTGACATACACAACGTATTATTTATTAATAAGGTGTTAGGTGATCACTTGTTTCTTGAACACCTGCAATTCGTCTCGGAATAGACTTGTGGAATGTCTGAATAGTTTTGAATAGAATGTTCTCTCATTCTTGTACCAAAACATTTACCAATTGCTTCACCGATGTTGGCGCTGAAAATCAGCTCATTCTCTGCTGTAAAACGCTCCCTAACGGTTCAATTACGTTTAGATTTGGCGATTGTGCTAGCCAGGGAAAATATTTGTTGATATTCTGATTCTTCGCAAACCATACCTGAACATATTTGCTGTGTGTATAGGTCCATTTCCATCTTTGAATATGGCAGTGTACGGCAACAAAATACTAGTTATTGTAAGCCTTCGTTGTTGAGGATGGCGATGTATTCATTCGCAGTAATTCGGTCAGTGAGGGTAACGATGGGACCCAGGGAACACCACAAAAGAGCCGCCCGAATCATGACGGAACTCCCCATGATTGATTGTAGGAAGCAGGCAGGCCGGATAGAGGGAGTTCTCCATTCATAAACCGGGGCGTTGAAAGGGAACAATATAAAGAATGATTCATCATACCATGCCACATTCTACCAGACATCAAGTGTTTAGGTTTTATGATCGTCAATCCACTTTTTTCGCAGCTTTGCGTTGGCTACCGTTATGAAGGGTTTTGTAATTGCAGCTCTGCAGTGAATTTTAGCTTTGTGAAGCTCCTGCGGTACTGTTTTTACAAAAAACATTACTCAAATGTCTGTTGACTTCTGAAGTCACCATTGCCGCGGTAGTTTTACGTTGTCTGGCCACAATCCTTTTCAATGTTCGTCGGTCTCTGTGAGTTAACTTTGATCTTGCCTACTATTCCTCTTCGCGAATGATAATTAATCGTGTTTTGTGAATGCTGTCATTACCATGGTCACTGTCGCGCATGAAACTGTTCGGCTGTTTTTGTCACAGATGCTCCAGCTAACTACGCACCAGCGATTTGCCCTCATTGTAAGTTTGAGAGATAACTTTTCACAGATCACTTATGTTCACCGTCGCAGACAAAAGTCATTAATACACCAATATAACCTTCAAGATGTGGGATGTCAACTTCGGAATATAGCCGAGTCGCAGAGTTAACTATTCCACAGTGTATTGCATGGTGTTCATTTCAATTTGTCCAACCCCAGAATATTATTGAAGAAAGATATTTTTTCTTCATAGGAAATTTGTTCACAATTAATTTTTAATTAATGTCAAGTACATTTTTTAAAAATAATATTAGTTTTCGTACAATATTGTGTAAAATATTGGCATTGCTAAAAAAAGATTTACTATTTTGTACCGATAGTGCTCTTAATAAGCATGACTGTATAAGAATAATAAACAACTGAAAATCATTGCAAACACCATTTTGATGTTTTCTTTTTCATTTTTCGAAAATTTCGAAAATGCAGTTTAAAAATATTTCTCGCGTCGTTAACATTTACAATAGGGACATTTTTATACATTATTACTTTTGTGATTGAAATTGTTTCAAATTAATTGATATAAATTTTCCAAAAAGTCAAAAGTTTTCTGTGAAAATAAGTTCAAAATTCCGAATTTTCAGAAACCCTTCATCAAATGTTTCTCAAAAGCCCTCTTTTCAAAGAAAACATGCACATAGGTTTTGTTTTTCTGTAATTTATATATCAATTCTACTAATAGGAGGCTTAAAAATACGAGAATGCGATAAATGTACTTTGGGCGCCAATGGTGGGTCAATTGCGAATAGTTAGTCCAGAGTAAGAAGACTAGGAAACCAACTGGTACGTGAAAGAAAAGTATTCCAATCACTAAAAAAATATAACCTTAAATTTTAGGCGTAAAGTCTACGATGAAGGTTTTTTGGACTTGTAATATCGAACCCACCTCAGGAGTAAGTTTTATTTGTGATGTCTCAAAAATAGTTCAGATCGGTGTAGATGTCCTAACGATACGCACAATTTTGTACTCGTAAATTGGAGTGCGCAAAAGGATAGATCGATAGAAAGAGATGAATATAGTACACTTAACTCTGTCAGATTAGAAGCTTTTAAACTTAAACGAAGTAAATATGTGAGCTAAGATTGCCGTTTCGCAGATCATTATTATATTTCTGATTTGGGGGATTTCTTTACTTGAAGCTCTTTGATGTTTTCAAACATTTCTGAAAAATATTTTTTTCTGGAAATATCTTGGGCAAAAAAGTAAATTCTAAAATAATGTATAGTTCTAATTTTGATTACAACTAAAAGTTTGAAAATTTCGAAAATCAAACTTATATTCGTACCTGTCCTACACAACGACTATTAAAAATAGATTTTTATTTGTCAATGCATTTTATTTCTTAATTTTAGATATTTAAATGACGCCCTGCACGGTTTTAGAAAGATAAGTATTTGTTGATTACTGTACACAGTTTCCATTACGTTGAGAAATAAATACACTCTTCGTTCCCATCGCCCACTTTATTGCAAGAATGAACAGAATGACTTCTGACAGAAACAACAGAAGACCTTAACAAAAGTTACAAAAGCTGGTAGTTACCTTAAAAAATTGAGAATATTTACGCCATCATTAATAATATTAGGCGTGCGTTAATTGCTTCGTGTAATTGAATAAACCGCTTTCCAGCGAGGGCTTCCGCTCGATTTATCTCCCGGCGAAGGCGCGAGTCGGCTGAACTCGTTTGCGCCTGCCCCAGCCCCCACGGCGCGCGCCCTCAAACAGCTCCCCACACCCACCATGCGCCTCAATCCGTCGCCACCACCACCCCTATTTTTTCGAGTTCCGGGCGCGCCAACAGATTTGCTCAGTAGTCCCGTAAGTATAGTGCATATTTTTTCTCGGGAGATGGCGGTAATTTTCCCCCGCTGGATGCGAGATTCGGCGCCGACCTACCGTCGGCTAGTGCGGTTTCCCCCTAACCAGGACTCTCCCACCAGCGGGGCACCGCCCCAGCCGGGACAAGCTCTAAGCTCCCGACCGGTCTCCCGGAATTATGTGGTAGTGTAGTGCCTGTTAGTGTAAGTGTGTGTGGAAGGAGAGAGGATAGGACAAGGAAGTGGAAGGACAGAACGCGCGCGGCCCGTGGCCCGTTTGTTAGGGTACTGCTCCGGCATTCGCCTGGTGTTGATCGGAGAAACCACGGAAAACTAGCGATCAGAGCAGCCGGCCGCTAGAATTCTCCTCCAGACAGCGACTAAATTCGACCTATCTGAAAAGGTAGTGTCGAAAATCCTGCCGCTGTCAGGACTCGAACCTAGGACCTTCCGGTTACCACCCCTCTACCTCGGCGTTGTTCTCCTCCTTCGCAACGTTCTCCTCGTCGTCGTTAATGTCGTCCTCGTCCGGATACTCTTCTCCTCTACGTCACTCTCCCTATTCGTATAGACGGTGTTTGGTGGTGGTGGTTTGTAGACCGTACGCTTTATGTAGTGTGGGATAGGCGGTGGGTGGTGGCCAGTGCGTAAACGGGCGACGGACGGAGATCAGTGAGCGGTGGGGTGGGAGGGGCGAGTAGCGGTGTGGGCGGAGCGCGGTGCGTGATGGGTAGTGGTGGGTTGGTGAATAATGGACTGTGAGTAGTTGTCGGTGGGTAGTGGGCGGTGCGCAGAGAGTGGTGGGCGTTGAGAAGTGGTCAGCGGGTGGCGAGGGATGAATATTGGGTGGTAGACGATGGTCGGTGGGGAGTAGGCGGCGGTAAGTGGGCGGTGGGTGTTGAGTAGGAGTAGATAGGCAGTGAGCGGTGGATAGTGGGTAGTGGACGGAAAATCTAGGTAATTGGCGGTGGTTAGGGAAAGTGCATGCAGAGGGAAGTGGAGGTGGATGGTGGACGGAAGGCGGGTACCGGTGCGCGGTGAGCTGTGTACGGGAGTGGTACGCAGTGGGTGATAGGCAGTGGGCTGTGGGCGAAGGGCGCAGGGCGATGAGTGTTTAATGGGAGGGATCGGTGGGTGTGGTTGTGGTCGTGCGAAGGCACTAATTGGATTCAGGGCGCCGAGCCCTCAGGCATCTCCCCCAGTGAACGCTGCCTAACTTTTTTAATTACCTCGCGTAGACGTTGCTCAGCCGCAGGGCGTCAGACGCCACGACGCATCTCGCTCGCGCCTCGCACGCGCCTCGCACGCGCCTCGCACGCGCCTCGCACGCGCCTCGCACGCGCCTCACACGCGCCTCGCACGCGCCTCGCACGCACCTCGCACGCGCCTCGCACGCGCCTCGCACGCGCCTCGCACGCGTCTCGCACGCGCCTCGCACGCGTCTCGCACCCCTCGAACACCCCTCGAACACCCCTCGAACACCCCTCGAACACCCCTCGAACACCCCTCGAACACCCCTCGAACACACCTCGAACACACCTCGAACACACCTCGAACACACCTCCACGCACCTCACACGAACGTCGCACACACCTCGCACGCATTTCACACGCACTCACACACAAAATGTATACCCTAAAATATCGAATTTCACAGTCCTCTCGCGGCTTATCTGTCGATGAAAAATATCTTTCATTTCATTCCAGATCAACATTTACGCAAAGCCGCTGTTTTTTGTTATTTTGATATCAATAAAGACAATTCTGTTTTTTGTTCTGTACTTGTAACATCAAATTTTGCGAAACGAAACGATTTTGCCAAAAATGGATTCCAGGTTATTTTGAAAAAACTAAAAAATTCCTTATTTTTATGATCAATAAATGATGCCTTGATTTACGTGGCAAGGCTCAGGCCATCAGACCTGCTCTTTCGCCTGACCAAGCAAATTTTACTACGCTCCTTTCGCTATATAGCAAAGAAAGAAGGTATCATACGAGCTACGAAACACGTGATTTCAATGAGGTCAGAGACTTCTTCTAGGATTGATGATCTTTTATATTCAGTAAATTAATGACAAGGGACAACCAGCTTTACTTTCCCTCGAAGGAAAGCATTGATTTAGATTACTTTATACCGCTCATCACTCTATAAATAAATATTTAACTTCTAAATCAATGAAATTCGTAGATTCCGTCAAAATATATTGCAACTGAAAAACAGAAACTGAAAAAGCCAATGCCGAATAACAACTCTTGTGTCTTGCCTCAGTGGAGAAGAAGATGTAAAAATGCACATGAAAAATGATTAATACGTAAGCAAACAAGACATGTGCTGAAGGCCACAGCCGCACTGAGGCCCAACTATTTTATTACAGTCAACTTTATGTTCTTCACAAATATGAAAAAAAGTTAAGTATTTTTGACGATGCCAAAAGCCAACCTGCGGTATGTACGTGTCTAATAGTCAAGTGAAACTTGCACACATTCAATATCCGCATACTTAGGGGTATACATAGCGCATCCTTTCCAAAAAAAGTTTCTGTATTTTGTGAATTAAAAGACAAGATAGTTACATGCACAACTTCATTGGCAAATGGTTCATCAATTTTTGGAGCTAGTTTTGACATAGTCACCACACGAATCGAGATACTTGTCTTATCGACTTTTGTATACACGTCTCGTAGACGTGAGCCGCCTGCGACTGGAACCAGCCTGACACTGTCATCTTCTGCTCTTGAAAACGGAGGAAAAGAATTACTACAGGTGCTGAAAAAGATGAAAATCGCTGGGTGGGAGATCAAGACTGTGAAGAGGATGATCAAACAGATTTCAGATGAACTTCTGCTGAACGCTTGCTGGTTTTCGCGCCGCATGTGGACAAGCATTGTCACAACAGTAATCATGCCAGTCCGATCTGACGTAAAATTTTGATCGGCGCGATTTTTTGTGCATTAATGAACTTTATTATGCATTTATTGTGCATTAACTAACTTTAAAAATAGAGAAATCTTACTTTCTTGATGCGCCATGTACATTGGGTTAATTCGTTGAACATTTGAGTAACAACTCAGCGCATCGGTCCTTAAGGTCGCGAGTTAGAGTCCAGCCTTGGGCATGGTTGTTTGTCCCTCTCTCATGTATCTGTTGTCGCGGAAGGCCCAGATCAGAGTCTCCGTCTCCGCAAGTGTGTTGGTGTATATTGTATGGTCGAATCAGCGACCGGTAGCGGTAGCTCAGTGCATCAACTGATGTCACTGTAGCGCGTCTGACCGGGAGGTCCTAGGTTCCCACTCCCCACGGAGACAGGATTTTCGACACTAGCTTTTCAGCTATGCCGAATTCAGTCGCTGTGTGGAGGAGAGTTCTTGCGGCCGGCTTGTCCGATGGGTAGTTTTCCATGGTTTCTCCTATCAATACCAGGCGAATGCCGGAGCAGTACCCTACCAAACGGGCCAAGGACCGCGCGCAATCTGTCCTTCTTCTACCTTGTCCTAGCTTCTCCCCTTACACACACACTTACACTAACATGCACTACACTACCACATATTCCGGGAGACCGGTCGGGAGCTTAGAGCTTGTCCCGGCGGGGCTCCCGCTGGTGGGAGAGTCCTGGTTGGGAAACCCACTAGCCGACAGTAGGTCGGCGCCGGATCTCGCCATCCAGCGGGGAAGATCACCGCCGAGAAAAACAGGCACCTACACTAACGGGACTAATGACCGAAGCTGTTGCGCGCCGAAACACGAAAATTAATCAATCGAATCAGCGACCCATCGATACGTAAAGGGTAACCGGTTGATACCTGATAAAAGCGCTAGAAATGTTCAATATCACAGTATCACAGTACTATTAGGGGCTTCAGCACGGTCCCGGGACTTAATTGCCTCATTTGAAGAGCTAGAGCGAAGATGTCTAGCGTGAGAGAAACACGCACCAGGAGCGAGTGTGGTCTATATTAATGAGAAGGCGCGTTCACGCGATGTGCTGGGGCGAGGCGGAAGGACGGGCGCCTGCGAAGAAATGAGCGGCCAGATGGCGGTGACCTCGGCGGCAGGGCGGGCGAGGGTGGAGGATCCGACAGGCAGCCTCCGCTGCGGTAATTAGCAGCAACGCGGCGCTGAAACCCTATCGCCTGGGCCCTTCCTCTGCCCCGCCGCCCTCCCTCTGCCTTTTCATGGACGCGGCCCTTCTCTTCATCCAACCACAATATAACTGAAACTTGTTCATTTATCGCATTAACTGCTGTTGCTGAACACTAGTGTTGTTGTTGTTATTATATTATTATTACTATTATTTTTCTAAACCCGGCAGACATTGTTCTGCCCTTCATCTCCTCTTTCTCTCCCTCTCCCGTCTCTCCCTCCCCGTCTCTCGCCTCTCCGTCTCTCCTCTCTGCCTTCCTCTCCCTTTCTCCTCTCTCCCCTCTCCTCTGTCAGCCCCTTCCCTTCCATCTCTCTCTCTCTGCCTCCCCTCTCTGCCTCCCCTCTCTCCTCTCTCTCTCGCCTCCTCTCCTCTCTCTCCTCCTCTCCTCTCTCCCTCTCCTCTCTCTGCCTCTCCCTCTCCTCCCTCCTCTCCTCTCTCTGCCTCTCCTCTCTGCCTCTCCCTCTCTCTGCCTCTCCCTCTCTCGCCTCTCCCTCTCTCTGCCTCTCCCTCTCTCTGCCTCTCCCTCTCTCAGTCTCTCCCTCTCTCCGTCTCTCCCTCTGACCACCTCTTCCTCTCTCTGCCTCTGCTCTGTATCTTTCCCCGTCTCTCCGTCTCTCTCTCTCTCTCTCCGTCTACTTTATCAACATTTCACCAGTCCACGTCATCCACGTCATGTTCTATATTAAAGTGTATATCACCTAAGAACTTGAAGTTACTAACATGTTCTAGACTGTAGTATTCTATTCTTATTTCAGATCTTACTGAATATTTGACTCGAAATGCCATGACTTTTAATTTTTGTGTGGATATTGTCACTCAAACATTTTAAGTCCGCTCATTGTTCGAGTGTTTTCTTTAAGATAGAAGTGGACATTTGTAATTTATTTTCAGTTTCTTGCACCTTAAGAGTGACATAGAGAGCAATTGGTAGCACCCGCACACGCCGAAATATACCCTTCCCTCTCCTCGAACGCTATACTGGCGATCGTCTGCAGTCTAGGAGATCTCTACTCTCACAGCGCTCAGTCTCTTCTCGGTGATCTCATCATAGTGTAAAGATGTCTTTAGTCTATGGTCCGAACGTTTTCTGCTCTCTGTACTATTTCTCCTCTCTTGCCGTTCCATGCTCTTTGTTCTCTGAGCGTCCTCTGTGAGTTCTGCAGCGTTCTCTCTGCAGCGAAAGATTCGAAGCGGAGCACCCTAATAATTATAATTTGCCGGATCCACGCCCTGAATGCGCTGGTGCTGTGGATGCCAGTATAATTTGGATACTGATATCCGTATTTTAGTTCGCAATCTCAGAATTTTTCTTATGACTAACTTCTTGTTTGTATTGAAAGTATTTAAATTATTGGTTTGAATAACCTCGTGACACTGTCTACTTATCACTCAAATGCATATTTAACATACTTCTTTTTTTTGGCCCAGAAGAGAAAAGAAAGAATATTTGAATTGCCTAAGAATAGATTTTCTTTAAATATCTACATGTAATAATCTGAAAATTTCACATCCCTGCAATGTATTTGGGCGTAAGCTGTGGAAACAAGAAGAGATTTTGAGTTCAGAGCTCTTGAAAAGATTAGCCAAATGTTCACGTGAATTATTTCAATCTCGTCTGCATGATATACTTTCAAATTTAACCTTATACCAAACATGTAATTGCTGACAATAAATTTAGTAGCAGGCAAGGATTTTAGATGCATTTGTAATGTTTAACGCATCGAAATAACAACATAATTGCGTATATTTCAAAATAATATCAGAGCGCATCACACAGTCACCGTTTCAATTTCTGTAATTAGTGCAGCACGAAAGTTACACTGCATTAGACGTAGTTATTACCCAAAGCTATTCATGCAATAAGCGAGTTGAGTAATAAGTGTTTTCTGCCGATAATTCGCCGTTGTTTTGTTTTTGCGCTGCACTACTCCGTTTGAGAAAGTAAAAATCGGTTTGAAACGAACTAACACATGTGACTTGAACTTCCACAAATCTCAGAGAAATTTCACTTGCTCTCTATCTTTTTTTACACTTTATTCTTCAGCTAATTACGTACAGAGTAGAAAGTAGTACGCAAAATCTTAGGCTCGCAGTTCTTACAACCACAAAATGTTCAACCTATAAAACAGATCCTCTTTGACGTGGGTTCATCCTTATTGCGGGCCTTGCGGTCCTGAATGTTACGCCACTGGTGACACTAATTCCATTTTTGAAAATCATACTACTTTAGAACATTTATTTCTTTGAGCAGACAAGTGAGACTAAAGTGCTCAATTAATGTATTGAGCTTACAACTTTTGGAATTTATATTCCATATTGTAGTGCCTATTTTCGAAGTTTTTACTGTGTACAATAAATGCATACATATTTCATTGATTATTATTGCATATAAATCCTGTTCCTATTGATGGCGTAGGCTACATTCACGCGTTGCCCGCAGCCTAGCGGCGGAGGCGTCAACCACACTCGGGGGGAGGGGTGGTGGCTTGTATGTGCGCGGGCGGAGGCTCGCAGAAAGCGAAGGTCGCAGCGGGGGGGGGGACGGAAGAGCCCCTCCCCCCTTCACAACGCGAGCCAGCGGGGATTCCCCTCCCCAAAACAAGTTATTAGTCGAGGAATTTATCGCTCAAAGCCCCAGACATTTATGAGGGTTCGTGTGACTGATTCTGTGGCCGCTTTGCGTCAGACGCGAGTGGGAGGGGGGCGGATAACAGATACACGAATGCTTTGCGCCCGCTCGCCCCTCCCCTTCGAGGCTAATGGACTCGTCTCACCATGCGACCCTTTGTCTCTGAGTCTATGGGCGTTTCTTGTGTCATCTTACGTTATGACGGTCTTCCTCTCAAAACACGACTGGTCTTTCACTGGCTGGTCTTCCTACGAGTATTAATGTTCCCTTTGCACTTGCAAAGTTCATCGTTAACAATTTCGTGTGTAAATTGGCATGTTTGCTTGTATTACTTCACATTTTATTCCGTTTGAATTTTTTGTCTTTATTCCAATAATGAGGCTTTCTTTCGCGATAATTATTATGTTACACTTCTCTTCCTCTCTACTCACACAAAAAAATTCTAAACACCATTCAGTCCCCTTCCATACTGCCCATACAAAAATTGTTAGTTTCTTCTTTTCGTTGTAAAACCATATATTTGATAACTATCTAATTTAACTTTCTTAAATTCTTATATCAAACGTATATTAAACTTCATTGACTCTAAGCCCCTCCTCGAGAAAACTGCATTGTTCGCCATGGACCAATATTTCGGTTTTGATGTGATTTATCAACGTGTTTCGTATTAAATAAGTCATCGCATCTGATTACAGTTCCTGGCTACGTTATTCGGCCACTCTGCAATTGTTTAGAGAACTGCTTAATATCTTATTTTGTATATAAATGTTCTAACATTTCCTTTATTCTTTATATTGACTGTCGTGAAACATTGCATTTTCGGAATATTTCATGTGTATTTCCTTTGTGTTAAAATATGACTTATTACAGCATTTTATATGTCTTTGAGTATGCCAATGTCAATATTAAAAACATTTACTGACTATTTCACTGGTAAAATTAAAACCAATAGTGTTTAACAATACATAAAAATACCCCAATCAGGGCAGTGGATCTCAAAAAAATTATCGCTTTTCTTATCCGATTTTTCTTACTTCTCCTCCATACTGGCGAATAATAAGGTACGACCGATCTACGTTAGGAGGCGTATATATTGATCGCTGGGTTGATGTGCAATAAACCTCGTATGTATTATAACATAACCTCTTTGATTTTAACATGCGTTCAGTTGTTTTCAATATTTAGTGCACTTTGGAACTCTACTGGACGAAATTTCATTCATGTGATAGTCCTATTAAATATCGCTCCTGTTTTGTAATTTATCAGATAAATCCCTTCCTCGCTTCGCGAGACGACGCTATATCGACAGTTTCAAAACCACTCGTGGTATTACCCATGAGAGTGTGTGAGGGAAGTGAGAAATCTTACACTTGAATGAAACTACACGAACGGACCATTCATTTCGACAACACAAACATCACAAACCGCACTGACATGCAGACATTCAGATTGATTTATTGATTTTTTCGTGTTTCCGGGCGCGTCAACTGCTTCGGTCATTAGTCTCGTTAGTGTAGTGCATGTTTTTCTCGGGAGATGGTGGTGATTTTCTCCTCGCTGAATGGCGAGATCCGGCACCGACCTACCGTCGGCTAGTGGGGTTTCCCCCTAACCAGGACTCTCCCACCAGCGGGGCACCTCCCCAACCGGGACAAGCTCTAAACTCCCGACCGGTCTCCCGAATATGTGGTAGTGTAGTGCATGTTAGTGGTGGTGTGTGTAACGGGAGAGGATAGGACAAGGGAGAGGAAGGACAGATCGCGCGCGGTCCGTGGCCCGTTTGGTAGGGTACTGCTCTGGCATTCACCTGGTGTTGAACTACCAATCAGAGCAGCCGGCCGCTGGAATTCTCCTTCAGAGAGCGACTGAATTCGACCTAGCTGAAAAAGCTAGTGTCGAAAATCCTGCCGCCATCAGACTCGAACCTAGGACCACCCGGTCAAAGGCGCTGCAGTGGCATCAGTTGATGCACTAAGCTACCGCTCCTGGTGCAGACATTCAGCTAAATTATTCTTAACAATGGAAAACATTTTATGAAACATATCTAGGTTTCTTTGTTACTTTATTGCATTATTTTTGGTATTTTGTGCATTATCGAAAATACCTCTGCCAGAAGTGTATTAACCCTTAGACCTGAGGATGATTCAGCTTATAAAGTTACATAAACTTGGCGTCAACCCGCTTGAAAGGCAGAAATGCCGAAGAAGAATTATTAAATGTAAAAATTGTGAACAAGTCAACAACTTGTTCACAAGCAGGATTATATATTATTGGCGAAACGCAACTGGGCCATGCAGTCTTACAGTCCAATTGTTAAAAAATCACGAATTTGAAATACACTATGGAAACTAAAAGCATATTGAATATTTTACATTTTTTCTTGGAGATGGCCAAATAATGTATCCAGGGACATTTTATCCATTTACAACGCTATTAGCAGTTATTTACATAATTTCCTTCCGGTAATTGCTCCTAGCGATTATTTCAGTGCCATCACGATGGTTAAATGTAGATCTTTTAATTATACTATAAATTAAATAAATATGTGACTTCTCATTTAATCTTGCCCATACCTTAAATTTGTCGTTTATTTTATTATTTTTCTCGACACACCTTTTCTCTTTCTTAACCAAGTCTTTCTTGAATTTTTTTTTCATTTTCACACACTCTTATCTCACCTACTCCCCCACAATTTCATGATCTTAACTATCCAAAATACAACGTTCTAAGTTTGCAATTACTTAATTATTTGAACATTTTCAGTATATCTTTACATTAATTATTATTTATCTATTTCTTAATCAGGCTGTAAAACAATGTGGTGTATGATTGGGTATTCTCGAGTCCCTACACACACATAGCAATATATGTTTGAACAAAACTTTTCATTGGCATCTAACCCCTGCAATATATATTTTTAGTTTACAAAATACCTCACGGTTAACCACCAAATTGTGTAAGCCCTCTCTTCGAAACGATTATCGACAGATCCTTCTTAAACGTGTCTCAGTTGTTTCTTTCACCATTACCCTTACATCGCATCATCGCAATTCGTCTCTTCCGCTCTCGCCCACCAGCCCCTGGCCGCCGTCCCCCCCCCTCGCTCCCGCACCAACGATGCTCTCACTCTGATCGAAAGGATCCAACGTTTCAATCGTGACGGCGCCGGATTTTCAACAAGTGCGGCATAGTTCGCTCGCATTCAGACGCCATCTGGAGGAGAATTCTGGCGACCGGCTGCTTCAATCGCCAGTATTCTTAGGTTTCCCATATCAGCACGAAGCGAATGATGCAATATTCCTAACAAACGGGTGAAGGCCCTCACGCGTTCTTTTCTTCTTCTCCCTCGTCCTATACCTTTCCCTTACAGTTACACTAACGTGCACTATACTACGGAACTACATTACTACTGAAATCTATCATGTTCTGCCTAGGTATGTTGGAGCTTGTTCCAGCTAGGGAGGTTGGAGCTTGTTCCGGCTAGGGAGGTTGGAGCTTGTTCTGGCTAGGTATGTTGGAGCTGGTTCGAGGTAGGGAGCTTGGAGTTTGTTCCGGTTAGGGAGGTAGAGCTTGTTCCGGCTAGGGAGGTTGGTGCTTGTTCCGTTTAGGAAGGTTGCAGCTTTGTCCGTTTAGGAATGTTGGAGCTTGTGCGAGCTAGGGATGTTGGAGCTTGTTCCGGCTAGGGAGGCTGGAGCTTGTTCTGGCTAGGGATGTTAGAGCTTGTTCCGGCTAGGGATGTTAGAGCTTGTTCCGGCTAGGAGAGATGGCAGGACTATTTGAAAGGGGAACTCTCCCGCAAACCGGCATGTAAGCGGACGTTGGAATTCACCATCCTACCGTGGCGTGAGGCGGCAGATCCCGTCATCTCCCGGGATAAAACATTCACTTCACTAAGGGGACAAATGTCTATAGCACTTGACGTGCACGGAAACATCAATCCAACTTCCCCGCCCCACCGCCCTGCTCCCGCAACCATGCCCCGCCCCCAATCCGCCGCCTAGCCTTCCCACCCCCGCTCCCCGCTATGCTGGCTTAAATGAAGCTCGTGAATAAAGCGGCCGCCTGCAGGATGGATATGGCAGTGTTTTGTTTATGCTCGGCCCGCGCTTCATCTCTCGCTCCGCACGAGCCAACGCCCCCCCACCCCCCACCCCCAGCCCTGCAGAGCGCGGCGCGTTGCGCGCTTCCGCCCGCGCTTCTTGCCCCGCCTTTCTTTTGTTGCGTTCTGTTTGCGCGTAATCCATTTATTTCCAAACCCGCGCACTTCATCTAGCGAGCACGTCGCGGCTTCTGAAATAGACACCAGCCGCCGAGTGTCCATCCCTTGGGCCACCCACGCAGCCTCCTCTTTCCCTTTGAACAGAGGCGCCGACTTCCACCTGCCGCTTCTATTTTCTATCGGCGCCTCAAATATTTATTCGCATTTTTTGTAGCAGCAAAATGAAGAATGACGGTGATAAAGTACTTCATGAAAAATTTAAAAAAAAAAAAAAGAGGCATGTATATCCATGAAGTGACACGCAAAAGCTGGCCGTATCTGTTGCATATTTGGGCGTTTCCACGAAGGATCGTTTTCTGAGAAATGGAATACGCCTTCTATTCGTCGGCGGGGAGTTATTCCTGGAGCGGAATTTTTCAATCCGTCGGAGAAACGCGTTCCGGGCAAGGCGACGCGTCGCTGGGCGTCGCCGGGCGTCGCCGCGGCGTTATTGAACGCCGCGCCAGATGCAAGGCCCGCGCCATTTCGGCGCTAAATAGGCCTCCGCCTGGCATGACGGCGCGGATTCCAATAAAGATTCATGTGCCGGAGGTGGCGGTGCCTTCGGGACGAGCACAGCGCGGCTCACGGCCGACGAGCGCGGCAGCTGTCTCGCAGAGCCAGCGCTTCCACGGAGATACGAATGTTTGCCACCGGTTGTTGGCGAAAGGAACTTCCAACAGCTAACGAGAACTATTTCCATCCACGAGTTTTCATTCTTGAAATGAAAAGAATCATAACATGCAAACATTAATTTGTTTGTTGATTGGTTGGTTGTTAGTGATCCACAGTGCGTCAACATCTTAGGTCATTAGCCCCGTAACTGCATGTTTTTTCTTCGTGAGGTCACCGGGATCTTCCCCCGCTGGATGGCGAGATCCGGCGCCGATCTAGCGGGCTTTCCCCCTAACCACGACTCTCCCACCAGTGGGGAACCGCCCCAGTCGGGACAAGCTCTAAGCTCCCGAAATATGTGGTAGTGTAATGCATGTTAGTGTACGTGTGTGTGTAAGAGGAGAGGATAGGACAGGACAAGGAAGAGGAAGGAAAGATCGTGCGCGGTTCGTGGTCCGTTTGGTAGGGTACTGCTCCGGCATTCGCCTGGTGTTGATCGGAGAAAACATGTAAAACTACCGATCAGAGCAGCCGGCCGCTAGAATTCTCCTCCAGAGAGCTACTAAATTCGACGTAGCTGAAAAGCTAGTGTCGAAAATCCTGTCGCTGTGAGAACTCGAACCAAGGACCGCCCGATCAGACGCGCTGCAGTGACATAGTTCGTTGAAATTCCTGGCGAAGTAGTCACTGTATCATATCCATTAACCAATGTTTTATTGGTAACGTACTGTACAAAGTGTGCACTGCAGAGATGTGTTTAAATCTGTTGACAAGACTGTATGAAAAACAAGTTTTTGCTGTCGAATCCATGCTGAAACCTAACACACAACCCTTTTTCAATATTAAGGCTTCATCAACATTTTTTCTTTGAAGTTCTTAAAATAATGGAGTGAAATAAACTGATAAAGATGTAGTCCGATTTTTACTGCAGTTATCTTTGAATTTCCTAAAATCACAAAAGTTTGAAATTCTTCAGCGTCTTCCAACAACTAAAATATCGAAGACTGGTTTTTTTCTTCAAATGAAATTTGTTCCCCACGGGTAGTTCAATTCTTTTTTTTTTTTTTTTTTGTTAGTATATTTTTCATAATTATAAGTGAGTAATTTCGAGTCAACCAAAATAAGATTATCTCAATAACGCCTCAATTTTTTTCTTAACATGTTTGTACGGATAGAACTAAACGGACTGAATTACATGGAATAAACGCCATTTTCATGATTCATTTGACAGTGAAATACTCTCGCCACATACTGCCCTTGTCACTTCGTTAGTCATGAGTTCGATGACGCAATATATTTCCATTCTACGTCTAAACGAATTAGAACTCAAAATAAGCTTATCAAAAATGCTTAAAATAAAATACCATTCTTTTGAATAGGTAGAGCAGCAGCAAAACTTTACGTTTTCCAAAACAAGCAATTTAGTTGTTTGATTTTTTTGTGACAAGTCTCGAGCCGATATGTCTTCTATATAATATGGTCGCTATTTGAAGATACATCTATATTTAAGCAACTTACATGAAAGTAAAACGAACAATTATACATTTTGTAAAATATATTTTCGTTACCATTAGCCACGAAAGAAATATCAATTACCAATATGTACACAGTAACTTATTAAAGGAGGCCGAAATCTTTGTTTGTATCTCTCCCTCATCTCCCCTTTTCTTGGTTTAGAAGCCATTAGCTTGTTTGTTCACCGAAATAACATTAGATGGTGCACATCTGTTTTCTTCTATCTTGATATAAAGGCGAGTTTCAGCATTGCACGTTAACCCTGTCATTACGCGAGAGAACAAACACAAAATACAAGAGTAAAACAACAAAGAGGAAAACAGAATGCAAGTTCGTTTGAGACATTTATGTCGTTTGCCTTCGCCGCTACGAGAAATTGCACCCTAGTTTAATGAGGACAATTTCTTGGTGTTGTGGGGAAAACGCTCCAGTAATCAAAGCCCGAGAACTGTCTAGTAGAAGCATCGGTGACGAAGTTTAGTGGGAATTGTAACATGGGAAAGTAAAAACTTTCCTAAGGGGTAGTTTAAGTTATTTAACTACATAAGGGAAAGACAATCGAGGAGATGGAATATAGAAATAAGAGAAGAAAAAGGGAAGAATAAGGAAGTAATGATAGAAATGGAACAAAGAAGCAGAAAAAGAAAGAAAGGAGAATACAGAGATTGAACATTGTTAAAGAAGCAATACTGTGATGATGAAATGTATCAGGATTCACATTTCCTGTGCTAAAAATAAATCGAGTATAGATAACCGAGTACAGCAAGAAAAATGTGAAATGTCCTAAGTTCTAATTAATTCTGAGATCAAAACGAGATAAATAGGATAAACTAAAAAGAATTTTAATGAGAGCGCAATGTAGCAACGACTGCTCTACAGTGATGACTGGAAATTAAAGAAACAGTGAAAGAAAAAACTTGTCAAGAAAGTTGCGAGATCAATAACTAAGTCTAAATTTAAGACCAAACTTAAGACCAAAACGTAAGACCAAAACGTAAGACCAAAACGTAAGACCAAAACGTAAGACCAAAACGTAAGACCAAAACGTAAGACCAAAACGTAAGACCAAAACCTAAGACCAAAACGTAAGACCAAAACATAAGACCAAAACGTAAGACCAAAACGTAAGACCAAAACGTAAGACCACAACTTAAGACCAAAACTTAAGACCAAAACTTAAGACCAAACTTAAGTCGAGAAAGCTGTGAGACCAATAACAAATCTACCGCCTGTGGAAGATTGTGTGCCCTAAGGAAATTCTGTCCACGATACCTGTGAAGACTCATCAGATCTCTGGCTGAGGGGTCTATGTAAACAGCTTTCCTTTCGTTCTACTCTGGATCTGCCCCATGTCAGCTGCAACAACAACTCCTTTGCGGACAAGGACGGGGATGTTAACCCATTAGAAGAGCACTTCAAAAATCACAAAACTCATGCAGTAAAAACAAGACGGAACGACTTTCAAAGGTAAAAGGGAACTCATTTAATTTATACCAGGGCAATTTCACGGCAAAGATAAAAGCCACCTACGAACAAACGGTCTAGGGAGGCACATAACAGATGCGTAGTTATTTACGTAACAAATACAGACAGTCTTTGGTGTACGCTTGAAATGTTGAGGGCGATTTTTAGTACGAAGTTATGGTATCTCACAAGTGTGTGCCCTTGGGGTCATTCTCCATATGCAAGGCAACAATACGACAACAAGTGTGTGCTCTTGGGGTCATTCTCCATATGCAAGGCAACAATACGACAACAAGTGTGTGCTCTTGGGGTCATTCTCAATATGCAAGGCAACAATACGACAACAAGTGTGTGCTCTTGGGATCATTCTCAATATGCAAGGCAACAATACAACAACGATAGATGTCAACAATGGATAAGTCAGGCACTTTGAAATGAGTGTACCAAAGACATTATCATACGAGAAACGTAATTTTCAGAACGAATTAATGGAAACTTACAAATTAAAACTCTTGAGATCATTCTAAATAAGAGGACAAGTAACCATGTTGATATATGTCGCTCCATTGTTATGTTTACTTTGAGGAATGGAATGTTTTGTGTTCTCATTAGTACATATGCCTCCAAAGTCTTTTTTATCCGTAGTGTAATGTGTGATGCAAAGTGTAACGCGTAACGTATATCGAATCAATTAACAGTAAACGGAGGTGTTCATGGAGTAATGTCGTCTGTAATGAATAATTGGTCGATATAACTTCTGGCAAATTGACATGAGTATAACATTGTTGCATATTTCTTTCTGAAATTAATTAAAAAATAGTCTTGGGGCTGACCGCAGAACACTATTTCTCCCTCTAAAATTAATATCGTGAGAATGTGTGACATTTATTAAGGTATCAAATTCAACTACTTCTTGAGTAAGATGATGAGTTTTAAACAGTGTTTTGTGTGCAGAAAGTGAAGTAGCGGATACAGTATCGTGCGAAGTTGCGAATCCGCAATTGAGACTGCCTAAACTGGAAGGTTGGAGCTTCGAAACTGACGGGGGAGAATTTTCGGCACTAGCTTTGGATGAGGCAGAAACAACCTGGAAGAGAATTCAAGTGTTCAATTGCTCTAGTCTAAGTGTGTGACTTTATTCTGATCATTTACAAACACCAGGGCATATACCAGGGCATAACCTTAAGGAACGCGTCACAAACTCCCGTCATTACTTTTCCCCTCGTTCTGCTTCCTTAGCTGGCAAAGAAGCAAACAGCGTCACAACAAAAATCGCGTGAGCGTAGGGTGTGATGAGTCCGTATAACAGAAGGTCGTGGGTTCAAATCTTGACAGTCAAGGAGTCTCGACACCAGTAAACCCTCTTGGTTTTCTTGCTGATATGATAATCCAAGTCGCCATCATTTCCGTATTTTCTTTGTATCAATTTCAAACTAACGATTGCAACTCCAGATTGCTTACGACTCTCCTTTCCCAAACTCATATTTATAGGCATTCTCGGAACAGTACGCTCCGACGATCGTCTTCACTTGGTCATCTACCGAAATTCTAGAAAACTCTAGATAGAACTCTACGAAAGTTACGATAAGTTTCCGACGAGAAGGGAAGAGGGCAAAGGAAGAGGTGGGGAAGAAGGAGGAGAGAAGAGTAGAAGGAGATTTGTAGATGGGGTGCGGGAGGAGAAAGAGGAACCAGCGAGAACCCTGGGAGGGCGTGGTCGCGGACCTGTCACCGCTGCGCTCTGCTTGCGTCAGCGGCTCGGGCGACGAGCAAGGAGCAGAGCACAGGGCGACAGCGGTGGGGGGCGGGGGGGCGGGTCGGAGTGGAGCGGGGTGGGTGGGGCGGAGCGGAGCGGGGTGGGGCGGGGCGGGGTGGGGCGACGAGCAAAGAGCAGAGCACGGGGTGAGAGCGGAGGGGGCGGGGCGGGACGGGTGGGGCGGGGCGGGGCGGGGCGGGGCGGGCGGGGGGCGACGAGCAAGGAGCAGAGAACAGGGCGGGGGCAGAGCGGGGCGGGGCGTGAGGGGGCGGGGGAGGAACGGGGAGGGGCGGGGCGCGAAAGGAAGGTGGCTCAAGAGCCCAGGCGACACGAACCGCGCCCGCGCTGCACCCAGTGGGCCGCAGCTACGACTTCATAACGACACGCGGCGTTCCAAGGACGCAATTCCGGAATTAAAATGCCTACCAACATTCACGACACTGACTGACAGTAAACAACGCATTGACAACAGCGCAGTGCCAGGAAAATAAGTCACACAGATTACCTAAATAATGTGTAATAATAATATAAATTGAGTTGTTCAATATGTTTCAGGTAGCGGAATTAGTGCGATATTCATTTATACGGGATATCGAGATTGCGATTGCGAGTTCTGAAGAAAGAATTCGTTAAGTATAAAAAATAAAATTGCCCATTTCCCAGCTTAAATCACCACAATAGTGTTATAACCAAAAGAAGATCATAGGTTTTCGAAGAATACGATAAATTCAAGAGGTGAAGTAAAAGATGACTTTGAATAACAAAATGTAGTGTATTTATGAGTAAAATAAAAAATAAAAACCTCACATAACATCTGAGATTTGAACAATGAATAAACAAATTAAAATGTTTAGATAGGTATATCTTCACCGGATAGTCACTTTTGTTCATCTTTTTCTTTCTTATCAGTAAGAGTGAGAAATAAATATGTGCATTCATATCCACCTGTTTTGTGGGAATTCTGATTGGATGTTGTTGACGTTCTTATAAGAAGAAATAAAAGAAGTCATCTTCGTCAACATATCAGCTTTATTAAGATAGCCGTCGAAAGCCGGCTATCTTAATAAAGCTGATATGTTGACGAAGATGACTTCTTTTATTTCTTCCACTGTTTTATTTTATTCCTTTCATATTCACAGTATAGTTGAACGAGGTTATGCATGCAGCGCATATGGCGAGAGATGGGGCAATGAGGAGATGGAGGGAAGCGGTGGAGCGAGATAGGCAGGGCACGAACTCCATAAACAGAATTCCTTTTATTTCTTGTCGAATAAACGATTACGATACATATGAACTATGATACAGGTTCATTGATTTTTTCGTATTCCCGGGCGCGTCAATAGCTTCGGTCATTAGTCCCGTAAGTGTAGTGCATGTTTTCTCGGGAGATGGCGGTGATCTTCCCCCGCTGGATGGCGAGATCCGGTGTCGACCTACCGTCAGCTAGCGGGATTTTCCCAACCAGGTCTCTTCCACCAGCGGGGCACCGCCCCAGCCGAGACAAGCTCTAAACTCCCGACCGGTCTCTCTGAATATGTGGTAGTGTAGTGCATGTTAGTGTAAGTGTGTACGTGTAAGGGGAGAGGACAAGGAAGAGGACGGCCGTTTGTTAGTACTGCTCGGGCATTCACCTGGTGTTGATCGGAGAAAAAACGAACAACTAAACCTATCAGAGCAGCCGACCGCTAGAATTTTCCTCCAGACAGCGACAGAATTCGACCTAGCTGAAAAGCTAGTGTCGAAAACCCTGCCACCGTGGAAAGTGGGAACCTAGGACCTCCCGGTCAGAGGCGCTGCAGTGATATCAGTTGATGCACTGAGCAACCGCTCTCTGATGTCCTGGCAATTTCAGCCCATTAAAAACGTCATTTTTTAAACAAGTGATCTGGATACTGTCCATGCCTTCCGCATCCTTTGGGCCCCGCCCCTTGGGCGTGTGTTGCCCCCACTGCGCGGGAGGGGGGCGGGGCGGGGCGGGAGAGGCGTCTGGCGCGCGTCCTTGCACACGCTCGGGGTGGAGTGGGGCGGAGCAGCGGGCGACAGAGGCGGCGCAGCTGTGTCAATACGACATGATATTCCAATCTCAGGGAGGCGACGCCGCGAGGCGCCGCCACTGCTCACACGCCCTTCCCCCGCCCCCTGCCCCTGCCTCTGCCTCTGCCTCTGCCCCGGCGCCGGAGCTTCTTGCGGCCCTCGCTCCCCGCCTCCCCCCCCTCCGGGGCCGCCTGCTCGCCTCCATGGGCGTCTTCCTCGCATCTAAGCACGCCCCCTCCTAGCTTTAGAATTATACTTACGTTTTATTTTTTAATTATGTTCATTATCACTTCTATTTATTATTATTTAATATTTATTATATTTTGATTAATTGATTGATTTTTCGTGTTTCCGGGCACGTGGTGCTTTGGTTATTAGTCCCGTTAGTGTAGTGTATGTTTTTTTCGCGGGAGATGGCAGTGATCTTCTCCCGCTGGATGGCGAGACCCGGCGCCGACATACCATCGGCTAGTGGGGTTTCCCCCTAACCAGGACTCTCCCACCAGCGGGGCACCGCCGCAGCCGGGACAAGCTCTACGCTCCCGACCGGTCTCTCGGAATATGTGGTACTGTAGTGCCGTGACGCGTTTGGTAAGGTACTACTACGGCTCGCCTGGTGTTCATCGGAGAAACCACAGAAAACTAGCGATCAGAGCAGCCGGCCGCTAGAATTCTCCTCCAGGCAGCGACTGAATTCGCCCTAGCTTAAAAGCTAGTGTCAAAAATCCTGCCGCCGTCAGGACATCTCGGTCAGAGCCGCTGCAGTGACATCCGTTGATGGACTGAGCTACCGCTTTCGGACTCTGATTGACCGTTGCATTCTCCGACCTGACTTTGACCGATCACCCGACCAACCGGCCGATGGGTGAAGGAGAACTTAGCTGTAAATTGATTGTTGTGCAGTCCATCTCCGCACATTACGCCCTGAAGAAGGTCGCAAAATGGCGGCCGAAAGGTCGGCACCTGTGCTTCGGACGCGGTGTCTCCCGGACAGCCAAGAACATTCTCTAAAAATATTTATTTTATCATAAAAGTACTAATAATATGGTTCCAATGATATGGATAAAACTTTACGGGTAAGGAGCAACGCAACTCTACAAATTGTTATAGAAACATGCTAGTTTCTAAAATAACAAAAACACTTACTTTTGCATTAGGAATGAAGAATTCTCCATCCTCAAGCGATTCAAAGGTTTTTACTGGATAAAAACTAGGAAAAGACTTTTGAAAATATTTCCAGTCGATAAACGCGCAGACGACTTCCATAAATATTCTTTGTGGAACTCAAAAATTTCACACAGTTCGTAACTCTTAAAAGCAGCACGTAGTTCACGGGCAGTCTTTCTAGAAAGAGGCATACAATACAGCTTTTCCAGTTGTAAAGTCCATTGACTAAGAGCTGTCGGAATTTCCTCGAAAACAGGAAGTGGAAACAGCTTTTGAAGACGCGCCAAGATGCCCCTCGCTGCAAGCAAAAGAAACGTGCGGTAGTAAATACTAAATATATCGACGTTTCCCACTCGCCTTGACTGCGTAACAAAGGAGAGCTGGTTGTTTATCAGAAGGCCTCGGCCTCATCAGTGCACTGTTTTTCGTACGCCAGCTCCTTTGTTGTGATATTTTTGTAACAAGGTCGTTTTGAAAAACATTGCTTCGTTTTCCATGAGGTATATACGATAAAATGTGTTTAAAACAAGTTGTAAGGCATAATTTGCCATTAAAGGATTTCTCAAGTCATGAAACAGAATTCACGCGATTTTGTATTCTAGTCGTGAAATATTTGTATGTAAGGAATAACATTAAGGGCAATACCTGTGAGAAATTAGTTTTTGTCTTTGATTTCTATTCAGCGGACAGCCGGTTGCCCTGTGTGTCTCTATGGTCCGCATATTCGACAATACACTAAACATCATCACATGTTCGGGTTTCTCAGTTCTGGGGTCAGCAGAACGCGACGCTCACTGTGACAACACATACATGAGAGACAAGGGACAAACAAGCATGCCCAAGGCGGGACTCGAACCCGCGACCCTTCGAATACCGAAGCGCTGAGGCGATACACGCTGGCTAAGAAGCCACCTCGGTCATCCACGGCGACGTGTGAAATGACCTAAGAAAAAATTTTGATTTGTTTAATCGACATTATTTTATTATACGTCACCTACAACAACTTTATGTATAGGTATCTAGAAACCGAATTAGTGAATAAAAATGTTCACCTCGAATACTCTCTACACTGTTCAAGGTATTGTGGGGGAATTCATGACAAACGATGGAGGACACTGGGGGACATCAACTGCATTTATTAGCCTTCTGAATATATTGAATTATTTTAAATATATTGAACTAAATGTACAGTTCTAAACGGAACACTATACATTTTTACATTAATAACAATATCTTGAAAAAACATCAACTATACTAATATGGTGGTATTTGAGGCATAATTAGTGTTTAAAAACGTATGATATCCGGCGTCATACGGAAAGCAGGTACACAGCCGTTGGTGGGTCGTCGCAAGATGGCTGCGCGGTCTCCAAACCGCAAAAAATGCAGTGCAGCGCCCCTGGCGGGCACATCCGACGAATTTCCCTTTCAAGAGACGTCTCAACGCAGCAAACCATTCGAGGTACAGAAGTTCAAGGTGCTGAGTCACACTTCATCCAAACGGATCAATTGAAGAGACAAATAAACCACCGTCATGTTATAATAATAATAATAATAATAATAATAATAATAATAATAATAATAATAATAATAATAATAATAATGTTTTTATTAATGGCGAGGCTCAGGCCATAGGGCCTGCTCTTCCACCTAACCACACCTCATTAGTATCATCGTCCATAAAAAAGATTAAAATGTCTTTGATTTTGAAACCTTCTATTTGTGTGATGTGTGGTAGGAAAGTCTTGCTAAATGTGTGCTCCAAAGTGAACATTGGCGTCGTTGCCTTTTTTGAAAATGTTGCGCGTTAACAAGAAGGGTGAGAGCATTGTCTCTGCTTTGGGAGAATTTGGTAGGCTTCCGAAAGGTAGCAAATAATACAGATTTTATCTTTTTCTGCCTCACTATGAAAACCGCGCTCTTCACAAAAAAGGGGTGTATTAAACGTAGTTACAACTTCTTCAGTAACAGAGATAAAAACACTAAATATTTTTTTACACTCGGTCGCCCTACGGCATCATTTTGACTGACATCTCTTATTCAACTATTGAATTTCTTTAAACAATGAACAGCAGGGGTATAACAGCAATGAACAGCAGGGGTTCGTGAACAATGAACAGCAGGGGTTCGTGACTTTTAAAGTACGAGTATTTATGAAGTAAATCTTTTAGGAAATATTCGTAAATTTTCAGCAAACCTGAGAAGTCTTAGTGTATCTCTGTTTTAAACGTTCAAAAAACGTTAGTTTTGTCAGGTTTGTCAGAAGGTTTGTCAAAATGATAAACCGCGATGTGATAATTTATCACAAGTTAATTTCGTATAAATTATAAGGAGGAACGATAGTATCAATTGGAGAACATAAAATAATTATGTGGCGAGAGATAAATAATGAAAATATCAGGGAATGTAGTGTTATTAATAAAGAGAAAATTAGTATAATTAGTGGCGATTAGAATATCATATGGACACGTGAGATATTTTCCTGGAAATTTAGTTAATTTATGAAAATAATCCAAGGGTCGATAGTCAAGGAATAACTAAATAGAATGCTTGGGCGGTATTAGCCATTTATAAATGAGACTGCGATTGATTGATTGATTGATTTTTTTGTGTTTCCAGGCACGTCAACTGCTTGGATCATTGATCCCGCAAGTGTGGTGCAGGTTTTTCGCGGGAGACAGATGATATTCCCCCGCTGGATGGGAAGATCCGGCGCCGACCTACCGTCGTCTAGTAGGGGTGACCCTAACCAGGACTTTTCCAATCCGTTTTGCTTTCAATTGGTTTTTCGGCATCAAGAACCTACAAAACAGTGATTCTGGCTACACCACTAGTTACTGGATTTTTTCTTAATTTAGCAACTGTATTTATCCACTTTTTCGTTATCAGGGCCCGGCAAAGAATTTTTTCTTCCGAAAATCCACCGTTATTTCGCGCAGCATTACATTACTTTCTCTATCCTACGTATATTACTCCGTATATATGTACGTATACGAGGAAGTAAAAACTGAAGTTAGTCCAATATATTTATACCAAAAATTGCTATCCAACACTTAACTTCAACTGATGAGCTCCTGTGTCCTGTATCATTTAGTGAAAGTTCCAGCTCAATATCTCAAACCGTTTGAAGAATATTCGATGTGGACTTCTTTTATTGAATTGCCTTAAGCCTTAATTAAGCATACATCAGGTAATATTTCCATTGCCTTGAATACATTAATAAAAAAGGAGTCCGAATTCGGATGAAGTAGGTTAAAGTGGAATTTTTGTAATTATTTTCAACCCATTCTCATTTTTATTCGTGAGTAGTCGCAACAAAAAATAGAAAAAAACTTACAAAGCAAAAAAAGTGTGTCTAAAAATTTATAATACTCACTATAATTATTTATGTGATTTGTATATTATTTTGACATTGCTCTTGCGAAATTTCATTCATAAATTTTCAAAAAAGGTTTATATTTACATATGTATATCACAAATAAACTTCGAGTATTGTATGTGGTATATTTCAACACTTAATCTTATTTGACTGTTTCTTAGAGAAACTACATTCAGAAAACCGAAACAAAATTAACCTCCACCGCTTCACTATCAATCCGCCAACACGGCGCAGAATTCATTATTGGACGATCGTCATATGCTGCGGAGCGTTCCCGCTGATGGGTGGCCGGGCCGAGGCATTCATCACCCGACTCGTTAGTATATGGTCGGCGAGCGTGGCGTGAAGCGAAGTAAAGTTATGAATCCGCGGGGTCGTTTGTCACGCGACAAAGTGGGAACAGGCGCCGCGGCGCGAGGCGGCGATTGGTGCAAATTCCGTGGCCCCTTGCTGCGGCACGCGCCGCCGCCGCCGCGACGCCCGAGACGTGGTCGCGGGAGAGGTGGCTCAGCACATCAACTGATGTCACTGCAGCGTCTCTGACCGGGAGGTTCTAGGTTCCCACTCCCCACGGCGGCAGGATTTTCGATACTAGCTTTTCAGCTAGGTCGAATTCAGTCGCTGTCTGGAGGAGAATTCAAGCGGCCGGTTGCTCTGATCGGTAGTTTTACCTGGTTTCTCCCATCAACACCAGGCGAATGCCGGAGCAGTACCCTACCAAATGGGCCACGGACCGCGCGCGATCTGTCCTTCTTCTTCCTTGTCCTATCCTCTCCCCTTACACACAATTACACTAACATGCACTACACTAGCACATATTCCGGGAGACTGGTCAGGAGCTTAGGACTTGTCACGGCTGGGGCGCTGCCCCCCTGGTGGGAGAGTCCTGGTTAGGGGGAAGCCCCACTAGCCGACGGTAGGTCGGCGCCGGATCTCGCCTTCCAGCGGGGAAATCATCACTGCCATCTCCCGAAAAAACTGAACTACACTTACGGGAATAATGACGAAAGCTGTTGACGCGCGCGGAAACATGACAAATCAATTAATCTGAATGAATTCTAAGGATACTCACGAGAAAATTTTCATGTCCAGTTTTCTTGGTTTGAATATTTCTGTGTGACAATCATGAATTAAGGTATATGTGTATTAATTGCATTCCAGACAAAATTAATTGAATGTCTTCACAGAAGGGACATGGTATTTTCCAGGAGACGATTCCGGGCATCCCCCCATTTCATCCTGAATATGTAGAATAAATATCCGCGTGCACTTGGAGGAGGTTGGCAGAAACAAGACCAGCCACACAGGATGAAGAGTAGCGAAACGTGCCGACTCGCATCGCACGAAGGACTTCTGTAGAAATAGCCCAGTTCTTATTGTAGCGTCATGCACAAACGCAATTGTAACGAACGGCCGCGTGGCATAGGCGACGCTAAGGCACCACGCGTCAGCCTTGCCACATGATGACGTCGGCGGAAACCAAGGAGGCAGCGTGGGGAAGGGCGAGCGTCAGCCCTGGCGAGCGGCGGAACGCTCTCTTGGTTACTGGACGCGGTGCATGGCACGGATCGGACTGTCTGGGGTGGTGCGGACCGCGACAGCAAGGGCCGGCAATAAAAGTTGCTGTACAGAGGCTGACCTGATGATGAGTCGTAGGTGGGCTATGGCGCTTCACGCCATCTAATGCTTGAGATTAGTGCAGCGGTAGTCACGGAAATTACCCGTGTAGGGATATTAGTAATTACGTTATTTTGTACTAAGGTGGTGGTCTGTTAATAAACCTCTAAATTACTAAACCCACACTCGTCTGTGTTATTATGGCAAATGCATGACGCCACATTATACAGACGCACTGTAGAATTCGCTAAAGAAAGAGGACGATATTACATAATTTATAGGAAACCATCGTGTTTACAAAATCTTGGTTTATCGCACGTGATACACAAATTGTTCGAAGTGAGTGACAGAGAGCGAGGTTTTACACACACACACACACACACACACACACACGCGTAGACATCAGCTGTGCCTTCATTTTCTGATTGTTGTGGAATTTATTAATTCACGATTATACATTTTGTAGCATTCGTTTAACCGAGAAAACGACTTTCATTGAACAATTGATTATTGCCCAGAAAACATGCCAAAGTCGAAACTACTAACCACATTCCTCAAAATGTATCCGACTTCTTCCGCCAACTGAGATCAGTACTTATGAGCGCAAATTGCCGAATCCAGGCGCAAAATTACGCAATGCGAATATTGCGATAATAATAATCCCTTAAGAGCACTATTTCTGGAGAGGAAATTACCTCCTGGTCCTGAATCATACAAATTTACGACGAAAACAATGCAAGGGCGCAGATTACATTAAGGGAACCGCAGGCATACGTGCAACCAGCAACACGTTACCATCTCACTGACACGATGCGTTGGAGGCCCTAGCAACCAAGTGTTTGTGTCCTTGTGCGAGCTCTGTTTCTTATGCTGTGCTCTATAAGATTACATCTGTTGGGACGGGGCTTTTTACCCCGACTTTTTAATGAGGGTTATCTGAAACGTTGAAATTAAGATGCCATAACGGAGCTTTTTCACTCATAATACAATGATTAGTAAAGAAAGGAATGTTCACATAGATCATCTAGTACTTATTAACAACTGGATGCTCTGAACCAATGTATTGGGCAGCGATCGATCCATGAAAGTTCATGGTTTCCAATAAAAGCGAAAGACAGGTGCATCAGCAGGCGAAGATAATAAAAATCATCGATTTAGTTGAAAGCCAGTTTAATCTACTTTCAACTGTTTGATCGTACAGAAAATATATAGCGAATGAATGAATATTTAATTCATTTAAATAATTGATAAAATTTATTTTCCAACCAATAAAATGTTAATTCCACTTACATAATTAATAATATTCACAATGCATTTTATTCGATTTAATACTTTTTGTTCTGTTTCACCTTAAATATGAAATACGTTTTTTAATGTGATTGTAGCATGATAGCCATTTAATTAGATTCATGAATCTACTATTCATCCAAAACTGCCAAATCCATTCCTCGTTTTCTAGCTGATAATACAGGCTTCCTTGGTTCGTCAATAGAGAGAGCAGGCTGACGTATCACGTTGACAGATTGAGCATTAGGTCAAACGGTGTGTTCCCTGCGGTGTCTTTCAAGATGTTACCTTCAGTTCTGCACGGTCGTTGATCACAGTTGTGGATAGGCCGACAAAACGTTTATATCCTAGAACAGATAAAGTGACGAATTGCGGTTTTGAGACGTAATGAGAGGGGGGATCAGATTTTAGAGAAGTAAATGGCGAATTTGTTAAGTTTATCATGAAATATAGTTTCGATTTTTAGATCGATACCCTCTTCGACAATGACATAAGCTAATTAATTACTTTTGAAGAAAAAAATCGGCAGTCAATGCAGTACAAGCCTTTCAATTTTCTGCAAGGAAGCTAAGAGATTCAAGCTGTGATATTTGAAATAAGGAACAAATACGAGAGAGTAAATTGTATCTGTATTACTAATTCCACATGAGCGCAGACATTGAGAAAAAACTAAGAAGCGTACGGTCATGGGATAGATGTCGAAGGTTTCGTTACATATACAGCATCTTCACAAAAATCCAAATACAATGAAACATTCGAATTTCACAAAAATGCAAATATTTGATTATGTGATTATGCCGTTTCTCATTCTGCGCGCAGCCAATGAATTCTCATGCTCTGTGCGTTGCATCGCTGCTAGCGACATTGTTCACGTCATGCGACAGCAAATATCGGAAGAAGGTGCTGCCTATTTTAAATATTTGCTATTCACGTGTTGCAATATAGAACTGCAGCTTGTTTTATATTATTGGTCTACAGAGATTTGTGGTACTGTATAAATACTATCCTGTGTTATTGCAATATTAGAAAAAACTGTATTGATACAATATTTCAATTTATTGCAGTGTTCTACGAGGGCATTTTATTTTTAGTTTATGACCGATGTGAGCAGGGCTATGTATCGAGATACAACGGAAAACTACCGATTAGAACAGCCGCCCGCTAGAATTCTTCTTGAGACACCTGCCAAATTCGACCTAACTATGTAGTAGTGTCAAAAAGTCTGCCCTCATCGTAACCCGAACCCAAGGACATTGCGGTTCGTGACATCAGGCTGATCGTGGCATCATTGCCCGTGGCCCAAATCTATCTACGCCTGTTGGAGGACACTGTCAGTTACATACTAATTCTATTAGGTAATATTTGAATGGTAGGATTATTACAATAATTCATAGCCGCACTCGTTAGGCAAAAACAAGAGATTTTTCAGGAGAGGGATTTCCGCAGCGGCGGACCGGGAGCGGTAGCTCAGGGCATCAACTGATGTCACCGCAGCGCCTCTGACCGGGAGGTCCTAGGTGCGAGTCCCAAACGACGCAAGATTTTCGGCACTACCTTTACAGCTGGGTCGAATTCAGTCGCTGTCTGGAGGAGAATTCTAGCGGCCGGCTGCTGTGATATGTAGTTTTCTGTGGTTTCTCCGATTAATACCAGGTGAATCCCCGAGCAGTACCCTATCAAACGGGCCACGTACCGCGGGCGATCTGTCCTTACTCTCTTCCTTGTCCTATCCTCTCCCCTTACACACACATACTTACACTAACATGCACTACACTACCTCATATTCCGGGAGACCGGCCGGGCGCTTAGAGCTTGTGCCGGCTGTGGCGGTGTCCCGCTGGTGAGAGAGTCCAGGTTAGGGAAAAAACCCACTAATCGACGGAAGGTCGGCGCCGGATCTCGCCATCTAGCGGGGAAAAATCATCGCTGTCCTCCGAGAAAAAAACCTGCACTATACTACCTCATATTCCGGGAGATCGGTCGGGAGCTTAGAGCTTGTCCCAGCTGGGACGGTGCGCCACTGGTGGGAGAGTCCTGGTTAGAGGGAAACCCCACTAGCCGACGGTAGGTCGGCGCCGGATCTCGCCATCCAACGGGGGAAGATCACAGCAATCTCCCAAAACAACATACACTACACTTACGGGACTAATGACCTAAAATGTTTCCGCGCCCGGAATCACTAATCAACCAACTAATCGGCAGCGATGGCGCGCGCAGTGAAGGGATAAAGCGTGGTCGGTCGCCAGCGCTCGGCCAAAGGCCACCAACTGCAGAGAGCGGTCAAGAGCCCACTGCCGTGGACAGATAGCCTGTCGCCGCTCCGGCGGTGGCTTTCCACGGAGGGCAGAGCGCAAATCCCCGGGTCGCGTCACTGGTTCAGGCGCTTGCAGCAGCAACCGCGTCGATAGATACAAGAAGCCAGATTAAAAATACCACGATGGAAAATGATCTTGTCTATTAAAGCAAATCACACTTGAAAAGAAAAAAACAGAATTTGTTATTATGTCTTCGGTGAACTAGAGACCCCGTGATTTGGCTCCTTCTACCCCAAATTTCAGACCTGAAATGTAGTCCAAATGTGCAGCCCCGGATCTGCGAGTCGTCTCTGTAGCGTCCGCCGCCTGCCTCCGCTCTGCGGCTTCCTTTCCCTCCCGCCTCCCAAACCCTTTGCTCGGTGTGGCGGGCGGTGAAAACGAGGCTTCTTTCATCGCTGTCGCTTTCTGGGCGCGCTGCCATCGATCGGCGGCTTCGCGTTGCGCCGTGCGGCGCGCCACCAGCGTCCCCGCCCTGTGTCCCCGCCCCGCCCCGCCACGCCACGCCCACTGACGATATCGCGTTCACCCTCGCTCCGGCCCCGACACACGTATAGAACGTTCCTTTCTCGCGACGCACAGCCACGCCGCACTTTGCCTCGTCACCATGCCCCCCGCCCCGCCCCGCCCTGCCGCGCCCACGAGCGAAACCGCACTCGTTCCCATCCATCCGTTGATTGATTGATTTTTTTCGTGTTTCCCGGCAGGTCAACTGCTTTGATCATTAGTACCGTTAGTGTAGTGTATGTTCTTTCTCGGGAGATGGCGGTGATCTTCACCCGCTGGATGGCGAGATCCGGCGCCGACCTGCCGTCAGCTAGTGCGGTTTCCCCTAACCAGAACTCTCCCACCAGCGGGGCACCGCCCCAGCCGGGACAACCTCTAAGCTACCGAGCGGTCTCCCGGAATATACGGTAGTGTAGTGCATGTTAGTGTAAGTGTGTGTGTAAGGGGGAGGATAGGACAAGGAGGCGCGTTTCGTAGGGTACTGCTCTGCCATTCGTCTGATGTTGATCGGAGAAACCAAGGAAAACTACCGATCAGAGCATCCGGTCGCTAGAATTCCCAGACGGCGACTGAATTCGACCTAGCTGATTAGCTAGAGTCGAAAATCCTGCCGCCGTCGGGACTCCCCATCCTTGCGTACCTCGTCCGACACGTCCCCGCCGAGACACGACACGACACCCTCGTCTTTACCCCGCTATCCCACTGAGCACTGTTTGAAGCGGCCACACCCACGCCCCATCGAGCCGCTCCCACAGCGATTCCATCGCGTCTCGGTGGCCAACGCACTCCGCTTCCCACCGCCACATCCCGCCTTTAGGGTCTTCACGCGTCGCTCCAGGGCGTCTTCCCTCTTTCTTGGAATTCGCTGCCACCGCCCCTTCCTGCTTCACACCCTCTGCCAGCCCCGCGCCCACCGACCACCAGTTGGCTTCAGGTGCACGACGGGAATCCAGCGGAAAGGCACGCTGGGTACACTAATTCCAAGAAACACCGCCAGTTTAGAAGTTACTTGCTCATTGCGTCTCATTTTAAACGAAATGTACGTATAACAGAATTCCGCGCGGTCCCGAGATTATATCTTAAAAATGAGCAACTGAAACAAGATGTTAACATTTTTTTCATATTATTAGGTTCAACGATACGCTGTCAGAAAACATATTATTCTAAGAAGAACACAAATTAAAAATCTACTCTCCCTGTAAAAAGTTGTGTAATTGCAAGTACATCAGGATTCAAATCTGTGGCCGCGGCGCGCGCTAGGGTCTCACAATGTTCGATGTGAGGGAAAAGCTACATAGGCTGAGTTGTAAAGGCACAGTCAGATTGAACTAAATTGACTGTCACATAGTACAAAAACCCTGAACTAATATGAAGAAACACGGAGCGGTAGCTCAGTGCATCAACTGATGTCACTGCAGCGCCTCTGACCGGGAGGTCCTAGGTTACACTCCCACGGCGGCAGGATTTTCGACTCTAGCTCTTCAGCTAGGTCGAATTCAGTCGCTGTCTAGAGGAGAATTCCAGCGGTCGGCTGCTCTGATCGCTAGTTTTCCGTGGTTTCTCCGATCAACACCAGGCGAATGCCGGAGCAGTACCCTACCAATCGGGCCACGAACCACTTGCGATCTTTCCTTTCTCTTCCTTGTCCTATCTTCTCCCCTTACACTAACATGCACTATACTACCACACATTCCGGGAGACCGGTCTGGAGCTTAGAGCTTGTCCCGGCTGGGGTGGTGCCCCGCTGGTGGGAGAGTCCTGGTGAGGGGGAAACCCCATAGCCGACGGTAGGCCGGCGCCGGATATCGACATCCAGCGGCGGAAGATACTGCCATGTCCCGAGGAAAAACGTGTACTACACTTACGGGACTAATTACCAACGCAGTTGACGCACACGGAAACACGAAAAAATCAATCAATCAATCAATATGCGGACGCATCTAGTATGACAAAATTATGTTGAAGCAAATGAGACATAAAAAATCGGCCAAGAAGGGAGGAGAGCGCCCCCTTGCCCTCCCGAGGCTGAGCGCGCGCACGCGGGATGTCTGAGAACGCAGTGGCCTCGTCTGCCACACACACGCTGTGGGATTCCGAGTGCGCAGTGCCTCTAAACGACTACTGCAAGTATCAGAGAAACCTAATAGAAAACTTCTTAGAGCGTGACAACCAGTGGCGACAAACGCAAATAGCACAAATGTTTTCTGGCCGTCACTTCAGGATCTCCCTGAAACGGCAACGCGATTACAACCTGTTCGCAAATAGTTAAGGAAACCAAATCGCAAATAGTGAAGGAAAGTTTGAAATTAAAAAATACTTAAATCAAGTATGAAAGGAATTGTAATTGCATTTTCTTATACAATTAATTAGTAATGTGTGTTTTGATTAATGTGGTCAATTTGCACTAATTACCCTTATTCTTTAACATAAAGAAGTCTATTAATATTATTGATAGATGCGATTACACACTTTCTCTATTTTTCAGCTTTATATTGCTTTTTGTTCCAGATTTTAAATGAAATTTTGCCAACATGTTTTCTCGTAAACAAAAATAATAGTGAAATATTTAAGACAAAGAAGATTACAGCATTGAATAATGCTTAACTATGATATTAATGAGCTTTTTATCAAATTTATATTATTAAGTGTATACTGTTTTCTAAATGGGATTTTAATGGTATTGTAACTTAAGTACAATTTTACCAGTAGTTAGTGGTAAAACGTTCAAAATAATTCTAAAATATGACAGTGCATTATGTACTTATGACTACAGTGACATTTTATTCTTATGGGAGTATTATTTGAAGGGGTAACAAAGCATTTCCAATGGGTAATACTTCGAAAATAAGATAGTGTTGTTGACCGTGATTAGTTGTTTTTCAAGTTTTTGAGAACTGATATCTCTGCAATGTCTTCAAGGTGTGTAATTACATCAGCCAGCAACCGTTTCTTCGCTGGCTGAGTCGCACGACTGAGTTGCCACCGCCGTGTCTGCTCCGCCTCACTGGCAACTCTGTTGCGCATTAGGCTTCGCGACTTCATCCAAGCCGCCTTTAGGCTGCTCCATAACTCTTGATAACTTGTTAGTACCACCCCGACTGGCTTCGCGTTTCCATCAGCGCCATTCACGGCTTCTTGTCAGCTTTATCGTTTCATTCTCTTTCTACGCCTTTCGCCATGAACTCTGCTTTGCAGCTGATTTTCCGAAAGGGTGGAGTTGTCTTAAACTTCTCTCTCCGCACTGAGATAAGCTACTTCTATATTTCTTTTCGTTTCCTTTTCTTTCAATTTCGCCACAACCTGTTCCTTCATTTTTAACACTGCCAGAATTCACACTTTTCTCCCGTTTTCACGTCTCATCTTTTCGTGCGTTCTCTGGAACTTTCGCGAACGCATCTGTTTCCCTCCATCCCTGCCAGCGTAACTCGCCGGTCCGTACCTCGCGTCAAGTCCTTCCGAAGTCGGTCTCTGATTTTCTCCCTCCCAGAGGTCCCAATTCGGCCCCAAGTTGTCCTTTTCAACTGCGGCGCCGACGTCGCCACCTCGCCCCAGGCGGGGGCGTGTCTCCCCTGCACTTTCTCCCTTGTCAGGGGAATCGGCGGCCCCCTCCCCAGGTTTGTGCCGTCAGGGAAAGGGTTCGCCTGCAGGCGCTACGTGCGAGGAAGGAACAGAACTTTTCCTTTGTGCCCGCACACACAAGTCATTCCAAAGAATGATTTCGTCTTTGTGTCCTGAAACGTGTTTATTAACTGCTTGTTTATTTTTGCGTATTAACTCCTCCGGTGTCAAACTGCTCCATTTGGCCCTCTGATGTACACTTCCCCCTCCGGCCTCCCGCTGGGACGGTTCCTCTCCGTCAAACGGAAGAGCAGCCTTTACCGGCTGGTCCTCGCTACATATTCAGAAATTGTCCTTGAACTTATTTTCATTCTTTCACCGTATATTGTAAAACAAAGTGCTCCATATGATGCCTATTAGTATAATGACATTTAGTTATATTTTTGTACAGGTATGTGGCGCTAACATAGATATTAAACCTAAACTCATACTAACCTTACTAACTACTATTTTCATTATACGCTATTTGTTTATATTATTTAAACATTATTGTTCTTAAAATCTAAACTTACATACCGGGACTTACATACTTACAGACTAAACTTCCATTAGGCGCTGCTTATTTACAATAGACCATTTGGGGTGAATACCAGAATACGAAAGATTAGAACGCGGTAGAATGTAGGTATTTTAATGGATAAAAGGCCTTCGGCCTAGCCACTTAGCATCACAATCTCTAATTTGTATGTAATAATTACCTATTAAATAAATAAAATAATAATATTTACCGCCAGGTGCACGCGTCCGGTTGTTCCATCACAGGCGCAATGGGTGGCGTATCTGTGGCGCACTCCCGACGATCTGTAACTACAGGGCTGCGGACAAGGCCGACCGCTGTCGTATGCCAAGCCTGCCATCGGGAGCGGTAGCTCAGTGCATCAACTGATGTCATTGGCGCGCCTCTGACCAGGAGGTCCTAGGTTCCCACTCCTCACGGCGGCAGGATTTTCGACACTAGATTTCCAGCTACGTGGAATTCAGTCTCTGTCTGCAGGAGAATTCTAGCGGCTCTCTGCTCTGATCGGTAGTTTTCCGTGGTTTCTTCGATCAACACTAGGCGAATGCCGAAGCAGTACCCTAACAAACGGGCCACAGACCGCGCGCGATCTGTCCTCTTCCTTGTCCTATCCTCTCCCTTTACATACACTTACACTAATATGCACTACACTACCACACATTCCGGGAGACCGGTCGGGCTTAGAGCTTGTCCCGGCTGGGGCGGTGCCCCACTGGTGGGAGAGTCCTGGTTAGGGGGAAACCTCCCGGTAGGTCGGCGCCGGATCTCCCCATCCAGCGGGGGAACATCACCGCTACCTCCCGAGATAAAACATGCTCTACACTAACGGGACTAATGACCAAAGCAGTTGACGCGCCCGGAAACACGAAGAATCAATCAATCAATCAAGCCAAGCCTGTTTGGGGTGCTGGATTGGACCTCATACGGAAATAAGTGGTCTCTGGCGAAGTGATTGTAGTAGCACGTGGCGCTACCCCACATTGCCTCGGCGACGATGCGTTCACGCAATTTCTATAGTTTGTTGGCGGAGGAAAATATCTTTAGACCAGCGTCGGGACACTCGTACAATCATCAGAGGCCCGTCCCACAGCACGAGGTATTCTACCGCCCGATAGTGCTGTACAAACAGTTTTCCTTGTACGAAATAATATCTTTGTACCTTCTTCTCACCCACCGAGGCGATTTTTCCTGCGTGAGATACCGCGATCGCTGCGTCAATGACGTTCGCTGGGCAGCGACCATCGTCTTCAGCACCACAAGCTCCGGTCTATTCGCGTGCTGTGCGACCTGGTTCTCGTACAACACACTCCATTCAGGACATTGTACAGCAGGCTCTAACCAGCATCCGCGGCGTCGGGAGCGTGCTGTAGAACGTAATTATGACACCGCATCCATGTAGCGGGATGAGAGCGGCTCGTCGGTGCGACGTGCGCTATGGTTTCCACAGCGGGGACGACCGAGTTGAGATGTTCGCACTTGCGGCGGCAAAGCTTGTACTCACTATTACGCTGGTGGTTTAGTAGCTACACACTGTTACAAACTCGTGTACCGGCGGGCGCAGTGGGCACCGGACCGGAGGAAATGGGAAGAATTGCTCCCTTGTCCCTCCAGAGTCGAAGCAAATGTTCCTTGGCGCAATGAACGCCACGTCCGCCCGTACCTCGCTTGACATAGTACCCGTAGGCAACGCATGAGCTGCGCCTGGGATTTGGTGGATATTAGATCTTCTTCTAGGAAGTCGACGCCCGCAAACATACCACCCCCGGTGACCCTTGGGGCGGTACCTCTTGGTCAAGCGGAATGGTCAGGCAGAAGAGCAGCTCTGATCGGCTGGTCTTCGCTACAGGCAAATTGCATATTCAGACATTATTATTATTGTTATTTATTATTGCTATTAATATTATATTATTGTTACTAGTGAGAACCCGTCAAAATGTGACGGTGAGATCTGAGATAAATGTAAAATACTGTGTCCAGACTAATGTTAACAATATGTTGTGTTGTTTGGATCTTCAGGGTATAACGAAGATATTTGTGATGGGAGTTTCCAAAATTTTGAACATGTATACCCAGCACCAGGGAGGCAATGCAATATCGGCACCAAATGGCACAAAAGAAAGAGCACTATTATACTGATGAATATTATTTCTAAAGTTTTTTGATGTGTCATCATCTATTAACTACTTTGATTTCTTCTGGCATATTGCTCGAAGGTAAACTTATTTTCCCGTTTAAGCAACACAGAATAAATTCCTTTGCAGAATTTCTCTCACATGGGAAGTGCAAAGCAGAACAAAACTGGCATTTCATAGATAACGACCCAACAGAGAACAAAATGACCTCACTAACACGACTTCTACGCCGACTATCTCTTCCCCTGCGTTCAGTTAATGTACGTTTGCGTCTTTTGGGGCGCGTGGGCAACGATTCGGAATTCGACATAACCTGTGAACAACTTCACTACTTAAGTACACCGGAGCAAAAACCCACTGTCCGGAATGTTCTCAAAATACAATCTGCCAAAAGCAAAACACATGAAACTATCAACGCCACAATTATTACACTGAAACAAAACCTTGACGAATTGTAAACAAATCTCAACAATCAAAACAAAACATCAAGCAGCGCCACCATGAAGCAGCTTTGGAAGAAAACAATTGACTATTGATAAGCGTACTATTAAAGAATGATTTAATTAATTAATTTACACCGTAAATGTTGGTGAATCAACACTAACAATATCTGATAACACATCTAGAGATCACGTTCTTTCATTTAAAGGAAACAATACTACAATAGGTTCAGTAAAAGCTCTAAACGAAGCCATGGCAGAATACCTTATTTTTTTAAATATATAGATTATCGTTATTTATATGATATTATTATTAATATTATATTATTATTGTTATTATTTAGTACTAATACTAGTAGTAGTACTATTATTACTGGTAGTACATGTTTTCGATGGGAGAAAGACAGATATGATGAAAGCCAGAAACTAAATGTGAAACTGACAGTGCAAAATTTCCTTAAAATAATAGTAACAAATGAGGATAATTCAATGGTGCATGCAAGAACCTGATGTTTCATTTTTGAAATAAATGCGTTTTTGCCATTCAAAAACCTAACATAAGTTTCTCTATTTTCTCACAAAAACTCAAAGCTCTAGGTAAATGTTTCACTAGATAAAAATGTCATTGGGCAGTAACAAAGCTTTTGCCTTCATCCGTGCAAGAACCTGATATGTATTATTCTTCTCACAGCGAGTTCTAGGTTAAAGGTTGGTGAAGTGCATTGTGTACATTTGTGTTAATGGGTGATAGAGATGCAAAGAAGAAGTTATTTGAAGATTCAATTGGAAATATTACTGGTAAGTTACCAGTTTATTACTATTCATTTTCAACAATTCATCCAGAAACATACCAAATCTTCAGAAAAAGTGTTTGTCGTATGAATTGCACGTGATCAATTTTGTATGAACAAAGTGAAGATTAAATTCCATGACAAACTTGCGACAAATATCAAGAATGTATATGACGAAGAAAAAGAAAAACAAAGAAAAAGAACTGCATTTACGAATCACCTCAAACTATGATTTTCTAGCTTTTCAGAATGGCTCAAATACATGGACAATAATATGCAGGTTTGATATGCAGCAAGCACTCTCAAAACATATGCATCATGCTCTCATGCATGCTAAAGTGGTTTTCTACTCCAGGCAACTGTGGACGAACCTGGGAGAACATGACGCTAATGAATGTTCAAAGCAAGTCTTGGCCGAGGACTTCGCTAGTAGGGGATCACAAGAAATAGAAAATTGATCTATTTTCATAACAAGTCTGATTTTCTAGCAGAAAAAAGTGAAAGTCTGGTCTGTTTCTTATGGTGGTTATAACAAGAATAAAAATATTATATCTTTGTAATACTACATAGTAAATGATCTACGTCTCCTTGATGAAATGAAGCATAAATTCCCTCTTCCAGGACACACCTTTCTTCATTGCGACAGATTTTGGGATTATTGAGAAGAAAAAGAGGTCCACACTGCCAGGTTACTCTTCAGAGCAGTGAGTAAACATTATCAAAGAAGCGAAACGAAACATTCTCATGTAACAAAAATGAAGAGACCGAGAGGTGATTTCCCCTCACTCGTATTGTCTCGTCCCTAGTCTTCCGCAAAACAAGTATTAAAGAAAATAGTGCAAATTCAGAAAACTTTGAAAACTGGAATAAGGAAAGACAAACCATTTTCCGTTTTCATTGCTTACTCGTCCAATACTTTAGCTGACTGGCAAGAAGTCAACATCTCCAAGCGGAGTAAAATGAATACTCAAAGTTATCTGCCTTTTTCTCTGCCAAGAAAAGAAGCGCTCAGCAGCATAAATGCAAGATTTGAGAAAGCGATTATCGTACATCCCATGTGAGTTTTGGGTGAACTATGAAAGCATCCCAACTGTATCACAGAGCTCCATAAAGTTGCGATTTCAAGAATAACAGCATTATGATAAGGATTTAGAAGAATACAGTGAATTTGAGGAACCAGATAATGAAGAATATCAGGATTCAGCTTAATGAATTGTAATATATCAGGTTCTTGCAATCAAGTCACTTGTATGACACTAATGTCAAACTTTATAAAAATAGCTGTGTACACCATATTTCTAAAAGCAAACTAATGATGATTTGCAGGCGTAATTCTGTAACATTTTACCACATAATAAAAATAAATTGTAATTCAAAATCTTCACATCACACAGAACTTAACATCTCAGAATCTCAGAACTTTAAAAATGAGTTTTTGAGTTGGTGGAAATCCAACTCTTGCTAAGAGCGGTGTCATTAAAAGATATTTCTCCTAAAAAATAGTAATACAAGTATAACTACTAGTACTACTACTAGTATTAGTAGTAGTGGTAGTTGTAGTAGTAGTAGTAGTGGTAGTCGTAGTAGTAGTCGTAGTAGTAGTAGTCGTAGTAGTAGTAGTCGTAGTAGCAGTAGAGTAGCAGTAGCCGCAGTAGTGCTAGTAGCAGTAGTAGTACCAGTTGCAACCGTAGTAGTAGCAGTAGTCCTAGCAGCAGTATCAGGGGCAGTAGCAGCAATAGTAGCAGTTGTTTCAGTAGTAGCCGCAGTGCAGCAATGGCAGCAGCAGTCAGCAGTAGCAGTCTGCAGCAGCAGCAGCAGCAGCAGTGCAGCTGCAGCAGCAGCAGCAGTCGCAGTGGCAGTCGCAGTAGCAGGCCGCAGTAGCAGTGAAGCCAGCAGCAGCAGCAGCAGCAGCAGCAGCAGCAGTAGTGGTAGTCGTAGTAGTAGTAGTCGTAGTAAGTAGTAGTAGTGGTAGTAGTAGTAGTAGTAGTAGTCGTAGTAGTAGTAGTAGTAGTAGAAGTAGTAGTAGTAGTAGTAGTAGTAGTAGTAGTAGTAGTAGTAACAGTAGTTGTCGAAGAAGTAGTAGTAATAGTAGTCATAGCAGGTGGCAGTGGCAGCAGTAGTAGTAGAGTAGTTATTATCATTATATATAATAATGATAATAACTGTCATAACAAACATAACTGTCATTTTACTATTTGGATTATTCCCTTGTAAACCAATTTTTATTTTTAAGTTATCGTTGTATCCCGCAACCACTAATTAAAGATAAATCTTTCGTTAATCTCTCCCGCTTTATTGTCTTAGAAGTTATTTGTGATTTTTTCAGAAGTGCCGGTAACGTGTGTTGCAGAAAATTTCTATGCACATTACCAATTAATGTTGTTTCAAAGACGTACGGGCCAACAATGAAATAGCCAAGAATTCTGCTCCACATGTTCACGAGCCTCTGTCTGATATTCGACCACCCTTATTCACACCGGATTTGCCCTGATCTAGAAATACATTCTGTGAAGTATTTAGTGTTTGAAGTTTGATGTGTAACCGGGAGGTCGTAGGTTCGAGTCCTGACGGCGGCAGGATTTTCGACACTAGCTTTTCAGCTAGGTCGAATTCAGTCGCTGTCGACAGGAGAATTCTAGTGGCCGGCTGTTCTGATCGGTAGTTTTCTGTGGTTTCTCCGATCAACACCAGGCGAATGCCGGAGCAGTACCATCCCAAACGGGCCACGGACCGCGAGCGATCTGTCCTTCCTCTTCCCTGTCCTATCCTCTCCCTCTTACATACACACTTACACTAACATGCACTACACTACCACATATTCCGGGAGACCGGTCGGGAGCTCAGAGCTTGTCCCGACTGGGACGGTGCCCTGCTGGTGGGAGAGTCCTGGTTAGGGGGAAACCCCACTAGCCGACGGTAGGTTTGCCGGATCTCGCCATCCAGCGGGAGAAGATTGCCGCCATCTCCCGAGAAAACATGCACTACACTAACGGGACTAATGACCGAAGCAGTTGACACGCCCGAAAACACGCAAAAATCAATCAATCAATCAATCAAGTTTGATGTGTCCACGTGTTGGACATGTTGCGTCGTTCGTGAATAGGATTTTTTTCTAAGAAATCGCTGTTTTCTAATAGAGATGAATAAAAATCTGCAGAATTCTACACGTTGTAGGAAATAAGTTTCCTTAATTTATAATGAAGACTCGGAATGTTTGACGCTGCAGAATACGTTGCGCAATTTATTTGCTGATTCCATCCTCTCTGGAGATGTTTCTTCAACTTGCATGCGGGACTGTAAACACACACTTCTAGTTTCTTCTTGGAAGTTGCCGCCTTTATTCTTTCTTGAGGTTTTAAATTTCAGTTATCTCTTGAAAGAAAGCTTTTGCAAATTCTCGCCATTGTTTTTTCGTGATATCTTTTGCCGATTCGAATATCTTTGAGAATAAACTTCAACTAAATGTCTGGCTTTTATATCTCACTCCCTGAAGATCAAAGGTGCATCAATTTTCTCTTCGTTGGTAAATTTCATTTTCAATTAAGATGATGACTCGACCACTTTGAAACCATACGACCACTGCTGTTCATAAATGAAAAAGAAAATAGTACCCTTCCGACCTCTGCCGTTCATGGCAGCACGTGGCGCTATAAAGAGTGAAACACTCCAATCAGTATTAGTCGCGACTGAGGAGATGTATTTCTGTTAATGTTTGGTAAATTTACATTGATAGAACTGTCCAGACAATTTGAAAATTTTTATTGCTTTGTTCTTTCGGTACATATAATTTACTTAGCTCTTTCTGTACATGAACCTTCTAGGAAGTTAATTAACAATTTTGAGAGAAAATGTCTGCCTAAGTAGTATTTGATGAATTAATTAAGATGTTATAATGAATATGTATAAACATTCATTCCCATCTCATGTTTTAAAATGCTGGTTTGTTCCCGCCATAACACACTGAGCTTGATTCTCGAAAACGACCGTTGAAGCGAACTTTGAAAATGACCTTTAATAGTATCGTCCTTACGCTACCAATTTCTTATATCATTCTTTTCGCTTCTTGTTGCTTTGGAATTTCAGTAGAAGAAAAATTGAATTCAGAAGAATCAATGGTAGAAAGTTTTTCATTCGGATCTTTAACATTGATGTTTGTTGATATTATCTTTGTGACAAGACCACAGATTGCTGTAGTTACACCTGTATTCCTCACGGCCTCCCCTCTCAGTCTCCCCTTCGTCTCGACGTTGCGAAGATCACCTTCCCCATTGGCGGTTGTTTAAAGGGCTTCTACACGAAAAGGCCGTTGAACTCCTCTCTCCCGAGCCTGCGCGCGCTCGTGTGTGTGTGTGTGTGTGTGTGTGTGTGTGTGCGCGTGTGTGTGTGTGTGCGCGTGTGTGCGTGCGTGCGTGTGCGTGTGTGTGCGTGTGTGTGTGCGTGTGTGTGTGTGTGTGTGTGTGTGTGCGTGTGTGTGTGTGCGTGCGTGCGTGTGTGTGTGCGCGCGTGCGTGCGTGCGTCCGTGCGTGTGTGTGTGTGTGTGTGTGTGTGTGTGTGTGTGAGTGGTTATTGCTCTGAGAGATCATCGCCCTACCCTCCAGCTGGCTTCAACGCTAACTTCCGCTGCCCAACGTCCAACTCCGTGCTGTTTCTCGTGTCTGGATTCGCACAGAAACGAGCTCCTGTCCTCAATCCTCAGCAGCCTCGCCACGCGTCACAACAATTAAAACGGCCGGCCCCTGCCAGCCGTCCCTCTACACATTGCCCAGGCAACGCCGCGCCCGCTCCCCTGCCCCACGCCTTGGCAACGTTACGTAAATTTCAAATAATTATAGGTAGGAGGATAATGGAACCACAATACTAAAAATAAATAATATATATATTCATTTTATGCCCCAATGTGCCTTTCGGGAACAATATTTTCCCATCCTCAGTAGGTCTCTAACAAAAGGAAAATTGAGTGATTAACATAAAGAGGAACAGTGATATAATGAATAAAATAGACAAAAGAAGTGAATGAATAATACAATGATAAATTTTTAAAAAATAATAAACATCTTTGAAATAACTTACTGCCCAAGCAACGTGGATAACACCTAAACATTTAAAATGACACCGGATAAGATCCAGTGATGAACCACTAGGGTGGCTGCCATCTTGTAGAATTGTGGGAAGTGGAAGCCCACCCAATAGTGGTGGAGGGGGCGGAACTGGAAGAGAAAGTAAGTCATAAAAGGTTTAAAATAGATAGCTTTTTAATAATGGGATGTATATACTTGATATGAAATCAGAATAAGAAAGTTCTAAATTTTTTTAATCCATATATATATATATATATATATATATATATATAATAAATATATATTATTTATTTTTACTATTGTGATTTGATTATCCCCACACCTATAATGGATTGCCACAAGATGTCGACTACCACAACGGAATTTATTCAAATAATTAATTGCAAAACATTATATTATTTTAAATAGATATATTTCAAGTAAAATGGTATATATTACCCAATAACTTGATTCGAGCCATTATGTAACGTACCGGATATAATTAAAGTCCTATAATAAAAATGTCAATGTAAGGCTAGAGGACTTGTGAAGTGACGTGCCGATTGCCAAGGGAAAACACCTTGTTAAGATGATATAAGATACAAACTCCGAGGTGAGCTATATTCTTGAAGGCATTACGCAAAACTGAACGGCGTTGAAGTGAAAATGTATGGGAAATAGAGTACAAAGAGGTGTGTTTCTAAAAATGCATTGACACTTAAAAGGATACCACTAAATTTTAATCATAAAATTATTTGATTAGAAGTATCTGTGACTTCTTTTATTGGAAAACGTTATGGGGAGACGTACCTAGATGATGCAAAATAACTTCTCAAATATTAGTAGAAGTAGTTTAATACAAGTTGAAACGAAAAGTCGTTCTGAACTGGTTAAATGGGAAGTAGAAGCGGAAGAGTATGCAAGACAGGAAATCAACATGTAGGGCGTTACTCTCTCCCCGCCACTCGCCTCCCGCCCAGCCCCAGTCCCCAGGCCCCAGATACAGCCGCATCCCTCCTGTCCCAGCCCCAAGACCTCAAGGTACAATGGTAACCCCATATCCCAATCTCCCACCCCAACCCCAAGGCTCCCAGCTACTGCCGCATCCCCCCTGTCTCAACCTCCAGCCAAGCTCCAAGGCCCCCAGTTGCAACCTTAATTCCTCTGTTCCAACTTCCGGCCCCAGCCCTAACGCCCCCACCTACAGTCATAACCTCCCTGTCCCAACTTCCGGCCCCAAGACTCCCAGCTACAGCCGTACCTCCCTTGTCACAACCTCCAGCCCCAGCCCTAGACCCAGCCCCAAGACTCCCAGCTACAGCCGTACCTCCCTTGTCCCAACCTCCATCCCAGCCCCAGCCCCAAGACCCCAACTACAGCCGTAGTCCCCTGTACCAATCTTCAGCCACATCCCTCTACGCTACTCCCCGTCCCCTTACAACCAGCCCCACTCCGGGGGCCTCCCGTGGCGGAGATTCGCTTCCTGTCGCACGGAGTCGTTGCACGGAGTCGTTGCACGGAGTCGTTGCACGGAGTCGTTGCACGGAGTCGTTGCACGGAGTCGTTGCACAGAGTCGTTGCACGGAGTCGTTGCACGGACTCGTTGCACGGAGTCGTTGCACGGAGTCGTTGCACGGACTCGTTGCACGGACTCGTTGCACGGAGTCGTTGCACGGAGTCGTTGCACGGAGTCGTTGCACGGAGTCGTTGCACGAAGTCGCTGAACGGAGTCGCTGCACGGAGTCGCTGCACGGAGTCGCTACACGAAGTCGCTACACGAAGTCGCTACACGAAGTCGCTACACGAAGTCGTTGCACGGAGTCGTTGCGCGGAGTCGTTGCGCGGAGTCGTTGCACGGAGTCGTTGCGCGGAGTCGTTGCACGGAGTCGTTGCACGGAGTCGTTGCACGGAGTCGCTGCACGGAGTCGCTGCACGGAGTCGCTGCACGGAGTCGCTGCACGGAGTCGCTACACGAAGTCGTTGCACGGAGTCGTTGCACGGAGTCGTTGCACGGAGTCGTTGCACGGAGTCGTAGCACGCGGGCGTCGCTCGGAGGCGCGTCGAGGCAGCGACAGCGAGACCGCCCCCTCCTCAGATTTCCAGTTGCCGCGCTGATTTCCTTCGGTTATTCAAACATTTATAATTCGCCGTTTGCCTAGCGCTGCCAGGGAGAAAAGGACGGCTCGTGATGTTTTTCGGCTCCGTCGGAAGAGTAACCGAAGGGAGAGCGAGTGTGATCGGGCGGAGAGTTCAAGTTTCTTGAAGTTTCGTTGGATGTTTTTTCGTGCGTTCTCTTTTGCGATTTTCAGTTGGAGTCTTTTCTCAGTTTGCTGCTCTCGATTTCAACCCTTGTGTGAATTAAACATCTCATTTATAAGTCAATATTATAAGTGAAGAAAGACGAAAGAAATCAGAATTTTGCTCAAGCAAGTCCCAGCATTTAAATCGATGTGATTCGATGGGGCAGCCAAATATTGAAGAGAACTAACTTTAAGGAAAGAACCCATGTTCTTCAAATCAGCATTGTATCTGAATTTGAGCTATATAATACACAAAAACAATATAATAGATTAGTTATTCAGATGCATACCTTTTAAAATATTAAAGTACCATTTCTATTGTTCCTTCACTTCTCCCCTATACTAATTAAACATCCTTTGTTTAATTTTGCCATTTGAACATTTCTTCAACCAAAATTCAAGATCTATTCAAAATAGTATGATTTTTTTATTATGCAAATAATTTTGTTTTAATAATAAAGTATAAAACAAAAACTCTATGATTAACAAATAATTAAAATTCATGCATTTTGTTTACAAAATGCATGAATTTACAAACATCTTAAGGCAAATTTATTAAATCACATATTTCTAACAACCTTCAGTCAATTTTACACCATCCCTCAAAACATGCAAACTTCCAGAATTTTAATTTTCGCGGTTGCATTACACGATGTAAAGATCAAAAGGGTTTTTCGTCTTTTGTGAGATGAACTGGAAAGAAAGGCCTCTTACAGAAGGACTTCACAAAAGTGGTGATGAGAATACTCCAAATGAGAGGGCTCTCTACGGTACACAGAGTATCATCCGACCCACACGGCTGGCCTGATGGAATTAAATTATTTGAGGATTTGTGGATATTTTAATTATGGAAGAGATTATATTCTGGGTGAGATTTGTTGCGGAGTAGTTTTTCCGTCATTCTTATACTTGTCTTTTCCATTAATTCTCTTAGTCAGGATTCAGCCGATGCCTGGAGGAGAATTATAGCGGCCGGCTGCTCTGATCGGTAGTTTTCCGTGGTTTCTCCGATCATCACCAGGCGAATGCCGGAGCGGTACTCTAACAAACGGGCCACAAAACCGCGCGCGATCTTTCCTTCTTCTTCCTTGTCCTATCCTCCTCCTTCACACACTTACACTAACATGCACTACACTACCACATTCCGGGAGACCGGTCGGGAGCTTAGAGCTTGTCCCGGCTGGGACGGTGCCCCGCTGGTGGGAGAGTCCTGGTTAGGGAGAAACCCCACTAGCCGACGGTAGGTTGGCGTCGGATATCGCCATCCAGCGGGGGAAGACCACCGCCATCTTCCGAGAAAAACATGCACTACACTAACGGGACTAATAACCAAAGCAGTTGACGCGCTCGGAAACACGAAAAAACCAAACCGAACCAATCTTAGTCAGGCAAATAATTTGGTGCCGAGATATACTTTTAGCGGTACCATACTTTTAAATATACATAACGCAACTACAAAAAAGGAAAAAAATACTAGCAGTCGTCAGATCTTAAGAATATTAAAGATTGTCTGAATTCACTTGATCAAAAATTATTAATTTTGAAATTAAAGAATAATTTGCAGAGAATGGCGTATGACTGAGCACATATATTCAAAACAAATATTTTTCATATTTATATGATTTTTTAAAAATGTAAATATGATGTTAAAATATTAAAGGACACACGGAAAAAATACGAATAACTCGGAGCATAATTTGCCAAATAACCTTTCCTATTGCCTCAGTTTGCAAATTCCAACAGCATTTGATATTTGCTTTGTATCGGCTTATTGACGTTAATAATTAAAACAATGTCGTTTTACAGGTAAACAGAGCTTTTTAGAACAGTATTTACTTTAGTAATCCAATATGTGGGTATACTCTCTGTATTATATACAAGCAGTTTTCATTTATAGAAACAATTTAACGACGAAAAACCATCACGAAACCCGCAAAGAAAAGTCAACTTCACGTGGTACAATAGGAATTTCAAACAGTTAAAATGGAGAACAATGCAAATGTTTCGAGTTGGGGAACAAAAGCGGGCGATGGAATACAAATGAAAGCCACTAAATTTAGGAATGCAATAAGCGGAATTTGTTGATAAGCTATTGTTTGTAGAGCCAGAAATATAATTGATATATTAGATAATAATTGAACCTTCAAAGAATAATTATCACATATATACAAATTTATCTCTCTTTCTTTCGATCTCTCTTAATTCTTCCTCTTTCATTTCTTAAGATGTCTTTAAAATTATTTAATATATAACCATTTACTTTTCGTACTCTGTTAAATCCAGTATTTTTGTTTATTTTTTTATCAGAAAACTGATGATGACGGCTAAGCCATCGAAAACAGCTCTTCTTGAAATAAACAGTATTGTTGGCAATGACAACGCCTTCAATCCTGCAATATATTAGAGAGAAAGAGAGATATGAACATTAGGAAACAAACTGAATGCAGGCAAGTGATTATTCGAACGAGAAATTACAAATAATGTCCAAATAGGAAATTAAACACAAATATCGTGAAAACAAGATCATATTTGAATACTATGTATGAAAATGGACTAAATAAAAGATTCGGGAATGTTTATCTTCATACGATCAAAGAGCCAATCTTCGTAGTATTTTTATTCACTGGGAGATACTAAAGTGTCTTAGTTAGCAACTTCAGTCAATAACTTCGATGAAACATGACAATTGTCCTACGAACGGTGAAATGTGAATATAGTCAGTGGTTAATATGAGTCAATTAGTTAATTTTAATAGTATTTAACGAAATGGATTATTTTGTTAATTGTTGATCATCAATTATTGGAATACTTGTTTCGTAATAATTCATTTCACATTTCATCATATATTTCGACACTCATATCAGTTTCGTTTTATTTTAATCAATCTAAGTGGATAAAACAATACGATGTGCTTTAGAGGCAACGGCATGACATGTAAAGTCTTAAAAGCGTTTGTTGCAAGCTCTTGCAATGAAGTGCAATGTGCTAAAAACGTTCGTGTAAGTTGACAATGAATGGAAATAGTTCCAAATTTTATCACTGAATTCTTATAATACCACGTTCCCTTGATTCGCATTTTTTTCGATTAGAACTCTCCATGAACGTACACTCTCTGAGATACTTATATTGATAGATTGATTTTTCGTCTTTCCGGGCGCGTCAACTGCTTTGGTCAATAGTCCCGTAAGTGTAGAGTATTCTTTTTTCACGGTAGTTGGCGGTGACCTTCCCACACTGAATGGCGATATCCGGCGCCGCCCTACCGTCGGCTAGTGGGATTTCCCTCTAACCAGGACTCTCCCACCAGCGGGGCACCGCCCCAGCTGGGACAAGCTCTAAGCTCTCGACCGGCCTCCCGAAGTATGTGGCAGTGCATTACATGTTATTGTAGGTGTGTGTGTGTGTGTGTGTGTGTGTGTGTGTGTAAGGGGTGAGGTTAGCACAAGGAAGAGGGAGGAACGATCGCGCGCGGTCCGCGGCCCGTTTCTTAGAATACTACTCCGGTATTAACCTGGTGTTGATCGGAGAAACCATGGAAACCTACCGGTCAGTGCAGTAGGCCGCTAGAATTTTCCTCCAGATAGCGACTGTATTCGACCTAGCTGAAGAGCTAGTATGGAAAATCCTGCCGCTGTAGGGAGTGGGAATCTAGGACCTCCCGGTCAGAGGCGCTGCAGTGGCATCAGTTGATGGACTAAGCTACCACTCCCGGTGTGTTATATTTATACTTCCCTATGATGAAGCAGCATACAAATATACAGACAGCTCCGCTTTCGGCTAATGCCGCTGGAAACAAAAGCTACTTTCAAAAAGAGATGACTTGCATCGTGACACTAGTCATGTGATAGATCTCTATAATTCTACGACGAAAATGGAACGTAAGTTTAGATTTCACGCTTGCTTTGACGCTCGTGTCTGCGTTCGCCGAGAATATACAGTGCTTCTTCCAGAGAAAAAGTGTCTATTGCCGAATGAATCGAGCAATGGGTCCAGAAGGCCATTAGCCATAGCGCTGGCAATCCTCGAGGCGCCCTTGGGCCGTCCGGCCCTTCAGTGCAAGGGCGAGAGGGCGCCAGCGCCGGAGGGAGCGCCCTTCCGCCCCACCGGAAGCGGCCCTCGGTGTTTACGCGCGCCGCCACGCGACCTGCCCGTCAAGGGCGCCGCCCCCACCCCAGCCGAAGCACAGACCCCGCAACCACCACCGCGCCGGCTCGCCTCGCCGCTCCAGACCGCCTGTCACACCTCCCTGGCAGCGGCCCCCTCGCAGGCCGGGATTGCTGCCGCAACCCCGCAAACACTTCCTCCCCCTGCTGTCGCCACGCCCCTCGCCAGCTACATTGTACGCCGACGCCCCCTGGCCCTGCACAGCCCGCCATTCCCTCCCACCACCCCAACCTCACCACACTCTCGCTCTACCCCACCACTCCGTCTGCACCTCCACGCCATTGCCACCGCAACCGAGCTCACTCCTGCCTCACCGGGAGCGGTGGCTCAGTGCATCAACTGATGTCCCTGCAGCGCCTCTGACCGGGAGGTCCTAGGTTACACTCCCCATGGCGGCAGGATTTTCGACACTGGCTTTTCAGCTAGGTCGAATTCAATCGATGTCTGGAGGAGAATTCTAGTGGCCGGCTGCTCTGATCGGTAGTTTTCCGTGGTTTCTCCTATCAACACCAGGCGAATGCCGGAGCAGTACCCTAACAAACGGACCGCGATCGAACTTGCCATCCCCTTCCGTTATAATCCTCTCGCCTTACACACACTAACATGTCCTACAATACTACATATTCCGAGAGACTGGTCGGGAGCTTAGAGCTTGTCCCGGCTGGGGCGGTGCCCCGCTGGTAGGAAAGTCCTGGTTAGAGGGAGACCCCACTAGCCGATGGTAGGTCGGCGCCGGATCTCGCCATCCAGCGGGGGAAGATCATCACCATCTTCCGAGAAAAAGCATGCACTACATTTACGAGACCAATTACCAAAGCCGTTGACTCCCCAGGAAACTCTAAAAAGCAGTCAGTCACCCCTGCCTTCTTCCTTCCTACCCCATGTGGTGCGACCGCCGCCCCCTCCGAAGCCCCTCCTGCCCGGCAGCTCCCAGCTACCCCTGCGACGCAAATTGATAAAAGATGGACGTCCTGGGCGCAGACACGAGGGAGCGCGCCAGGGCGAGGGGAGCCCCCTCAAGGGCTGCCGCGCACGTCGAGAAGGTTCTGCACGAATCCCTCGACCAATGGCAAAACAGCCCTCTTCGTTGAATACCACAAAGTAACAATGACCGAATCGTTCTCTGCACTTAAAGACTTTCTTAATACAATTGCCAAACATTTTGCAGTCATTCCCAATTGTTTTAGACTGGAGAATGTGTTGGAACGGATTTCTAAAGGGAAAATCTAATGAAGTGGATGCCGGGTTTGAGGTGGATTGGCACTCACATCCCATTGGCCACATAGGATCACAGCCCATAGAGCTTGACTGAGGGTTGGTTGGTACTTACTTATATTCACACATCGCACACAGGGTTTTCTAAAGCCCTGGTATTATGTCCCATGTTCTTTACGGCCTAACAAACTTTGGACCATCAGTGTCTTGGAACCATCAGTGCAACAATTTTTAATGCTTTACTTTTAATTATTTTCCTGCAACTACCTGTAACTCTGTTTTACTAGTCTATCGCCACGTTTAAGATCAGTTTAGCGTAAACCATGATGCAATTAAATGAAGTTATTGACTCAATGATCCAAAAATATAATTTTTTTTATTTATTTAAAAGAGCTAAAGGCATTACAACAAATTAATGCGTATTTTAAATACTTAATTTTAAACTATCAAGACTGGTGTAGTTACTGAGTTAGGCTCCTCTAGAAGACCAAATGCTTTTAAGCTTTTTGCGTTTATTTGCGTAAGAAGGCAATGCAAAACAAATCCTTTTGACGGTGACTTTGTTTTGATCTTTCCACTCTTACGGAAGTTGTCTACGTACTTATTCAACGCGAATGCCAACTTTCCACAAGGTCTGCGCCAACCAAGTTATGCCCGCTAGTGGGCTTGGTTGGCACATCTTTACATGACGATCTTTAAAACTTCAACAGTGAAACATTGAAAAATAGAATTGAGTGGCTAATACATGTGGTTTCCCTTGATGCAAACAATCTTGTCCGAAGTAAACCGAAGTTGCGTGAATAAATAAAAGTTTAAAATTGCCAGCAAAACCCCTAATAAAATATTTGCTTGTAACTTAGGCTTGTTAAATCTAAGATGAAAATCAGATAATGTAGTTTATGATTTTTTGAGAGATCATACGCATTTATAAGATGACAGACGTACCCTGCGTTTCCCGGGTACATATTAATCATAATCTTCTATTAGATAGAAAAGGGAATGAATTATATATTTGGTATGTCCCGTCCTACCTTATCTCTCCCCGCCTTACATTACCTTACCTTGCCTTGTCATGCCCTGACTTACCATGGCCGAGATTGCCCCATTGCTTCCTCATTAGGCCTTCCTCACCGTACCACTTCCTACCCACCCAGCTCCACTCTCTCTTCCAACCCTACCCAGCTGCAGGCTTCCTCTACCCCGAACCTCCCGCTCTGGCATGTTTTCTACGATTATTGTTGTTACCCCTTTAGCGTCACGTTGGCGGCCGTGGGTGGGAGGAGGAGCGGAAATATCGTATACCTGCGGGCATGAATAGCTGGGCGCCCCGGCGCTGGGATTCATTTAGATCAAGGGGACGCCAGCTTGACCGGGAAGGTCACGTGGTAGACGCGAGCCTCCCTCCTACACTTAGGACGGTCACGTGACGGCTGCACGCTGGTATAAAATCGAGCCGACGAGCTCACACGGTGGGTTTTAATTCTGGAAACCTCGCGCGATGCGCAAAACTTTACGCCCAGGCTGGAGCGTGTCGTACCTAGTGCACGGGTGACGAGGTCACGGTAGTGGCGCGGGAGTAGCGTCAGAGGAGGCGGGGACATCCTAGCTATGTGGGGTATCCACAGGGAAATACTCACAAGTGTGTATTTTCGGAGCAGAATTTAGTTATTGTACATACGTGTAAATAAACTTGTACATACTTGTAAATGTCTGTGTGTTTTTCTCCATGACGCCACACCCCCATGGTTGCTAGTTAGCTATAATCGTTGCACCTGTAAACTGATGCATTGTTGTAAAACTCTCGGTATACTCCCACTAACAATTATGACATTTCATTACTCTGAGTTGATACGCTATTGCATTGAATTCCTAGAGATGCTACAGAACGGCACAAACTTTCTCGTAGTAAAGTCTTCTAATGTCCTTGGTGTGGACTGGCTTTATGGGCTGGCCCCATCCTCACTGGAGCTGCCGTCTATCCTCGCACAAAGAACATGACATTTTCTCAACTTTTCGGTTTCTTAATGAGAGAATCAAAATTTTATTTCAAAAATATTAAATAAGAGTGAAACCTCGTATTCAATAGATATTTTCATTGAAAATTGTGAAGGACGGACAGACGGACAGACGGACAGACGGACAGACAGACGAACGTGTTGCTTTCGATTGGTTTTTCGGTATCAAGGGTCCACAAAACTGGGACTCTGGCTACATCACGTGTTTCAGGATATTTTCGCTTAATTTAGCAACTGGACTTACATTCTTTTTTTCAGGGCCCAGAAATGAATTTTCTTTTTTCGAAAATTCGCCATTTTCTTGCGCAGCATTATATAACTTTCTCTATACTACGTTTATTACTCTGTATATACGTATGTATACGAGAAAGTAAATGTAAAAGGCTTTCAAAAACGTTCAATTTACTGAGATTAATTTACTCATTATTTCTAAATACTTCCGAAAAATAGAAAGAATGTAATCACTTAATTTCTGACCATGCAACACGATAAACGAGTGTAACATTCAGAATAAGCTCTTCAGCTGTATCTTTTAACTGTATAAGGTTGTATAAGCTGTATAAGGTTGTAAGGCTTTGAAATGTGAATTATGAGGTGATAAGATAATGACGAGAGTTGAAGAGACAATCACAAATACGACTAGACCTATGCTGGACTGGAACCTGCAGTCTTCTGGGTGCCCACGATGGCTGCCGCAATTATCTGCATCACGGAGCTGGTAGATTATTATTATTATTATTATTATTATTATTATTATTATTATTATTATTATTAATAATAATAATAATAATAATAATAATAATATCAGTAGATCCAGCAACAGCTGTAATTCGCAGGAGTTGAATATGTGCTAGGCAGTCCAAAAAAACGAAAAGATATAATTTAAAACACTAAAAGGATTCACATAGTATTTTTAATTGTTTAATGTATGTAACATGTAGCTTACTTTACAAAATTTAAATTACACCCTTCAAGGGATCACAAGATCATATTTCAAACGTTACACATGCAAATAAGATAAAAAACGAATACAGATAAAAATAATATAGACATTGAGTAGAAAATAAATTACCAAAGTAACACGAAATTTTAAACTCTTGCATGGATAGTTTCAGAAGCACTTTCGAAGGAAAGCGCGTGAATTGTCATAAGAGCAACTGCACTCGCAGGCAGACGGGATCGCGAGTCGCGCAAACACATCAAGTGCAAGGCAGACGGCAAGTGCGGCTGGCGCGGACACGAGTGCGCAGGTGGCCAAACAGACAAACACGCCGAAAAGCGGTCTAACCGAGCGACAGCGCCGCGCGGGTCATGAGCAGGCGCGCGCGTGCGGGGCGCTTCGCCGGGAGGGGCGGGGCGGGGTGGCTCTCAAGGGCGGGGCGGGGCGGAGGGCGAGGCGGGCGGGCGGGCGGGAGGGGCGGGAGGGGCGGGGCGGGGGGGGAGGGGCGGGGCGGGGCAGGGCGGGGAGGGGCGGGGCGGGCGGGGTCACAATATATATATATATTGTACGTCACAATATGGGCGTACGTCACAATATATATATATATATATATATATATATATATATATATATATATATCGTAATCGTTAATTACTATATTATGGTTTAAGAGACCATTACTTACTTTCAGTCGTCTAATGATGAATACTTTAAAAAAATTCATTAATTGAAATAAAAACTTACTCTTTCAATTACGATTGGTATAAATCTGTGGTTGACATTACAGATTTCTGAACATTGTCCGTAAAAACGCCCAGGTAGATTAATTATAAAGTTAATTTGATTCAGTCAACCGTGGTGGCATCAGTTTTAATCCCTAGGCGGGGACAGTTGAGGAAATGAATTACGTCAGCAGCTGTAATTAGTGTTCGAATTTGGGTATTTATTGGTAAGATTGTTTAATTATTAACGTCTAGAAGTCGAAATGATCTTATACTGTCTGTGGCTGATATGTATGAATCAAATTCAATGGTATTTTTGAAATCTATATATTCATATGATTAATATCACTGATGTCCGATTATTTTTATTGTAATTAAAGGATCTACAGATTCATTTATAATGTATAATAGACGTAATGAGGTTAAGGCAATAAAAAATACTGTAATAGCAGATAGGATGATTCAAATAATTTCGATGGTTTGTCCTTCAAGAAGTAATCGGTTAGTATAAAGATTAAAAAATAAAATTGTTATTATACATGCAACAAGAATTGTATTTATTAATAAAATTAATAAGCTGTGATGAAAGAAAACAAGTTGTTCTATTAAGGGAGATGATCTATTTTGTAAATTGGATCATGTTGCATACATATGTTAGTTAGTTAATTGCCCTATTTCATGTGGCGAGACTCAGACCACGAGGCCTGCTCTTCCTTCTGAACACGCAAATTTCGCTACGCTCCTTTCACCACCCACCGAATCCGCTCATTGTCCCGGGAGTGCCCTTCGGTCCGTCCTTAGGCGCCATTGGCTCAGCGCGCGGGGCGAGGGGGAGGGGGTGAGGAGCTATCGGCAAGCGATCTGTCACGGATCCTCTCTTCATTTCTGCCCCTCGCCCGGCCGGGCCGCGCGGCCGTCTCGCCGCGTGATGTATGGCGCAGGGGAGCGCGCGAGCTCTCTCTCGAATTAATATTTTTCTTCCTGATCCCTCGAGCTGGCGGGCTGACCTTCCAAGAGCAGTTGGAGAGCTGCGGGTGGTCGAGTTTGGCGCCTGGGTGATCGTAACTCCTCACTGATCGCAATGTTTCCGACACATTTTATTTTTTCTCCTCTTGTTTATACTTCCATCTTTCCTGCTTCCCTTTCTTCTATGTATTATTGTACTTTTCCTCAGCTTGTTTTCTTTCTAATTCTTCTTTCGTTTTCTCTTTCCCTCTTCTTTTACGTGTTCTTCCAGTTTTTATTATCGCTCTTCAATTCATACCAATTATTCCCATTCTTAACATTTAAATTACTCTACCACTTCTTTCTCTCATTATTTTTTCACATATTCTTCAGACACATAGTTTTGAATGAATATCTTTTTAATGAAATCACTGCTAAAATGAGTTTCAGATAAACGACTTTCAAAGGATTTCATTACACGACCTTGAATACAGAGGTTATAAAAAATAAAAATTGGAAAGAATCCGATAATGGAGAAAGGGCTACGAAAATGTGAGCTCTGAAATAACATAGAGCCAAGCAAGTTCAAAATCTATACAGAGAACGTACAAGATGTGTATTTTAAGCATAAATACTTAGTATATGAATCTCACGTATGTTATTACCAAATTGATAAATTTTTCCCGAAATATAATTTTATTTAACATAAGTAACACGTTTCTTAAAAAATGCCCATGTGAGAGAGGACGCTTTGTAAAAACATTATACACGTGTTATATCTGTAGCCACTGATAGATTGACAAATCACCCTGCCCATCATATGTGCCCAGGAGATTTTGCATCAGGAGATTTTCGCAAAGGTTCGAAAAACTAGAGAGTTCCATTACCGCGTCCTTTGTGACGAGGCCGCATTTTCGAACACTGGTGTTTCAAACCTCACAATCAGCCATGCGTGAGCTTTCGAGAATACTCACATTTGGGCACTTACTAATATCACGTTGCAGTGTTGTCAGGAGGGCAGGGATTATCGCAGATCAGAGTTTGAGGCCGTACATTTTGCCACCTCACCTCCATGTCCCCGCGTTCCCACAACCCTGGAGGAAGTTCCATTTGCTTCGAAACGTCGCCTCTGTTGATGGCTCGCCGAACTGTTCTACCCCTTTGTTTGACAGCACCTGAGTAAGACAGATAATATATTGTAATAGGAAGAGGTGCTTCAGTGCTTGTCCTCTGAGTTCGGCAGATTTCACACCAAAATTTTTATTTCTTCAGCGTCACAATGGAGTCAGTTGTTATTGTGAGGTTTGTACTTAAAACTGAACAGCGAACAAAAATCCGCATTTGCCAGTTGAGAGATCGACCGTGAACGTTCATCTGCTTGCAAATATCAGTGCAGGATGAGTTGCCTACGAAGCAAGGACGATATGTCAGAAATATCACGTAAGTAACTTTGTCTACGAGATTTCCAACAACATGTGTGAATCGATCTTCTTCGATATGCCCTAGAAGTTCGTAACATTTATTCTGAGCCACTCTGAATTTGCAGGATAAGCCATTAAATGTCCTTGCAAGTTTTCATTCTTTAGTCTAAAGATTTCCAAAGAACCTTATTGATTCCAAACAAATCCAAAGAAAGCTTTTAAATAACAATTTAAAGTTCTATTTCTTAAAGCGGGGGTTTTGCATTAAATGCAAGTGAATGACCAAGGGATTGACAAAGTCACTTCGCGACAACAATGATTTCTTGGGTACGAATGTGTTTGAACAAACTCACGTAGTTTGCGTAAGATACATATATACACGGTTTGTATTCCGTCCCTCTGTTTGACGATCTGATTGTTCATATCAATTCAATTACGTACGCGATATGCCTTTTCGAATATAGGCTGAGTATTTGCTACAGATGGTAATGCCTACTGTTGTGCCGGCAAAAAGGAAAAAAGCATGCTTCAATATCAGCAACAGATGATAATAAGTATATGACGAAAGTATATTTTGAATAGGTCGTTTTGCGTAAATTCAATTACAGACTATGGCATTTTGAAGATGTGGCATGAGCTTAATTTATAAGTTCAAAACATTTGTTCATACATAAGTTAAAAACATAAGCTCGAAGCATTTAATAAGCAATTAGCTTTTTCATGTTCAAACATAAGTTCGAAGTGTTTGATAAGCAATTAGCTTTTTCATATAGTAGATATTTAATGCCATCCTTCAAAGTCCTAAATATGAGGAATGCAGCATTGGCGGAAAGAAAATGTCAGAGTTTCTCACTAGTAGACGTACTCCTCATATAACATTCTTTAAAATTCGAAAAATACTGAGCAACGAGAAAAAATTTTTCGTAACCGGCAAAATCACTCTGAATCTCAATTTTTTCCTTCAAAACGTCCAGCGTTTAAGTATTGTACGTGAAGAATAATTCATTCTAATCTCTGAAGTTAGCAAATTAATCTCTGAAAAATAGGTTTAAAAATGTACTTTTTAATTTGAGTTACATGTGTCCGAATACATTGATACTCCCAAGGGAACTATCCTAAATTAAGATTTTAAAATAACAGATCACTCCTGCACATGGACCTTTATATTCTATTATTTAAGTAGACAAGAAGGTTTCTTTTATTCAGGCTACTGAAAATGATTGATATTATTTATGATTTGCCTTCGTTCAAAATAAGACGCAATTTCTCACAAATGATTTTGAGAACGTGAGTTATTGCAGCGTTATTACAGATTGGATGTGGGTAAAAGATGAAGGCCATTATCGCGAAAACAGAAGATTCAGAACAGATTTTGGAAACATTGCAGGTATTTTAGGTTTTAGAATTAGGGTTGGACTATATTTTAATAGTGTTTAATATAATATATTATGAAGACAGGGTTTATTTTACATGAAAATGTAATGGATTTTTGTCATTAAATAAAAACGTTTAATGCAAGAAAGCTAATATTTGTTACTTTCAGAACATGAAATTCAATATTATTGTTTAAATAAAACACATGTATATTATTATATCAATATATCAATTTATTAATTGAGAAAAATTGTTAAAAAACATACAATTTAATTCCGGAGACCTCTGTTGCAAATGCTAGGACAATTTGTACACGGATAATTACATTTGCTAAGGTTCGACAGATGTTAAATATTGTTAATTTGTGAAGAAGTAATATTTTATCTGAACATCCGTTGAATACTACGATTTGACAAAAATGTTGGAGACTTTAATTTCTCGTATTTATTGTTAGGAACAAAATGATAATGAGCGGCATAAATTTATTAGTGTTTGAAAAGTGTCAAACTCAATTCATTGATAATGAATAAAATATATAAATATTTATTTGAATAGTCTTTCCCTCTCCTCTCCTTTACCTCCATCATCTTTGTTCCATGTTTGAAATTCGAGAACTGGGACGTCAAGATTTGAAAATATTTAAACATTCGTGCTTTTTTCAATTAAAACATTTTTGGCCTCTTTTACATCGAAAATATAGAGCTTTCCTTGCAAAATAAAATCTTCCAGACACTGCACGTACGAAGTGAATGTTTCCTAAACAGATCATGTCACGATTGTTTAAGTAAATGATGGGAACGTCAAGATTTGAAAGTATTAAAACATTCGTCCTGTTTTCAATTTTAAACTTTTTGGCTTCTTTTCACAATCAAAATATAGAGATTTCACTGCAAAATAAAATCTTCCAAATATTGTACGTATAAAGTGAATGTTTCCTAAACAGATCATGTCACGATTGTTTAAGTTAATGATGAGAACGTCAAGATTTGAAAGTATTTAAACATTCGTCCTTTTTTTTTCAATTTTAAAATTTTTGGCCTCTTTTCATTCAAAATATGAGATTTCACTGAAAATAAAATCTTCCAAATATTGTAATGTATAAAGTGAATGTTTCCTAAACAGATCATGTCACGATTGTTTAAGTTAATGATGAGAACGTCAAGATTTGAAAGTATTTAAACATTCGTCCTTTTTTTTCAATTTTAAAATTTTTGGCCTCTTTTTTCATTCAAAATATAGAGATTTCACTGAAAAATAAAATCTTCCAAATAATTCACCTACGAAGTGAATGTTTCCTAAACAGATCATGTCACGATTGTTTAAGTAAATGACGGAGAACAAGAGAAGCGATGCAGCGTTCATGGGTAACATTTGCGTGAACATCCGAACACATCGCGTATTGATCGGATTTCGGGCGTGCTGTTTAACACGATCAAACATTTATACAGCTGTACATGCACACAACGTCACATTGTGCTTATTCGGCGTAAAATGGTCGTCAGATAGAAAATTGATCAAATATGAACGATGCAGCTTCCCTTCATTTAGCGGGGGACACAACAGCCAATCAGAAATCAGTGAACCTTTTGTACACCGTTAGAAGGCGTCATAACACATTCGGTGAAAAAGTCAAACACTCAATTACAATGTCAAGCAAACAATCAATATACCAATGCATGCGTGTTCAGAAAGCTAATTTTTACCCTCCTTTTTGTTTGATGTCTCAAAACCTAATTTGTAACACAATACTAGAAATCAAGAACGTATAAACGTATTCCTTTTGTACGGAAAAGGGAATGTTGACCGACCTTTACATTGAGCAGCAGTATTTTTAAATTCATTGGGAAATAAGTATGCAATAGAGATGAGGTTCACATTATACAGTCAACCTTTGAAATGTAAAATTGTAAAATTTTAAAATGTTCTCCATCTTATATTATGTGTTACGGCCATTTGTGTAAGTAACTGTACACTTCATTGGTACTCACTATATTTAATTCAACACATTCATACATTCTTACATACATTCATTCATTCAACACATTTATTTTCTACAACAAAGATTTAGAAAAAACTTTATACGAAATTATTTGAAGCACATGTACTTATAAATTTAGTAATGTAAAAAAAATTGTCGCTAATGTAAATATTAATGACGTGAGAGAAGTCAAAAAATTCCTTTTTTATATTTTTAGAAGAAACAAAAGAATAGAACAGTATGGTTTGTATGCCATCTGATACGATACATGTAGCACCTTGCCAAAAGTTTAAAGAAAATATTTAGAGCTGTTTTCGAGAAAATCTTGCGTTTGTTATGTTTTAATATTCCACATATTGCGCGCAATATAGCGCCAAAGTACTAAAATTTTGAGAAAAATGACCAGGAGCTAAATATGAGAACTGAATATGGAGAACAAATTTAATTTAAAGGAAAAATCTCTATCTTCAATTCTGTAGTTGTAGAAAGATGCGGAAAGAAATTCAAGCGTGTGAAATTTTCGAAAATTCAGAATTAACTCCTAAAATCGGACCTATGCTACCTTTATAAGTGTATTTTACTCTATTCTTATAAGAAATTTAAGGAAAAACGTTGGAGCCGTTTTTTGAAAATTTTGAAAATGTTCCTGGCGCTTGACGCAAAGTACTCCCAGATTGTGAAGATTTTTCTTTTTCTTTTTTTCTTTCAAAATGTCAAAGATTTTACTGAAGCCAGATTGACAGGAGACTCATCAGTTAAACCAAAATATTGCACATTGTTTAAGTGCTAGTATTGTTCACAGACGGAAGGGCGGACAAATAGACATTTTGGTTTCAATTGACTTTTTAGTATCCCTTTTCAGGACCCACAAAACTTGAATTTTGGCTACACCTCATGTTAGAGGATTTTCTCAATATAACAAATGGATTTATCCACTTTTTCGTTATCACGGCTCGGCAATGAATGTTTTTGTGCCGAAAATCTGCGTTTTTCGCGCAGCATTACATAATTTTCTCTATATTGCGTGTATTACTCCGTATATACGTAGGGAAAGGAGAAAGTAAAAATTTATAATACATTGAACTTTTACATAAATTCTTTGTGACTAAATAACATTTCTGTACATTAAAGTTGTACAGTGACGTATTCAAAACATTTACTCTAAAAATACATTTCACACACAATACGTTTACGCCTCAAAATGTTAATTTCGTTTGCAACGATACCAGAAATCTGGCAACGCCATGACAAGGGAACGCCGTCGTGTCAAAAGGATCATCTCCATAGATATCTCATCTTTCGTTAATACGTTCGGCACTTACAGAGGTTACAAAAAAATATTAAATAAAAAAAACTGTCGAGAGGTGGGGTGTTGTCTACTCCGTCATAACGCCACAGCTTTTCCTGCAAGCTGCCGTTGGTGTTTGTTTCAAAAGTCAGCAGCGCGTAGAATTGCATGCGGCGGATAACCTCGTTACGGAAATTGGTAATTTAAATAAAATCGATATTGTAACCAATCCCCCCTGTTTGTGCTGGCGATGAACCGTCCGTTGCGTTCGCGCCCCGCCCCGACACGCCCCGCCCCGCCCCGACACGCCCCGCCCACCCCGACACGCCCCGACCCGCCCCGACACGCCCCAACACGCCCCGACACGCCCCGACACACCCCGACCGCCCCGACACGCTCCACGCCCCGACACGCCCCGGACACACTCCCGACACGCCCCGACACGCCCGAGCCACGCCCCGACACACCCACGCCCCGACACACCCCGCCCCCGACACACCCCGACACGCCTGACACGCCCGACACACCACCTCCGACACGTCGACACGCCCCGGATGTTACCTGACACGTCCCGACACGCCCGACACGTCTCGACACACCCCAAGCTCGACACGCCCCGACACGCCTTCGACGGCGGTCGCCGACACGCCTGACACGCCCGACATCAAAGCGATTATCGCCGCCGACACGTCGGACATCGCCCGACAGCGCCGGACACGCCTGACATCGCCTGACATCTTCGACACGCCCCGACACGAGCCCCGGACACGCCCCGACACGACCCGACACGACACGACACGACACGACACGACACGACACGACACGACACGACACGACACGACACGACACGACACGACACGACACGACACGACACGACACGACACGACACGACACGACACGACCCGACACGACCCGACACGACCCGACACGACCCGACACGACCCGACACGACCCGACACGACACGACCCGACCCGACACGACACGACACGACCCGACACGACCCGCCGCGCCCCGCCCTGCCACGCCAACCCACGCCACGCCCTCCCACGCCGACTCCTCCGCCCTTGTCAGCCCTTCCTTGGCCGAGTGCGTGCCCCCTCGCAGCTACTCGTCTCGGCGCATGCAGCCGCCCGAGGGTGCCACACAGAGGCAGTATATCGGTAGACTGTTAGGGTTTCAGGGCGCGTCAAGGTCAGTATTCCCGCAACAGTAGTGCATGTTTAATTGCGCGAGGTGACGTTGACCTTCCCCGCTGGATGGAGAGGTCTGGCGTCAATTTACCCGTCCGCTTGTTGGGTTTTGCAAAACCTGGGGGAACATCCCCAGCCCAGAAAAGTTCCAGAACGTTCTCCTGGCTTGTGTGATAGTGTGAGAGTATTTTTGTTTTCCTGACGCGTGAAAAACTTTTGTCACGAGTTCCGTGAATGTACTGATAGTTATATATGGAGAATTGGCGGTGTTCCTAAACGCAAAAACATGATTTCGGCTACACGTCGGCTTCTTGCGTTATCTCCTTCAAGAATTCTCCCTGGCTGGTCACCGCCCAGTTGGATCACGCTCTAAGCCCAGGAGTGGTCAAAGGTAAGATAAGGAATACCACGTGCGGGCCATGACCCGATTCTGAAGGTACTTCTCTGGTGTCGATACCAGAAACTACGGAAAAATATCAGAGCAGGCAACCGCTGAATTCATCCCCTGATAGAAGCTGAATTCGACCTAGCTGGCCAGCTACGGTCTAAAACCCTACCACTGCCGGGACACGAATCCTAGGACCTCCCGGTCAGAGGCTCAGTAGTGACAGCAGTCGACGCCCTGACTCTCCTCAGACAGATCATTGACATCTTTCCCATTTTCCCATACCGGCCAGTTGTTGGGACGCATTATCGAATTTAAATGTGTTGATTTTAACATTTGTCACAATTTGTACTTACAAACTTTATAATTTGGTAAGTTTTGTAAAAAAGTAAATGGAATATCATTATAATACGCAATGTATCAATTTTTAATGAGAAAATGTATATGCAAAATATTTTTTTAATCTGGTGATATTGCGGGGCGATATTGCAGGCGATAGGGTAAAGGGGATAGGTGGAGCGATAGGGCGGGGCGATAGGGCGGGGGCGATAGGCGGCGATAGGTGGAGCGACAGGGCGCGCGATAGGCGGGCGATAGGGAGGGGCGGAAGGAGCAGGGCGGGGCGATAGGCGGGGCGATAGGTGGGAGCATGGGGCGGGGCAATAGGGCGGGGCGACAGGGCGGGGCGACAGGGCGGGGCGACAGGGCGGGGGGACAGGGCGGGACGGGCAGGGCGAAGGGCGGGGCGGCGGGGCGGGGCGACGGGCGGGGCGACAGGGCCAGGGCGACGGGCGGGGCGACAGGCGGGGCGAGGGGGCGGGGCGACAGGGGGGGGCGACAGGGCGGGGCGACAGGGCGGGGCGACAGGGCGGGGCGACAGGGCGGGGCGACAGGGCGGGGCGACAGGGCGGGGCGAGAGGGCGGGGCGACAGGGCGGGGCGACAGGGCGGGGCGACAGGGCGGGGCGACAGGGCGGGGCGACAGGGGCGGGGCGACAGGGACGGGGCGACAGGGGCGGGGCGACAGGGCGGGGCGACAGGGGCGGGGCGACAGGGCGCGCGACAGGCGCGACAGGGCGCGACAGGGCGGGGCGACAGGGCGGGGCGACAGGGCGGGGCGACAGGGCGGGGCGACAGGGCGGGGCGACAGGGCGGGGCGACAGGGCGGGGCGACAGGGCGGGGCGACGGGGTGGGGCGATAGACGGGGCTATACTGCGGGGTGGTAGGGCGGGTTGTGGAGCGAGATGGTAGGACGAGGTAGAAGGGCCGGGTTGTGGGGTGGGGCGGAGCGACAGGCAGCGCCAGTGGCGGCAGCTCTTATGAAACGTCGCGCGCAGGGACAGGCTAATTTAAAACACGTTGCGGGCCGCGCGCGCCTCCGCCGCCGAGGGCTTTCCTTTGTGGCGGCGGCTGATGACTTGTCACCGAGCGCTGCGCACACGCCACTGGCACCGAGCGGATGCGAAAGGCTATCGTCTAACAGCCTAGTTGCGGATTTCCTTGCGGCACTTTGGGGAAAATGGAATTCAAGAGATCAAGAGCGTCCTACGAAAAATATATACTGCAATTTTGCCTGGGTTTGTAATTTCTGTCGAAACCATGAGAGGAGTAGGCAAAGAAGGAGTATGTGAAGATATTTGCTGAGGTATGTCCCGACAAAAAGTAAGAATATGTGAAAAAAGTAAAGAATTGCTTAACCGATATTTCCTTAAACACCTTAAGAACAACGAAGAATTAATTAATGAATTCCAATTATTCAAAGAACAAAATTGAAATAAATGAAAAATTAACACAATAAAAAGGATAAGGTAATCCAATAATTTTTTTTTCTTCAAATAGTGTCATGTTACATTGAATCTATATTATTTCACACTAGCGAGAACTCTCGCGTCTTAAACCCTATCCTTTCTGAATCCATTTCCCTATCCTTTCCATTAAGAAGGAAACGTATTTATTTGTTAAAAATGTAACAATGTAACTTCTAATGTACTTACAGAATATTAAACAAAAATAAAAACAATGCAATTGATGTTGGAAAAGAATTGTCAATAAAAGCTATTCAGTATAAAGAGGGATGTTCTTTGAAAACAACATTTGAAGTAAGTATGCAATCTTTCTTGACAGTTAGCTTTTGACTTTCCTTGATGGTCCCAAAACTATTAGAAACACTTTTTACTCTAGAGAAATCCGAGTAAATCTGTCCATGCAAAAATACAGGATCTAGCAAGTACAACCCCCTCTTTGCAATATTATTTAACTTTCCTGTATTTGTTACCAGGAAGTGAGGGTTTTGGAGGGGCAGGATGACAGCTTGCTGGTGTGCGAAAGTTGAAAATATTATTTGTATACTAAAAAGTATTGAATTATTTTCTAAGTTCTTAAGTATCTCAAGAAAATCAATTCCGATCCAAAAAAATAATAAACCAATATTTTCACCTTTGAATAATAAAAAAAAACATTTTAACAAATTAATAAGTAATATATATATACAAAATAACAATATCGTACAAATTAACAATAAATCATTTATTGAAGGCTTCGGACTCAAACGTTTAGTGTTTAAGACCCTAAAAAGGTTCGTTTAGGAGTTATTTAACGATGTAGATTTACATATGCTGACTAGTGTTGCGGGTTGCGTTTGACAACAATATCGTCACGTCTCCGTGAAATTCTCTTTCTTTAGAGACCTCATTTATAAAGACTGGTAGCGTGGGTGAGCCGCGATAGGCTCTTAAATAACTACTGATATAATATATGAGAAGATAATTTTTCTCGTACTGTAAATCAGTTTAATTACGAAATATTTATTAATCAGTTTAATCCTATACAACTGTACCACCAACTATGGACCACCCCCATAATATGGTTCATGATATGGAAATGCAGTTTCCAGCTCAAGAATGCGGAATCATAGTTCAAGTAATATGCCGTAGAGATATTGTTTGAAATGTTTTCAGTTTTTGAGAAATGTATGCATCTTTGATTTTTTACAAGAAACTATTTTATTTCCTCACTGGTTTTTTCTCACATGTTTTTTCACTATTTTATTTACTCGCATGTTTTGATAGTCATTTGAGTATAAAATATTACTTTATGATATCTGATTTTAAATGAAAAGAACTATATTTCCTATAACCTAGCAACTGTTGTCTTTGGGGTAAGGATGTCTTCACAGCACCTGGACTTACGGGGTTAGTGTGTCTCTTCCATCCTTATCCGATCTATGCAAGTTGCGCAGCTGTGTTGCATGCGGTAGGTTGATGGTGCCGATATCGTGGTTTTTATAATTTTCCCTACGCGGTCCGTAATGCCATTCAACCAACTTCCCAAGGCGTCATCTATCCCTGCGGAAGAACAAAATAAGATAAAAAAATCAGAAGCATTGCCACCTAGACTATCGGACTTCGGATACGGACGTCCGAAAATACACAAACCAAAAGTGCCGTTACACCCCACAGTCAGCACCATTGGCTCTCCGACATACACAATTTACAAATACCACTGCAATATGCTGGAACCATTCATCGGTAAGACTGACTCCATCAAAGACTCTACGGACTTTATCGAGAAACTTAAAACATTTGTAATACAACTGAAAGGCCTTCTCACCAGCTTTGAAGTGACCACTCTTTCACGATGGTGGCGGTTAGTGACACTTTAGCGATACTGCAGAAGGTCTTCCTGGATGATATTACAGCTTTGTGCTCAACACCACATATTTTATGGGAATGATGAACTTCATGAACAAAAGGATGGTGCAGCCATGGGCACTCCCCTTATATGGACTATTCCAACTTATGCAGGAAGGGCATTGAAGCTGAAGCTCTGAACAATCGCCAAACAATCCAATGTTCTGGTTTCGTTATGTCCATGACACTTTCGTGATAAGAAGTCACGGAGAAGATACAACGAATTCCTGAATCACCTAAATAATATTTACCCTCGTATTCAGTTCACTATGGAAAAAGAACGGGACGGAAAACTGTCATTTTTGGATGTGCTAGTCAGCAAAAAGGAAAACACTTCTCTTGAAGTCGTAGGCTTCCGCGGCCAGAGTCATGTAAATGATCTTGGCTGTCCAGGTGACGCCGCGTCGAAGGCTGTGTTGCCGACGTTTCGACCATCTTATCGTGGTCTTCCTCAGGGCTGTTGTGCGCAGGTGTGGTAGGCGCTCGGGAATATATAGTAGTGGGGGCCGATGTGATTGGCCCGATTGGCCGGCTGCTCCAGCCAATGTTCAAACCACTTCCCAAGTCAACTATAATAATATGAGCTATAATAAAAACCCTTTTTGATCGCACAATCCGGTTATGTGAACCAGATAACATAAATGAGGCACTCATTTCCCTTGACAAAGCCCTACAAGATAATTTCTACTGAAGTCAAGAGAGCACTCCATCCTAATAAAAAGTGTATTTCCTACAATACGAAATACTCAAAGTACCGTACTTGAATGGCACTACGAACCGCATAAGGAAAAGTATTATAAAAACGCAATATCAACACCATTTTCAAGCCTACAACTCAGATGCGCTACTTGTTTAAATCGGTTAAGGATACAAGACACCACTATCATCAGCAGGAGTGTATAGGATACAATGTTCTAGCGGCACTGAATTATAGGAGTTAATCAACGGAGCATTAACACCCGTCTCTACGAACACAAAAGGAACTGTCGTTTTGACCAAACTGCAGTGGACGAACAGGCTTTTTCCGGTTGCGAGCCGGATAAGAATTGAAGATGTTGATGTTTTATCCCGTACAGAACACTACCATTCTCGTCTATACCGTGAGGTCATTTTCGATTTATAAACATCCTTTTAATTTAAATAGAAAAGAGGAAGGGATGAAAGTCCACTCGATATTGGTTACCGGTCAGGTGAAGCCTAAATCATTGCCACGTCAACAGACGACACCAGCGCTCCAGCCGACAATCACCAGTATCCCAGCGCCGTAAGCAAAAAAGAAAGTTTACCAGTCGAGTGAGGTGTCTGAAAGAATACCGCGTAACACTGCGTCCACTGGAGAGGTCTGCCACAGTAGCAGACGAAACGATTGGGCACGAAAAACTGTCTGATGGACCACGGCTATTGTACACAGTCCAACAGACGTCACCGGTTTTGGTGACTTGGCAACTTGTGTTTGGAACTTCGAGAGCAGTACCAATCTGCCAGTGGAAAAAAAACTACACACTTCATCGTGTCTTTTCAAGTATTCGGTCTTCGCTAGAATTGGGCAAGCTGAGACGCCATGATCAATAGTTTCTACTTCTTGCCAGATGCGGCATTTATCAGCTAGGGAAATTTTGATAATGGCTTTATCATAATGTTTTCAACGCCTGATCTTGTGCCGCTATTAAAACTGAATCCTACTCTGACTTCCTGCTTCCTCTTGTAAGTCAAATGAATGATTGATATTTATTGATCTGCATCATGTCCAGTTTTTTTTTCAGATAATGTCCATGAAGTGGTTTGCCTCTTCAAGAAATATTAACAGTTTTTGTCTCACATTTCATGTTAAGTACCATAGAAAGTTAAGTGTCTGTGTTATTCTGCGTGTGTTGCATAGTTTTCTTTGCCATGGTTCTTGTTACACTTACAATACGCCTGTTTCCCATTCCTCGGTCAGATTTCATGACCTGCCTCATTAGTAGATCTACTTGAGGACTAACTACATACTTCTTTATCCCGGCTCTTGCATTGTGCCAGAAGACTTGTATTTTTCTGAGGCATCTTCCTCCTTCCTTACGTGACTCAAAGTTTACGTATATCAGCTCGAGGTTGGGCGACATGATGCATTGTAAGCGTTTTTCTGTTTTTTTATCCAAGATTCGAATTTCTTGCTCAGTCCTGTCTACTAGATCGAATCTGTATTCGGCTACAGTCACCGCCCAACTACATATTGCAGATGGAATTCATGGAATTTAGAGCGAACTGTGGGACAGTATCATTCCTCTGCAATACTATCTGCGAATTCTCTCTTTCATTGTGTCGTTTGAGATGTTATCACATTCCTCAATGCGCAGATATTTGTAGGTGTTACCTGGCTCAAGATCTTGAACCACAGAGTGCATATCAACTATAATGTTCCCTGATGCGGTCGTTTTTACTATTTCTTTAATTGATTTTTGCACACTTGTCAAGACTAAACTTCATGCAGATGCCATTTCTGAAGTCAATAACAACAGACAGCCCTTGGGAGAGAATTATTTTATTCTTAGCAAATACATTAAGATCATTCATGCAAATGAAATGCGGTACTGGTTATTCATCACCATGGAGCTTGTAATACAAGCCAGCGTGCGACGAAGGTCTGTGGGTCCTTGAGGCTAACATCCGTGTGATAGCCAGACGTCGACAAGATGACTTTAGCTTGATTTCTGAGCAGGTATAGGACATTGGTAGAAGAAAGCATGTCTACATTCATTATATTTCTTGTTCTATTCCTTTCTCTTTTGTTTTAGGGAAAATTTCGCAAGAACCATTTTCGAGTTGACTGATAACACGTAACTCATGGGTTATTCCTTTAATTTCTACTATATTATTGTCATTATTTTTACTATTATTATTACCACCCCTATTATTATTAATATTTTTGTTAACATCCTATTGCAGGGCAAGACCTCTTACTTGAAAGGGGGGAGGCGGAGGTTCCTAAAATAACGCTTCTAAATAAGCCAGTAGTCTTAAATAGCGTTTAAACTCTGGAATGCTGTAGCAAAACTCTATTGAGGATTTAGTCGTCCGTAATTTCAAAGAAGATGCCGACCGACGATTCTCAGTTGCAGATTAAAATTATTTCAAAGGGTATTCAAGAATACCACATGATAAAATAAGTACGACGGCACACGTTACTAAAGTTACTAGAAAAAAGAAACACTCGAAGGAGACGCAGATAAGTCTCAAAAATTCCAGGACTGCATTTACCTACAACCAAACTAAGCAGTTTAGAGGCCCTCATAAATGAGGGTAGGGCGTGGTCCTGGAAATAATCCAAAAATATTACCAAAATGTGTTTGCTTTCGTAAAATAATTGTTTATCAAATAGTCTACTGCACTAAAATGTTTGTATTTAAAAACTAAAAACTAAATTTAAATGAGCGTAAAATATTAAGCGTTTGTGAACAACAACATTTTGCGCTTAAGATCCCCGCAGAGCCCAAATCCCGGCCTGAAATGAGCCCATCTCCTCCCGCCCTGAGAATGAAAGCGAGTGTGCAGTGTGCCTCTCGCCCCGCTGCCTCTTAAGCCTCCATAAGCTCACAGCGCTAGTCGCCGCGTCCCCTGCACTCGCACCTGACGCATGCCATCCCCTGCCCGCGCTCCCCTGCACTGCGCGGACGTCACGCTTGCAGTGAACGCCGTCTCAAAAACATTGACTCTTGCGGCGGCGATGGTGTAACAGTTACCGTCTCGGGATTTTATACCCAAGTTTGCGGATACAAACCCGATCGAAGCCGTGGATTTGTAAGGAGGAAAAAAATCTTCGTACGCGTTTCTTCGGAGGGGAAGTAAAGCCGGCTGTCCCATATTAGTAGATTTACTGCATTGAAAATAATATCTTCTTTCTTCCCTAGTAGGTGAAAGGAGTGTAACGAAATTTGCGAAAAAAACTGTTAGATAATCGGGATGGTATACCCGTTTGCGGGTTCAAACTCCAATTGAAGCCGTGGATTTTTAAGAACTAAAACCTCCTTCGTACGCTATCCTTCGGATGGGAAGTAAAGCCGACGGTCCCATGTAGATTTACTGCATCTAAAAGATCCTCAAGCCTAAATAAAGCCTCTGAGCGGAATTCAATTTGCCTGTTTCGTCGCCCAAGTCATACCATCTTTCTCCCCTAGTTGGTGAGAGACGGGTAACGAAATTTGCGTGCTCAGGCGGAAGCCCAGACCTGACTCTCACCACGTAAAATAAGGCATTCTTTCTCTCATTCATTCATTCATTCTTCCTAGCTCATCGACAGCAGCCTCAGAACAAAACAAAATACATCTACATTTCGTGTATTGATTGATTGATTTTTTCGTGTTTCCGGGCACGTCAACTGCTTTAGTCATTAGTCCCGTTAGTGTTGTGCATGTTGCTTCTCGGGAGATGGCGGTTTTTCTTCCACGCTGAATGGTGAGATCCGCCGCCGACCTACCGTCGGTTAGTGGGGATTCTCCCTAACCAGGACTCTCCCACCAGTGGGGCCCCGCTGCAGCCGGGACAAGCTCAAAGCTCCCGACCGGTCTCCCGGAATATGTGGTAGTGTACTGCATGTTAGTGTAAGTATGTGTGTAAGGGGAGAGGATAGGACAAGGAAGAGGAAGGACAGATCGCGCGCGGTCCGTGGCCCGTTTGTTAGAGTACTGCTCCGGCATTCGCCTGGTGATGATCGAAAACACGACAAAACCATCGATCAGAGCAGCCTGTTGTTAGAATTTCTCCAGAGCATGATCGAATCTCGACATAGCTGATGCTTAGTGTCGAAAATCCTGCCGTCGTGCGGAGTGGGAACCTAGGACCTTCTGGTCAGAGGCGCTGCAGTGACATCAGTCGATGCACTGAGCTACCGCTCCCGGTACATTTCGTGTAAACCAGCACACACGAAAACCTATGAAACTACAAACCTACAAACGCAGTCAAAACAAATTTCTGAAGAATTACCATTTGTAGCGTGCACCGGGCTGCCCGATGTTTTCGGGAAAGCGCTAGTGTGCCTGAGCAGAGTCTCCCTTCCCGTGCGCCCGCTCGCCCGGCGCCGGTGGCCGAGTGCGCAGACATCTCGCGCGCGCGTGCGCTGGCAGCGGCGTGTGTTGACGCACTCAGCGGAATTATTCCGCGAGCGCCGCGCACGCGCTCGCGCGGCGCGCGGGGGAATCACGGCGCCGGCGGCGTGAGGCAGGCGAGGCAAAACAGCCGTCATTTATTTAGAGCAGCGGCCTGCACGCGGAACGGCTCGTGCACGCCCGCTCGCGCTCAGCGCCCGCACAGCCTCGACGGCTGGTACCAACAGCGGTGGCTCAGTGCAGCAACTGATGTCACTGCAGCGCCTCTCTCCGGGAGGTGCTCACGGCGGCAGGATTTTCGACACTAGCTTTTCAGCCAGGTCGAATTCAGTCGCTGTCTAAAGGAGAATTCTAGCAGTCGGTTGCTCTGATCGGTGGTTTTCAGTGGTTTCTCCGATCATCTCCAGGCGAATGCTGGAGCAGTACCCTAACAAACGGGCCACGGACCGCGCGCGATCTGTCCTTCCTCTTCCTTGTCCTATCCTCTCCCCTTACACACACACATTTACACTAACATGCACTACACTACAACATATTCCGGGAGACCGGTCGGGAACTGAGGGCTTGTCCCGGCTGGGGCGGTGCCCCGCTGGTGGGAGAGTCCTGCTTAGTGGTAACCCCATCAGCTGACGGTAGGTCGGCACCGGATCTCGCCATCCAGCGGGGGAAGATCACCGCCATCTCCCGCGAAAAAAACATGCACTACACTAACGGGTCAATGCCCAAAGCAGTTGACGCGCCTGCAAACACAAATAAATCAATCAGTGAATGAACCGAGAGAGAGCGCAAGCGGCCGTTGGGGTCAAGGCGGGTGTGGCGGCGTGGGAGGAAGGGCAATGGAAGGGGGCGGGGCGCGCGTGCAATCAGTGCCGGCGGGCGGCCACGCAATTGGCCGCGTGGTGCGCCCCCGCCCCACCGCCCCCTCCGCTCGCCGCCCCGTCGCACACGCACGGGCACACGAGAGGAACGCGCTCAAAGGAGGAGGACGGGAGAGGGAGAGGGAGGGGGGATGGAGAACGTACGCAAAGAGACAACTCTGAAACAGAAATGGAGAGAGAGAGAGGCAGAGAGAGAGACAGAGAGAGACAGAGAGAAACAGAGAGAGAGACAGAGAGAGAGACAGAGAGAGACAGAGAGAGACAGAGAGTGAGACAGAGAGAGACAGAGAGTGAGACAGAGAGAGGCAGAGAGAGAGACAGAGAGAGGCAGAGAGAGAGAGGCAGAGAGAGAGAGACAGAGAGAGACAGAGAGGGAGACAGAGAGTGAGACAGAGAGGACAGAGAGACAGAGAGAGACAGAGAGGGGCAGAGAGACAGAGAGAGACAGAGAGTGAGACAGAGAGAGACAGAGAGAGACAGAGAGAGGACAGAGAGAGACAGAGAGAGACAGAGAGAGACAGAGAGAGACAGAGAGTGATACAGAGAGACAGAGAGAGACAGAGAGAGAGTCAGAGAGAGAGAGTTACAGAGAGAGACAGAGAGAGACAGAGAGAGAGATTGTGATTGAGAGATACGGGATAGAGAGGACTTAAGACTGAAAAGAGGAAAGGTGCTGAAGGACAGAAGAGAGAAGGAGAAGTAATAGAAATGAAAGTGTCAATGAGCAAAAAAATAATGGTGGGTAGGGAAACTAGAAGGGTAGAATAAAATATTAAGTTTATAACATGAAATGATAGACAAAATATTTTATGAGGAAGAATTGCTTAAAATACTAAAAGAAACAGCAGAAGTGAAGTCGAGATGAAGGAATGAACCTCATCAAAAGAAAGGTTTGAATGATCTGGGGCGGGTACGCAGACGGACAACAATGCAAGGGGACCGCAAGAGAAACAGCAAAAGTGTCAGAATGAGAAGGTGACAAAAGAAAACAGAGGAATGTATGCAGGGAGGGAGATTTGTACGTTTACACTATTATTGGATATTGTACGCATATTGTACGTTTACACTAATGCAGGAGGGAGATTTAAAAGTGGATAATATTTGTGCGAACCGCCTTACTCGTGTTCGTTTTACTTTAACTTCTTATTTATTTAATTTTGTAGCAGTGATATGCATACTCCTACTACACCTACAAGCCCATTTTCACGTTTCATAGAAAATACGAGGGCAAGTCAATAAATAAGTCGCAAACGTCAGTTTACCCCATAACATGTTTAAATTATGCGTGCACATTTTTCATAGCAGCTCGCGATGTTTGCTTCGCAGAGGTCGCGTCACCAGGGTCGCGGCCAGGATCACTGGTGGCAGCCAAGGCTGCGTACCTACTGCAGTGTGTGTGTGCTGCGGGGTGTATTGCAAGCGTGTGTACTGCGGGTTGCAAGAGTGTACACCAGTAAAATAGCGTGCATTCGTGCGTTTTATGAGCCAAAGACTTTCCCAGAAGCAGTGCAGCGCAAAATGCTCTCTGTGTATGTTGTCAAGCGTTTATCATGGAGAGCAAACGACCTGGCCTCCCTACTGCGAGTCGACGACAATGCCCGCCTCTTACACAGCAAGACAAACTCAGGTGCTGCTACACACAATTCATTGGGAACGCTTGGAACATCCACCCTATAGTCCTGTCTGAGCCTCCAGTGACAATCTCATCTGGCCCCTGAAATGTCATTTAGGTGGCCGAAATGTTGAAAATGATTATGTTGTAACTGCAAGGGTACACGTTTGTTGCATCTGCAACCAAACGACTTCTTTGCTGCCGGCTTTGAAGGACTTGTAAAGAAATGGGATAAGGGTCTGAATGTTCAGGGTGAATAGAAAAGTGAAATACATTTTAAGAAGTTACGTTCATTCATATTGCCTCTATACCGTTTTGCGACTTATTTGTTGGCTTATCTGCGAATGTTTCTTCAATGTTAGGCGAGCTGACCATTACAGGAACTCAAGTATTAAATGATTCACGAATGCGACGAGCATTAATAATACAGCCATTCGATTTAATAGTAAAACTAATGTTTGTAATTAAAAATATTTAATACTCAAAATATTTTGTTTGTGGTCGACTATTACATGTTTACATTACTAATATTGCATACAATTTATATCACATAAACAATAACAATGCACTATAAACCCTGTTGAACATAAAACCATTCATAACAATAACAAAAATAACTAATATTTTCGTTCATTCGAGTTATTCATGTCGCCTTTTTGTACTAAATGTACACTAAAATTTTGCCATAACACATGATATTCCTATATCCATTCCTACATCCCTCATTCTTGCCCGAAACGTCGTCAATAATTTTTACTTTCCCGCATTCTACACACGTAGAATATAGGGCTTACATAGTGTACACGTAACATGTTTACTATGTGGCACATTGTACGTTTACACTAATGCAGTACAGTGTAACTATTGTCATACCTCGGCCAAGAACGGCGATTATGGAGACATGAGAAAAATCCATATTGCTGAGCATTGATGCAGGAAAAGGGGATAAATTTATCCAAGTATAAAGTAAATTACTTCCTCTAATATGTAAATTTGGGGTCTGATGTCGCTCAGAGTCTCGATGGTGTAGGCGATGCTATAAACGTACGCCAGTGAGTACTGAGAAGCCCTCCTGTAATGGGATCGCAAGCGTATGGCCGTAATAGCCGCCTGTAATGGGTTTGCCGTTGCGTGGCCAACCAGTCCGCTCTCTCACCTCCTCGCGGTGGTCCCTGCATCTCTGGGCAAATTGAGGTGCAGCCAAGAGGGATGGGCGATCTCCGACGCCTTAAAACGGAAGCATCAAGCTAAGGGAAGGAAATCCCTGACAGAAAAATCATCTGAGATTGATTGATTGATTTGTTCGTGTTTCCGGGCACGTCAATTGCTTTGGTCATTAGTTCCGTTAGTGTAGTGCATTTTTTTCTCGGGAGATGGCGGTGATATTCCCCCGCTGGGGCGAGATCCGGCACCGACCTACCGTCGGCTAGTGGGGTTTTACCCTAACCAGGACTCTCCCAACAGCGGGGCACCGCCCCATCCAGGAGAAGCTCTAAGCTCCGCTAGAATTCTCCTCCAGACAACGACTGAATTCGACCTAGCTGAGAAGCTAGAGTCGAAAATCCTGCCGCCGTCAGAACTAGAACCTAGGACCTCCCGGTCAGAGGGGCTGTAGTGACCTCAGTTGATGCACTGAGCTACCGCTCCCGGTAAAAATCATCTAAGAGGAACCTACATCTCGAGAGAAGGGGTATGCAGCTGACGACCCCGTCTTGCTCCTCGAAGCGACTGACAGCGGACACTTAGGACGAAGGCTCGGGCGCGAGAGGATATGGTGGTGCGCCCCGTGAAAAACAGGCCACCATCTATGATGACCCTAGCTTGGAACGGTTCACGATTAGGATTCCATTCGAGGCGAGTCGCTGGCACATTGTGCCCAAAAACGAGGTGGAGGCTATATGGCCACTGATCTGAATAACATGGTTCAGCATTACGATGCTATCCATAGCGATGTCCTCATCATTTTATGCTCCAAATGCAGCAAGAATTACAAAAGTAAGCTCTCCGCTTTGAGCCATTTCCCTAGGTTCCCGGGTCCGAAAGTGTCTAAAGGAGACTTTTTATGTGAGTGAAGCTACGCCAACCTTGCAGCCAATCAGGGCTATCGCAGTATTTGCGCCACGCTCATCCGGGCGCAGCTAATGAAGCTTCGGCTGCCAAGACGCAATGTAGTGATAGGACTGCTGTGCCTATAGCCGGGAAAGTCTTCTCTTCGGAGAATATAATGAAAATGACTGCATTGGAGAAAGAGGAACCAGAAACGTCGAACGAGAATTTGTCTGCTCTGCTGGGTAAGACCGCCCTACAGATGCGTGAGAAAAAAAAAGAGACAACATAAAGATATTTAGCAGTCATTGGAGCTGAAGCAACTCTGACTGCAAAATCACTTTCGTCCCCAATTAATGATCGAAGCTCCGAGGATTCAGTTAGACCTTGTTGCTTTTATCGCATTGCCTTCCAAGGACATTAGCTCTCCGAAGACTCCAGTGAGCCAAATCCCTATGCTGATTTCTTCTTCTCCTCTGGATTAAAGGTCTCACCTCAAGACAAGAAGAATGTCGGTGATCCCCTGCTCTGAAACTCGCCCTAAGGGGGACGAAACATCATTACAGGTAGAGATAAGCAAACAGCCTTGTACCGATTACCTTCCAAAAACTCAGCCCACAGCGAGTGGTCCTGAGGAACTTGCAATGGTAGACAATGGCCTTCCGGATGTAGATACGGTGCGATTCCATAACGAGGAGACCACTATAGTTTCCGAAATGAATCAGGAGCTTTTGGCTGTGCCCATCCTCTTTCTGTTTTATCTGCTATTGACACCGCCCTATACGACACATCTGGTCGGTTAGGACGGGACCAAATTGTTATTGAGTCCCCGGCTGGAATGACGCCAGGAGACGCCTTCTGACACTTGTCTTAACAGGGCCACACTAGATGCCAAGCCAATAATGGAAACATTTGAAATTGGATAGGAACATGAGGTACTTCTAAAACGAATGTAGATCAAGACATAGTTGAGGTTATAAATGAACTCAAAAGACATATTCAATCCCAAGACGAATTGAACGAGACATATGCGAAGTTAGTGGAGATTTTGAGCGGCTCCTTTTACCCATCATCACCAGTTCCTAAAGGCTCCATAGACATGGCGGCAAACGCGCTACTCTTATGCTAAGGCCTTTTCAAGAATTATCTCACGCTTTTGGCAAAGTGTATTAGAACGGGCATTCACTGTACTAGTGTCAATGAACAGCCCCTTTACAAGGATGAGTACAAATCCGATTTGGGGTAACCGATTCGTCTTTCCGAATTAAGAGAGGGTGATAAATTGTCGAAACGTGAAATGGACCCAGAAACAATTCAATATGCGTTTCAAGTTACCGAAATGATAAGTCGTGTGTCTGGGATAACAAATGTCACGGCTCCAAGACTAGATGAGATAAAAATTAGTCACAACTCTTCAGAAGCAAAAATTGAAATATTGTCCCTACTGTAACCAAACATTTTATTCAGTGACTTTGAGTTTTCTGGATGGATAGATAATCGCACCATCATTTTACCAGAAGAGAGTAAGGACAATACGCTTGTCACTATCGCACCACCACAATTAGTTCCCTGATATCCAGAATCCTTTGGGGCAATGTGGACGAACGTATTCGTCGTGATGAAGTTCAACCCACAACAAAAAGGGTTTATCCCTTAATCTGGCTTTTTCGCCAATGTTCAAATTCTTCACGAAGCAGTCGGTGACATGAAAAATGCAGAGGGTGGTCGGCGCTGTGCTAGACATATCCAAAGCATTTGACACTCTTCCCCACGCGGCGATTCGGTGGGCTCTGTCCAGGAGAGGGATACCCAACGCCTTTACCAATTAGGTAATGGACTCTTAAGCAGAAGTTTCCTCCGCCATTCAGCACCCTGCGAAAGGAATTGAGGTACCAATGCAGAGGAATAAACAGGGGGACCCCTTGTCCTCACTCCTTTTTAATCTCATTATAGACTGCTTGCTTGATAAATTGGAAAACATATCACGATACTATTGGAAAGGAATGTGTCCCTGTTAGCATTTGCTGACGATCTGGTGGTGTTAGCAAAAGACCCCCTTGGAGCTCAAGAATTGGTTGAAATTGTGGTGGAATATCTTGGAACCCTCGGAATGATATTATCCGTCGCGAAGTGTTCATTATACCAAATTACAACTTTTGAACCTATGCCATTGAGAATCCATGTCTGGAAAGGTTGGGGAGAACATTTTTCTTGTCAGTAATGGTCATACCCTCACATACCTGGGAGTATTTGGAACATCCCATGTGAAGCATTCATATCGAATTTGATGGTAGCAGTGACGGGGCTTCAGAAAGCGCATTTAAAACCCATCATTTAAAACTCATTACTTCATGCGTACATAATGCCACATTACCTCTACTAATTGGTTTTATCGACGCCATCTATGCCGATGCTCTGGGAAGAGGACTGTCAATTCAGAGTGGCAGTGAAACTGTTGCTACACCTGCATATGAGTACTGCAGATGACTTATTGCACCTGACCAAGAGAGATCGAGGACTGACATTGCCGCAGCTCGCACAACACGTGCCTAGGGTAGCGCTGAGCATAGGATTATGTTTAAAAAATCTACAGATCCTATTGGCAGATAGATGAGCTCGTGTCCGAGTTTCTACCAAACGACATTAAGGACCGCCAAAACACTCAACTGGCCCTGTACTGAACAAGATTTAAGAGCTCATAAGATGAAATGCGCCGATGACGAGGTAGCCACCTGAAAGAAGCTGGAATCCCAGCGGTTAAGGCGTTAAACAATTCGATTGTAAATGCCTTTTTTGAAATATTATAATCTTCTCAAACCTTGTCTTTTTATCACTGCACTCCAACTGAGATCAAATACCACTGCCAATAAAACTACTCTTAGTAGTGGAAGGTCCGAAGAGGATGTACACTGCAGGAAAAAGTAGATTTTACATTCAATGAGCATAACAGAGTACTTCTAAGACGTTATGGTTTCTAACACAGCGGTAAAAACCATAAATCACAACTTCAGTCAAGGCATTTTTACGAAGCCAGCAAGAATAAAGCGCCATGAACAGATCAAGAACTTTATAGGGGGGAAGACGTTCCGGAAATCCGACACAGTGGTGTCTACGGAAGCCACTTTCTCCGTTTCTGAAGAGGGTAGACTCAAACCTGACCTTGTAATAAAAAGCTGGAAAGAGGTACACGTATTGGTAATGCATTTTAAAAGCGATGGCCGCGAAGTATTAATAACGACAGATATTGTGGTATTATATTTTTTTGTAACTGACACTAATGCGAGAAAGTACTTGCAGTATTACCACTAGTTCGACCGGCCGTTTGCCATTTGCCTATGTAAACATTTGTCTCTTCATTTTAAAGATTTATTACCACAACAAATCATTACCCTTTTAAATAAATGAAGTTATTACTTTGATTCAACGTAAATATATTAATACGGCGGAATTAAGTAACTTGACCTCCATTATTATATTGTATATTCACTTGGCATATCCATGAGGTATGGACAATCTCATTGTGAGCATAAATAATAAAAATAAAATTACTCACATACAAATCGAAAAAGAAAAATGCTCAGGGAAAGTAATAAAGTAAATAATGCATTTGGAAAACCAAGTAGGTATTTCCAAAGAAATCAAACTCTAAGGTGTATACATAGCAGAACACAGTTGTTTTACTTTATCGTCAACGAACAATTATTCAAAATTATCCACAGACAATTTATCGTAGATTTTACATTCAATGAGCATAAGAGAGTACTTCCAAAACGTTATTTGAAGACTATCTATAGTAGAAATAACAAGATGTCGAGGAAGAAACAATCACGTGTTTCACTTGCTAATTTTCCTAAAATGTATGTCAAGTATTCAAACATTTAAACATAATAAATTCAAGGCAGAAGTACCATTGTTGATTCTCTAAAAACACTTCCCTCGGGTTTTAATTTGCTTTTATGTCCCACTTCCTGATCCTTCAAACATATTTTAAACACTTTTTCCCATAAATACACGGAAGATGTACATTTAAAGACTAGAAACGTTTAGAAAAAACTCGATAAAGAATGTCAGATTTATGAATTTACAATCTTCAATATTATCGGCACCAGTAGAAATTGTGAAGTATTTGTTACAATCATACAAATATTTTAAATGTTACGCGCTAAAATATATTTAAAAGAATTGAACAAGATTTTTTCATCTACAATGTTGAACTGCGGCTTGTGAATAAACAGTGCAATGCAATCACGGAGAGGGCGACTGCGGTTCATCCTAGCTCCTATTACTTCTCACGCAGACCAGGGTTAGCAGAGAACGTATGTACATAGTATGATTCGACCATTCATTTATTTGCATGAACTCTCCCCTTATGAACCACACGACCAACTTGGACAATTTCTGGTTCCCAAATTACACGCCAGAAGGGCTAAGCCCAGCGCAAATATGGACCCTCGAATCTCGAGCGGGGCGGAACAAACCCCAGGCCCCCATCGACTATTCCAGGCTCGCAGGACAAGGGCGACGGCAGGAGGCAGAGCGAGGGAGAGGGCGAGAGCAGATGGAGCGAAGAGGAGATGGGGAAGACGAAGAGCGAAGAGTGGGAGAAATGACAAAATTGAGACGAAGGAAATGTCATATAAATGGGAGGAAATGGCGGACGACCGAGCCAACGAGGCAATACATGATTGATCGATTGATTGTTAGTGACTCCGGGTGCGTCAAATACTATGGTCATTAGTCCAGTAAGTGTAGTGCATGTTTTTGCTCGGGATGTGGCGGTGGTCTTCCCCCACTGAATGGCCAGATCCGGCGCCGACCTACCGTCAGCTAAGGAGTTTTCCCCCAACCAGGTATCTCTCACAAGCGGGGCACTGCCCCAGTCGGGACAAGTTCTAAGTTCCCGACCGATCTCCCGGCATGTGTTGTAGTGTAGGTGTGTGTGTAAGGGGTAGGGATAGGACAAGGGAGAGGAAGGAAAGATCGCGCGCAGTCCTCGGCCCGTTTGTGTGAGTACTGCACCGGCATTCGCATGATGTTGATTGGAGAAACGACGGAAAACTACCGATCAGAACAGCCGGCCGCTAGAATTCTCTTCCAGTCAGTGAATGATTTCGACCTAGCTCTCAAGCTAGTGTTGAAAATCCTGCCTCCGTCGGGACTCGAACCTAGGACCTTTCGGTGTGGCATCAGTTGATGCATTGAACCACTGCTGCCGATACAAGAAACGAAATAGTAGAAAAGTTTAACATGAGATGAAATATGACAGACATGTAAGGCAAGATAGATCAGTATTGAAAGCAGCTGAGAAGACAGAGAAAAACACAATTGGGGGGCAGCTTAGATATCAAGTAACAGGGTTTGAGAGTACGAAGAACCATATTATATATTATATTATCTACAGTCCTGGTGTACACATATGTGTAAAAATTAATTTGATGTTCCACGGGTTTGAGGGTTTTAATTTTTTGCTGGTAGTATTTCCACTGATATCCTGGAGTCTCTATTGACGCTCTCGGGCGACAATTTTGTCTCTGGCAGTGTTTGACGGGAATTAAGCAGATGTTGTAGAGGGTGAATTCTGTGATTGTGTCGCGAGTAGCGTTTGCAGAAGAACTTTTTGTTATTGTTACGAAGTTAGTGGACTGATTCAAGATAACTATCGTTGACTGACGATCATATTGTTATAACTTATTATTATAATAAATCTTATTATTAGAACATATTTATCAGTCTAAAGTGCTTATTACAAAGGACTGAACGGCATACTTTTGTGCATTGTTACCTGTTCAATCTATGACGCGTTTTTAAAACTTCTTACAAAGAAATGTTACTTTCCAATTTAAATTATAGAATTTATTGATTGTTTCGTTACCTACATAATATCGTAAACACTTTAGAGGAAATAGATAACTCGTTTTGAGATAATGATGCCATTCTCACAATCCTTGATGAGAGCAATTTCGAAGTTAATAGCAATTTAGATGCTGAATACCCCCCTCCTCCTCAGACGCGGATACCGATTTTGCTGACAGGCTCAGTGACGATGAAAGACTATTGTCAGGACAACGAAATTCGATCACGTCTCCAATCCTGTATATTTTGACCTCCGGGGAAGTAAATCTTTGCTTAGTAATGGGAACTGCAAGAGGGAAAGGAGAGGGTAGAAGAGCTGGAATAGATTGTAGACGTTTAAAGTAAACGCCACACATTTTCCTAAATAACTCATATACGAAAATATATTGTTTTTGACTTCCTTTTACCACTTTCACACAGGCATATGATAGCCGAATATAGGTCATTGAGTCCTAATGTACACACATGTGTACAAATTGTAACAAGATAACCAATTCTTCTTTTTCATAAAGGTGGATAGCTTATTGAGCCTAAAAGATGCTACAAAATATGATTTATGAAATAAAATATAAAAATCGTCCCTTCGAGTGTCAAAATGATATAGGTAATCCTCAGCGCTGGCGAGAGCACGGGCGAAGGCACAACCAGGAGCGGTAGCTCAGTGCATCAACTGATGTCACCGCAGCGCCTCTGACCGGGAGGTCCTGGATTCCCACTCCCCACGGCGGCAGGATTTTCGACACTAGCTTTTCAGCTAGGTCGAATTCAGTCGCTGTCTGGAGGAGAATTCTAGCGGCCGGCTGCTCTGTTCATATATTCCAACTGCTCAAAACAAATTCATAGTTTAACAATTGTCTCGACACATGCATAAACACAGAAAATCATACCGGGAGCGGTAGCTCAGTGCATCAACTGATACCACTACAGCGCCTCTGACGTTGAGGTCCTATGTTCCAGTCTTGACGGCGGCAGGCTTTTCGACTTTACCTTTCCAGCTAGGTTTCTCCGATGAACACCAAGCCGGAGCAGTACCCTACCAAACGGGCCACGGACCGCGTGCGATCTTCCCTTCCTCTTCCTTGTCCTATCCCTACCCCTTACACACACACACTTACACTAACATGCTCTACACTACCATATATTCCGGGAGACCGGTCGGGAGCTTCGAGCTTGTCCCAGCTGGGGCGGTGCCCCGCTGGTGGGAGAGTCCTGGTTAGCGAGAAACCCCACTAGCCGACGGTAGGTCGGCGCCGGATCTCACCATCCAGCGGGAGAAGACCACCGCCATCTCCCGAGAAGAAACCACGCAATATACAAACGGGACTAATGACCAGAGCAGTTGACGCGCCCAGGGTCACAGGACGGAAGGGCACAGGGGGGCGGCGGCTGGCGCGTGGGGCGCCGGCGCCCGCGCCGCGTCTCAGGACGCCCCCCCCCCCGCCCCCTCCCCCGCTTAACGCCTAATAGCGCGGCTCCATTATTCAGCGGGTGCGGCGAGGGGGCGGGGCGTGGCCGGGGCGCTCGTGGTTAATCGAGGGCACACAGCGGCGGCAGCGCTCCGCCGCCGCGGCCGCATACATGATTCATAAGACCGCCAAATGAGCCGCGGCGCCACTTTGATGATGATAAATTCACGCTGTATTGGGCCCCGCGTGATCGGAATGGCGACCGCGGCGCGCTCGCCCCTGGTGGCGGGGGGGGGGGCTGGGCGGCGGAGGCGTCGCTCTGCCGACGGGATGTCCTTGGCCGGGGGGTGAGCGCGGGGGCGCCCGGCCCCATGCAAATCGCCCTCCAGCCACTCGGCGTCGCACTCGCCCCTCTGGCGAGAGGGTGGCGCCTCCAGGCGGCTCAAGAAGCACTGATAGGGGCGTGTCTTAATAACATGATTATCGTAATAACCCAAATTAAAAAAAGTTATAAGTTGTAGTCAATTGTTAAGTATAAGTAGATAAATTAAGTCAATAAAAATAATAAATGAACTTAAATAATTAAAATAAATAAAATAAATAAATTAATTAACTTACTAAACTACAAAATTAAAATTAATTAAACAAAATAAGAAGAAACGGTTAAAATAAAACACATTAGGGGCGAAGGGAAGTGGGAATCGGGAATACATAGGCAGAAGCGTTGGTGCGGACGGGATTTTCTGTGTGCTGTTTGTTTTCAGGTGCGAGGAGGCCAACACTGAAGGAGAAATGCTCAAGAGATGCCCGCGCTGCAAATAAATAAATAGCCCAAAAACCGGACAGATTTAGCATGTACTCGGCTTCGACGGCAGGTTTTTCCCCTTCAGGTTTTTTCCTCAGCCGCAATTTCCAGGTATCTTTTTCCTCGGCTTTGATGCGAAGGAGACCATTTGGGGTGAATAACAATTCGGAAAGAACGCGGTAGAATGTAGGCATTGTATCGGCTTAAAAGGCCTTCGGCCTAGCCACATTGCATCAAGTTTTTTTCATTTGTCTGTAATAATTACCTATTAAATAAAAATAAAATTAAAAACATTAAGAACCTATCCATCCAAACCGCAATGCGTCTACTCCCCGCAAGAATTCTCCCGATAATCACCTACGGAATTCAAACAATATGGCTGTTCTTAAAAAAAAAACGATCTACAGATCATCGAAACAATCAAGACCACCTATCTGAAAAAAGCAGTATGTGTCTCAAAGTATACTGCTGCTAGATTAATATTTGCTCTGGCCAAATAAACGTTCCTAATAGAAGTTATAAGGCTACTCTTCTCTCTGCCACACACCGAGACGTACAGGGACGCGAAGTCGGAGAGGATACATAAGAGGGACCTAACAGACGATGGATTCTACTCCTCGGATCCCATGATACTCAGAAGCTGGATGGAACCCAACCAAGAAATGCGTCATGGCTTCACTAGACTGGCGGTCCATGGCTACCATTACCAACTGTGCAAGAGGGAATACTTCCACGAGGCCGACAGTGACGACGTGTGCAAACTCTGTTGAAATACATGTCCCATATACCATATCTGAAATGGCACCCAACGAACGAGGCTAAATAAAAAGGCAAAGAACTGACATTAACTAACTATATTATGCACTTTATTACTTGTATAAAGAAAAATATTATTAAATCTGAAAGTTACTACCAATTAGGAGCTGAAGTAAATAAAAATGGCATGGTATGGCTGACGGAGATAAAATGACGTAATGTACTGGATCTGAATAGCCGTTAGTTGTAAATCGTTAAGGACTTTCCTTCGAATGCTACAAAAGAGTTCGATCCAATACTGTTCTCTTGAAAGTCTCGAAATGCATTCTTTTTTATTGCTTATTTATAGCATTTTGATTTGTTATCTTCCTGCTACCATGTTGACACATAAGTAAGAAAGTATCCGATTCACGAAATTTACTTGACAGAAATCAATCTTAAATAATTAAACATTTCGAAATCTTATATTCAGTACACGTTATGCAACGATTTTTTTCAAGATCACTCATCTAAAATATCTAATTTTAGTACGTGCTAATTCAGTATTAGCTAATTTTCCACAATAGTTTGGAAGTTCTATGAGGAGAAATGGAATATAATTCTCAAGAGGAAATCACATATATTTACTGATTCCTAATAAAATATCTGGGATATAGGAGATATCAAACTACAATATTAGGCGAATATATTTACTTTGCAGAAAGTTCAGCCGTACACTTGTCTCAAGAAATTTTTCCCATCATCAGTGGCTTGGATTAAACACTTTAATTAACCATGGAGAAACTGTCCTAGCAACGCGCCATTTTGTGCTGCATACAATGTACGGGAGCTGACTCGGAGCCACTGAGGATGGGAAAAATTTCCGGAAACACGTGTATGGCTGAAGTTTCTGCAAAAGTAAATATATTTGCCTAATATTGTGGTTTGATATCTCATACCTTGAGATATAACCTCATATCACATATTTGCTTGAGCTAATGACTAAATATAGACTGTTTTCAGTTGATACATTGAATATCGCAATACACAAAACAGGACAATTACAGTTGGTCTTGGAAAATGATTAATGAGCAAATGACGTGGTTAAGTGTTCATTCTTAAATTATAAGATATCATTAACCTTTAGTGTTTTACTATAAAACTAGTTACTAACAGGAAGTGATAACACATATAAGGCCCCTACCTCTTAATAGTATTATTGAAATGTGTGATTGATAGTATTATTGAAATGTCAATGCAGTCAACGGCCAGAATTCATTAACATATATTTTTATATATTAGATATTGTGTGAAAGTATGTATGATAAGTCTGTGTTGACGGTGATAAATACGAAATTCGTGATAAATGTGTTGGGACCATTGGCGTTGAATAATGGACGGACGTTCTTCACTCTTAAATGTAATCGCATAACAAATTAACCATCGGTCTAGCTAAAATGTCTTTTGCCTGATGAGCTGCACTGTACTGTGATCTTCGTGATCGCTTTCAGTCACGTAATGTTTTGTCTCAAATAGATTCAAGTATATTGATTCAGTGTGAGTTGTAGTTGACATTTACATAATTGAAATGATTGAAGCGTTGTCATTGTCAACAATAGTATTTATTTCACAAATAGCAGCTTTGATGGCTTAGCCATCATCATCGTTTTCTGCTGTCTGGGAGCCTCAAAACGACTACGTAGTCACTCTTTCAATCATTTCAATTAGATTCAAGTAGCCACATTGCCGTATAATTTATTAAAATGCTGTGGCATATTACTTTGCTATTTTTTAATGTTTTTATTTTTGAATGTGTTTATTTTTGCATGTTTTTGTAGTGTTCAATTGCCGGAAAAAGATTTCAGAAGCAAGAAACACAAAAGAGCAAAGCGGAATGCCAGACGTTTGCTGTTATGTAACATAAGACGAGACAGCTCTTTCTAAAAGGGGAAAAGTGTTGTATCTTCTGAGGAAAGCGAGCATAATTTTTAGTATTTGCTTCACTCCACTTTTCTACTAAACGTTCGCAACTTCTGTTACAACCATTCATCCTTTTACACTCTTATTTTGTGTTTTCTTTATAACATTATGCATTCAGCGTTTTTCATTTTCTGTGCTGTGCACGGAATCCAAATAATAATTTATGGCTTTTCATATCTTTGTTCGGTTATATCTCACTTTTTTATATTCTTCACTTTACTTGCCCTTCTCAGACGTTTAAATTATCTTTCATTTTTGCATAGGTTGTGAGCAATCTAGCTGTACTCGAATAGTTAAAAATCGTTTGCACGGAAACGATTATTTAAACCAGGGTGATCAACTTAGGCACTTGCGCCAAACGAGGCGCATTGGAAAATTACAAGTGCCACATTGTCCCCTTTTGCACAAGCTTTGTAAATGTTAATAGTTGTAAAATCTTAAAAGTTTGCGAATATTATTTTTAGTATAAACTGTGCTTACTATTCCTAGTCTAATAGAAAAGCTGCTAAATAGAGTAAAACGTTTGTTTAATTCAACTGAAGTCTTTTAAAATAATAAATAACATTCTTTTAATGAGAATATAAAATCTTCCCGTTCTAAACACAAAGACTTTAGAATCCATCAGTCTTTAACTGATGACGGGCTGTGACTTTAGCTGTGGCGCATGCACCAAATGTGGCATATTGGTTGTTTTCAAGTACTGTGCACACAGTTTTTGAAGAGGCGCTGTATCACCATCTTCTTTGTTGATCAGAATAAACTCTTAATGTAGAAGGTGCTTTCTTAGTGAATGTGATATTCTTAAAAATTCCCAATCAATATAAAATTCAATCGTGGAAATCTAATCACCTAAGACATTAAAACAAAAAGAAGTGTGTTGCACTATCATTAATGTGAGGAGAAAGCCAAAGTTGTGTATTGTAATACTTGTACAAGCAGTTTCAATTTTTCTAAGTACTAAAATGCCCCTTCTCTTCTCTTCCTCATCATCACACTAATCTTGACAAACGAGATTCTCTGTCAGATGTAGCAGCAACAGTGGGGTTCACGAAAATGATTTCCCCATATTGTGTAGAACGAGTATCTTCACTATTGAAGATTAGTTCGAGTAATCGCATTTTTCAACTTGTAAAGATAAATTAATTTAGTTGCGTGATGAAGTTATCCTTTGACTACTACACGTAGCTGATCTGAACTCTCTTCCTATTTTACTATCTCAGTAAGAAAATAGAAAAGAACTCTAGTTGTTTGACTCATATGAACTCATTTGAAAATATTGACACATTGCTCTTTAAAGTTTGGTCTCCCCTAATTTAAACTGTACTGCCATTATCAATTAAGTCTTCATTAATATTAAACACTTTCTTAAACGTAGATTGACCGAGGTAAGGTAATTTCAATTGATACATATCAGAGAGAAATTATTCTGTTGGCAAAATGCAGAGAAAACGAAGGCAATATATTTCAAACGTTAGTTTTAAATATCAATGTTTTATCGTGATCCAAACTGCGTCACAACTGTTTTCTACGCAGTTAGAACGGCGTACTAATACATTTGTAAAACGTTTCTTTCAAAATAATGTTAAAATGTTTACATTACCAGGTGAATTTTACATGTGGTCATTTTATTTTTTTGATATTTTACCTTGAATAAATACATCTTTGCATCAAAAGTTGAATTCGATTTCCATTCGATGATTTCCTTTTCTAAGCCCTTCGTGTGCCCTACAATCCAAGATATTTTTTAATTTTTTTTTCATTTTCCAATTTGTAAAAATGAAAACGGTACTCGCATATTACTTAACCTAGCAATTTTGAGTTCTTGTTTTAAGAGCCTCACAAATTGAAATAATTAAGTGTCATTATTGTGAATCATTGTAAATTATTATTTAGGGTAGTTAACGGGAATGTTCTTATTCCCTGCATGATCATCTGAAAGACTTGCAAAGTGTGTTCGTGTCCATCAGGATTCGCGCGCATGTATGCTGAAGTATATGCGTGCACATGCACATGCAAATGCACGTGCGTGTGTGCACGTGGTCGGGTGCTGGTAAATCTGATAAGCGATCGCGACCGTCTCCGCGCATAGTAATTGCACTGTGGCCGCTGCAAAGTTGTGTCATTAGATGCTTTGCTGTTGCCCCATCCTAAAATGCTTCAGGAGGCCGTTTAAGAGGATTATTAGTGTGATTAAAATTTTTGTAAACAGTGTACTTTCTGTTTAGTGCTAAAATACTGCATTTACATGATAATTTAATATTTGTGGAGATGTTATAGAGATTTTCTCCCCCATACGTCACGTACAGTTTTTATTGTTTTTTGACTAAATAAATATCTAAATATTTATGAAATATGATCATTACCTTTGGTCTTTTGCAAATAGGTTTTTCATGAGGCTGTTGGTTGGGATTGTTTAAATGTTTCACATTTTAAAACATATTTTTAGGGTTTTTACATATATTGATGGTTTGTATTTTCTATATTTCTTACAGAAAACATCTTGCAGCTCATTAATTTGGATGAACCTTTTTACGGAATCGGGGTATTGAAGCACTAGTTGGAAGTATAATACATTTTTTGACAAGTGGTTTTGAAGCACAGTAAAATCCAGTACTTTTTATTAATGAGTTAATATTTGTAATATTTGTTACTCAAAATTGTCATCCTTCAAATCGACTCTGTTTCAGTGGCGTATAGAACTCGTTGTAAAGGTCGTTTATAGCTTTCGTGTATATTTGTTTGATTCTTTTTGCAATCTCTTTACACAATGAACTCTTATTATACAAAACAAAATGCAGATTGTCTTAATGAATTCAATTTTCATTTGGTGTCACGCAATTTCAGATTATATTAAATACTTTTCAGCAAAAATGATTTTTTTAGTACAGCAAATTAATAGGAGTAATAATAATGGGCTAGGATACAAGTGTAATAATCACTTGTTATCAATGCTAATTACTAATTTATTCTTGCATTCAAATTATTACTTTATCAGAGCAATCAGAGCCTAGGGCATACAATAAGTAATCATAACAAGAAATTTTCTGGGGCTAGAGAGAAAAAATTAACTGAAAAGAATCTCCCCCCAAAAAATTAAAAAAATATATTAGCTACGTGTATAAGCTTTAGGAAGGTTTAAACGACTATAATAAGTTTTTCTTGATTAGTGTTTTACATTTTCCATGATACATTCCACACATACATACCATTCCATGAACCTCTCAATCTTCATCATTGTTCATTTTCCTCCATTGTAAGCTTTCGAGTAAATCCTCATTACAAGGTACATCGAACTATCTATGAAGTCATGTATGACATCATTTAATATACATCATTATTAGAAAAGACATTTTTTATGTGTTAAGTATTTATGAATCTTTATTTTATTTATGAATGCATGGTTAATGCAAACAAGTTTTTGCTTATGGTTAAAAATGTGTCTACACGTACAACTCCTAGGAATAATATATTTGACATTTTGATTGTTATTATAATATTTATTATTGTTATTATTATTATTATATTATTGTTGTTGTTCATCGTTGTATTTTTGATTTATTATCTTGGGACGTCGTGGGAACACAACAGCAATCATAGACACGAGCTTCAGATATTTACATATTTATTAATAAGTATTTACAAATAAATACTTTGATCCGTTATGTACAGCTCTGATAGACATTTCACCCCGATCGCAGGAGCGATCCTTAAAAGATGCAAATCTGCCTGACTCGTGGCCCTCGCAACTCCTCAGCGAGCTTACGTGCACTGCGTCGAGCCACGGCGACCGCAGTCACCCGTGGAAAGAAAGTTCCACAGCGGCGTTCCAGCACATGGGTTGCCCTACGAGCTTAGCTCGTCTCCGCTCCGCTCTGGGCGCAAGTTTTGTGCGTACTCACGAGGTTTTCACTCAGATCAAAACCCACCCTCGCGCTTTGCGCTCTTGCTTATATACCTCCCAGACCACGTGACACACAACGTCATCTCGCTTTCGCGGGGCACTTCATGCCAAGTGACTGTCGCGCCGCCACGCATTTCGGGCATCGCTTCCCATGGATTCCAGGAAGTTCTCAAAATATCTCGGGGTGCATCCACCCCTAGCTACCGTCTATTCATTCTACTTCCTTTCTCTACCCAGTATTCTCTCTCATCCTAATCCTGCGAAGGGGTGCCTGCAATGCGCGGTCTTCCTGCTTGCTAATACAATACCTTACAATCTCTAATTCGGAGCAAAGTCAGAAATCATGTTCCTAATTCTAAAACATTTGTTGTTTTTTTTCAATGTCTGTCCGTATATAGACAACCATAGCGCATAAAATTCTTCGCAGTATTTTATCAAAAAATGTTATTCCCCAAACGATCTGGCCGCACTCAAGACCCTATACACTTGAAACGGATCTTTTTAATTTTGGTACTTTCCGTGAACAATTGAATGACCAATTGAATTGAAAATGCTTCTAAGACATATTCAATTGTTTTTAGAAACAGATCCAACATTTCTGTTATTTTCTTCCTTGAATTGAGCTAACTTCATTTAATAATACAACATCGGTCCAATTTTCATTAATACTTCTGAATAACAATTTATAGTATCGTTTCTTTTTATAGACAAACAGAAGG